>CM062473.1:3476146-3671146 GCA_031479575.1 Coregonus ussuriensis | reverse complement strand
TGTGTAGGCCTACAGTCCATTAGTAAGACAGTATGTGTAGGCCTACATTCCATTAGTAAGACAGTATGTGTAGGCCTACAGTCCATTAGTAAGACAGTATGTGTAGGCCTTTGAAATATGTCAAAGTCTCTGAGCATTAAGAGATCCCAGCATGCTTCAAGAGAGGACGTTAAAAAATGCTCAAAGACTTCTGGGTTGTGAATTTCATTGGCTTGTAAAATGATACAGAGGAGTCAACAACACAACCCAGAGGCAATGAAGCATTTCATCTCTTCTGGACCCAACACCAACCTCAAAATTGATTTAACTTGGTGTGTGTGTAGTGTGTGTGTGTGTGTGTGTGTGTGTGTGTGTGTGTGTATAGTGTGTGTGTGTGTGTGTGTGTGTGTGTGTGTGTAGTATGTGTGTGTGTGTGTGTGTGTAGTATGTGTGTGTGTGTGTGTTACCTACCAGCAGCATGGAAGACCAGTCCTAGTGTAGCTGTGATGCTGCTCCTGTTGGACATTCCAGTCCGTGGATCTAGAATAACAACACAATCAACTGTTAGCAACATGAGCTTTGTGGACTTGCTGAATGGTAGCAGAATGACAAAGGTTTGGAGAAGAGATTTGGAGAGGAGATTTGGAGAGGTAATTTGGAGAGGAGGTTTGGAGAGGTTTGGGGAGGTTTGGTGAGGTTTGGAGAGGAGGTTTGGAGAGGAGGTTTGGAGAGGTTTAGTGAGGTTTGAAGAGGTTTGGTGAGGAGTTTTGGTGAGTTTTGAAGAGGTTTGGATGAAGGTTTGGATGAAGGTTTGGCAAGGTTTGGAGAGGTGGTTTGGAGAGGAGGTTTGGAGAGGTTTGGTGAGGTCTGAAGAGGTTTGGAGAGAGATTTGGAGAGGTTTGGAGAGGAGGTTTGGAGAGGAGTGAAACGTGGAGAATGTATGACCTGGTGCTCCCAGATCATTCTTGCCAACTTGTATGGTCATTGTCATGCCAAACAATGGACCATAGGAGTTGGCTATGCAACACAGCACAAACAGATCTGGGACCAGTCTAGAGAATTATGCTACATGAAGTAACTTGTCCTGAAAATATGGAGTACATTTTCCTCTTTTTAAATGTGTTTTTTATTGAGTGCAGACCTTCCTTGTCTTCTTTACAACGGATGACTTTTGGTCACGACAACGCACCACAAACCTAAGGAAGCGGCCGCAGGGTTTTCCTTGTTCACATGGTCTAACTGATCCTGCATGGAGCAAGCTGGAGATATGATGCTACAGTACAGGAAGTAGTAACTCATCGGAGTGGGGGGGGGGGTGAAGTTGCCCCTAGACGCTGATTTTGGATAAGTTTAGCATTTTTTTCCCACTCATGGTTTAAGGTAGGATTGGGGGAGAGGAAAGCTGGTCCTAGATCTGTACATAGGGGAAACTTCACCCTGGAGCAGGTTTTCAATGAGTCTAATGATAGGCCGTCATTGTAAATAAGACGGCCTATCATTATTTATTTATTTATTTATATATTATATTTATATATAATTATATTGTAAATAAGAATTTGTTTTTAACCGACTTGCCTAGTTAAATAAAGGTAAAATTAAGTTAAAATAAATAAATACTAGCCCAATTAACGCTAGGGAAGTTAGCATCATCAAAGTGGGTTTCAATAGGACAGGCTAATGCTAATAGAGGGAGGGGCTAGGTCTTCACCCCGGAGCATAACTGACCAAGTATGGAGTAGTAGCTACAGATCTGGTCCACCAGGAACATGAGGGTGAACCCTAGGACCAGGGAGACCCCGATGAAGAACCGTGCTGGGGGGCCCGCCTCCTGGAGCTGACCTCCGACCCCACCGTCACTGGCATTCTTATTGGCTCCTACTGGGGCCACAGAGCAGGAGGAGGCTGGGGAGAGAACATGGAGAGGAACGTTTTCTTAAAACACTGACTTTTATCGACAGGTACACTCAACCAAACAAAAAGCTTTTACGTTGTGCATCTAGATTCTACAGTACCAATCCATTGATTAATTGTGTGAAAGCTTGGAAATGTTGTAACAGTATGCTTCTATCCCTGTCTGTCCAAGCTGAGCTATAACCAAGGTCCCTTTGTAGGGATTTCACATCTGCTACATTAACGTCATTTAGCAGACGCTCTTACCCAGAGCAATTTAGAGCACATCGACAGATTTTTTCACCTAGTCGGCTCGGGGATTAGAACCAGCGACCTTTCGGTTACTGGCACAACGCTCTTAACCACTAAGCTACCTGCCGCCCATACACATGCATAGATAAATAGAGGCCACCAAGGTAATTTTCATTTCAACGCCCAATTTATTCCTGAAGTGCCCTTCATTCATGAGGCCCTTTCAGAGCTCGACATTAACGCTTGTCCTCTTGTCCAGGACACGTAAAAATGTAGCCAAACTTTAATGAGACTTTTAATTACATAAATATAGGTTAAACACCAGTTGTGTTTGACAACATTAACGTCTAAAGGCTTGATTCTGTCGACATACAGTACTCGATGCACAGTTTGTTCAGATCAAATGGTCACAAGACCAGAGAGTGAAGGACAGTGCCTGTTGAGCACCGCACATCACCCACCTTGAATCTGAGAGGAGGCGGTCAGAATTCTGAAACTATTTAACCATCAACTTAATTGTTTAAAACCTGGATGTTTTATGTCCTTTTATGAAGCATGTCTTATCTTGTTCCAAAATAGGCTAGCCTGGCCTAGCCTAGCCAAAATACAACCATAGAAATGTTGAGGGAATTATCTTATAACCACTTAATCTTAATATGCCATTGAAAACCAGCATTTTTCTCATGTTCTAATGGTTTTCAAATCAATGTTATTTTATTGTCCAGCAGCCAATGTGATGAGGTGGTGATGAAGGAGTCAAAATACAGGTTTACGCAGAACTGCGTCAAACACACTCCAGGGCACAAAACAGGTGCACTGTAAAATACAAGACACACGGGAAAATACTCCCGTCGAACAAAATACACGAGCTCCACCGAGCTCCACTAACCTTCACAATAAACAATCACCCGCAAGGACAAGTGGGCAGAGGGAACACTTATAAACGGACTAATGAGGGGATTAGAACCAGGTGTGTGTGATAACGAGACAAGACAATTGTGATGTTGATTGGGGCGGCAGTGGTTAGTACTCCGGTGACGACGAACGCCGAAGCCTGCCCGAACAAGGAGGGGAGGCAGCCTCGGCCGAAGTCGTGACAGCCAAAGGCATAATCCTAGACATAATATATTATTAGTAACCCCCCTTACAGAAAAGCCACATGATTTCACATGAGGACAATCATGTGAAAACGTGTTTTTGGAACACTTCACATGTGATCACGTGAAATTCATGTGTTTTCTTCCGTAAGGGCCATCATAGGTTGTTGCTATATCTGGCACGTGAAACCGCTGGCGTAGGTGGTGCTCTTTTGAGAATGGTGTTTTCCCGCTTATTGCATTTTGGAACATTCGCGTGTAGGCCTGTAATAGCCTTCAGCCATGTGCTCACTGTTGAGTTTATAATATGAAGAAATACAACTATCAACATTTTAAGCTAAACAGTCTGATCTGTTGCATCAGCCTCATAGCTTTTTTTAAAACTTTTTTTGTATGAATGGTTGTTTGAATTTTGAAAATCTGTCATCCCAGAACTTTCCCAGAGTCTGTTTTGAACCGTAGACATATTTTTTTATCATCCGAGGGACAACGGGACGCCCTTAATTTCGAGCCCTGGAGGAAATTATTTCATAAAGACATAAAAAGTATTTGGTTGTGTGCCTAATTGTAATGTTGCACACCATCACACCACAGCCAACCCGACACCACAGCCAACCCGACACCACAGCCAACCCGACACCACAGCCAACCCGACACCACAGCCAACCCGACACCACAGCCAACCCGACACCACAGCCAACCCGACACCACAGCCAACCCGACACCACAGCCAACCCGACACCACAGACAACCCGACACCACAGCCAACCCGACACCACAGCCAACCCGACACCACAGCCAACCCGACACCACAGCCAACCCGACACCACTGCCAACCCGACACCACAGCCAACCCGACACCACAGCCAACCCGACACCACAGCCAAACCCGACACCACAGACACGGCCTCTGACTCACACATGTCAAGCCCTGCCTTTGCTTTGTGTGGGGGGGCTTCGTCTGACGGTGAGGTGCTTGTAAACACATACGTGAATTACAGAGCAGGGCGGGCTGAGGGGCTACTGAATGCTTTCTTTTTGAAGGTCCATAACACATACAGTTCCATACATAATGAACAGTTAACCCTTAGAGGACTACTGACTACTTATAGCAGCAATATAGCTGCAATCCAGGGACTATGTGCCCGTACAAACTCAACAACAGGGATCTAGCCTACAGTGAGTTGTTGCGCCTTGCTGTCGCTGAGGTCTTGACCCTGGGTCTTAACCCACAAAGCCCATTACATTATGTCTGGTACCCCTCACCTCTCCACGACTCTTCCAGCAGTTCCACCCCCTCAGGGAGGATAATAGCTAGAGCGGTGCCACAGAGAAGACCTGCCCCGAATATACTGACAAACTGCAGGCTTTTCTGTTTGGAGAGAAAGGGACACACACACACACACACACACACACACACACACACACCACACAAACCACACAAACACACACACACCACACACACCACACACACACCACACAAACACACACACACACCACACAAACACACACACACCACACACACCACACACACACCACACAAACACACACACACACACACACACACACACACACACACACACCACACACACACACACACACACACACACACACACACACACACACACACATTATTATACAAACACACTGACTAACTGTTGTTTGTTCTAGGAGGGAGAGGGGGAACAAATGTTACATTTCCAATATAACTATTTTTTTTATAAAGTCATACATTCAAACTGGTTATAGAGAATCCAGTTGGCAGCCTATTTATGACTGTTATTTAATATTTTTTAAGGTAACAACAAATTGTAGCAATCACATGTTGACAAATATTGAACCTTCTGAAGATTCTGATACATTTAGAATGATATTTTTTAAATATTGAATGAAGGCGGGGTTTGACTCACTCAGATAACATAAGAACAAGGCATAAGCCATGGCAGAATGTGTATATTTGAAGGAAATTAGCTTTAAAACTGACAATTGTCTCTCAACCCCAATGGCGAAATGTGTAGAATTACAGGAAAAAAGCTTTGAAACTGCAATGTTTTCTCAGCCCAATGACAAAATGTGTAGAATTGCAGGAAACTGACTTTAAAACAACATTTTGTCTCTGAGGCCAAGAGGAAGGCCTCTAAAACCATTCCATTGGCCATGCCCACTACCATGCCACCGCTGCTGAAAGAAATCCTAGGGTAAACACTGGCTATCTATTGAATGTTCACAAAATAATGTGGGAGCGGATCCCATAGCAGAGACCACTATATACAGTGCATTCGGAAAGTATTCAGAACCCTCGACTTTTTCCACATTGTATACTAAAATGTATAGAATTATTTTTTTCCCCTCATCAATCTACACACATATTCTGTTTCATGGAATCATGGCTCTCTTGGGATACACTGTCCCCGTCCATACAGCCAGCTGGGTTCTCAGTTCATCGCGCAGACAGGAATAAAGAACTCTCCGGGAAGAAGAAAGGCGGGGGGTGTATGTTTCATGATTAACTACTCATGGTGTGATTGTGATACCATACAGAAACTCAAGTCCTTTTGTTCAACCCGACCTAGAATACCTCACAATTAAATGCAGACCGTATTACCTCCCAAGAGAATTCTCTTCGGTTATAGTCACAGCCGTGTATATTCCCCCTCAAGCCGATACCACGACGACCCTCAAGGAACTACACTGGACTCTATGCAAACTGGAAACAAAATATCCTGAGGCTGCATTTATTGTAGCTGGGGATTTTAACAAAGCAAATTTGAGGAAAACGCTACCGAAGTTCTATCAACACATTGACCGTAGTACTCTCTTTGGTAAAACACTAGATCACTGCTACTCCCCCTTTCGAAATGCCTGCAAAGCACTCCCCCGGCAAATCAGATCACGACTCCATTTTGCTTCTCCCTTCCTATAGGCAGAAACTCAAACAGGAAGTACCCGTGCTAAGGTCTATTGAACGCTGGTCTGACCAATCAGAATACATGCGTCAAGATTGTTTTGATCACGCGGACTGGGATATGTTCCTGGTTGCCTCTGAGAATAACATTGATGCTTACACGGACACGGTGACTGAGTTTATCAGGAAGTGTATAGGGGATGTTGTTCCCACGGTGACTATTAAAACCTACCCAAACCAGAAACCGTGGATAGATGGCAGCATTCACGCAAAACTGAAAGCACGAACCACCGCATTTAACCATGGCAAGGTGACTGGGAATATGGTTGAATACAAACAGTGTAGTTATTCCCTCCGTAAGGCAATCAAACAGGCAAAACGTCAGTACAGAGACAAAGTGGAGTCGCAATTCAACGGCTCAGACACGAGACGTATGTGGCAGGGTCTACAGACAATCACGGATTACAAAGGAGGAAAACCAGCCACGTCGCAGACACCGACGTCTTGCTCCCAGACAAGCTAAACACCTTCTTCGCCCGCTTTGAGGATAACACAGTGCCAATGATGCGGGCCGCTCCCAAGGACTGTGGGCTCTCCTTCTCCGTGGCCGACGTGAGTAAGATATTTAATTGTGTTAACACTCACAAGGCTGCCGGCCCAGACGGCATCCCTAGCCGTGTCCTCAGAGCATGCACAGACCAGCTGGCTGGTGTGTTTACGGACATATTCAATCTCTCCCTATCCCAGTCTGCTGTCCCCAATTGCTTCAAGATATCCACCATTGTTCCTGTACCCAAGAAAGCAAAGGTAACTGAACTAAATAACTATCGCCCCGTAGCACTCACTTCTGTCATCATGAAGTGCTTTGAGACTTAAGGATCATATCACCTCTACCTTACCTGACACCCTACACCCACTTACATTTGCATAATGCCTCAATAGATCCACAGATGATGCAATCTCCATCACACTGCACCCTGCCCTATCCCATCTGGACAAGAGGAATACCTACGTCAGAATGCTGTTCATCTAGCTCAGCATTCAACACCATAGTACCCTCCAAGTTCATCATTAAGCTCGAGGCCCTGGGTCTGAACCCCGCCCTGTGCAACTGGGTTGTGGACTTCCTGACGGGCCGCCCCCAGGTGGTGAAGGTAGGAAATAACACCTCCACTTCGCTGATCCTCAACAGAGGGGCCCCACAAGGGTGCATGCTCAGCCCCCTCCTGTACTCCCTGTTCACCCATGACTGCGTGGCCACGCACGCCTCCAACTCAATCATCAAGTTTGCAGACGACACAACAGTAGTAGGCTTGATTACCAACAATGATGAGACAGCCTACAGGGAGGAGGTGAGGGCTCTGGGAGTGTGGTGCCAGGAAAATAACCTCTCACTCAATATCAACAAAATGAAGGAGCTGATCGTGGACTTCAGGAAACAGCAGAGGGGCACGCCCCTATCCACATCGACGGGACCGCAGTGGAGAAGGTGGAAAGCTTCAAGTTCCTCGGCGTACGCATCATTGACAATCTGAAATGGTCCCCCCACACAGACAGTGTGGTGAAGAAGGCACAACAGCGCCTCTTCAACCTCAGGAGGCTGAAGAAATCTGGCTTGGCCCCTAAGACCCTCAGAAACTTTTACAGATACACAATTGAGAGCATCCTGTCGGGCTGTATCACCGCCTGGTACAGCAACTGCACCGCCCATAACCGCAGGGCTCTCCAGAGGGTGGTACGGTCCTGCCAACGCATCACTGGGGGCAAACTACCCGCCCTCCAAGACACCTACAGCACCCGATGTCACAGGAAGACCAAAAAGATCATCAAAGACATCAACCACCCAAGCCACGGCCTGTTCCCCCCGCTACCATCCAGAAGGGGAGGTCAGTACAGGTGCATCAAAGCTGGGACCGAGAGACTGAAAAACAGCTCCTATATCAAGGCCATCAGATTGTTAAATAGCCATCACTAGCCGGGTACCACCCGGCTACTCAACCCTGCACCTTAGAGGCTGCTGCCCTATATACAGTACATAGACATGGAATCACTGGCCACTTTAATAATGGAACACTAGTCACTTTAATAATGTGTCGTGACGTGACTTAATATTAATCTGATGACTTGTATTTCTCTAATTAACTATGTTTAATTGTTACCCGATTAAATTAATAATGTAACTAACTCATTAGGATTTGGGGTACCACGGGATAATTTGTTTAACGAGTTCCCGAATTAACTCTAGAAGATATGTGGACATCTCTTACGTCAATAACATTCACTTATTAGTCACTACCTCATATCAAATCATTCTGAACATCGCATAGTTCTTGCATCCGCACAAACCCCAGCCTTTACTGATCAATCCGTACCACACAAATTGATTTAATCTTTCTGAGCCCCTCGGGCGTGGCTACTGACTGGGTGCAAAAGTATTAGGATAACCGTGATTTCGTTAGAAAACTAAAATCACATTCCTATCTTCACAGACATCCTTTATCTTAGTTGCACAACGTTTTTTTTTTTTTATGACATCACAAAATAATAAACAATATGAAATGATTAGTGTTAAGATCCCTCCAGACTTTTTGGACGTAAACGTTTTGGGCGGCAAAAGTCTCTGAAACAAAGGAAGTTCCTGTCAGCATAGTAGAGGGTCAGAGATAGATTCTCCTCCTCTCTAAATTATGGCAGAGTGTTAAGGCGTCAAGACCGGCACAGACATTTCTTAATTGCATTATTTTACTTTTAGATTTGTGTGTGTTGTTGTGAATTGTTAGATACTACTGCACTGTTGGAGCTAGGGACACAAGCATTTCGCTACACCCGCAATAACATCTGCTAAATATGTGTATGTGACCAATCCCATTTGATTTGATTTGAATTACAAAGCAAAAACAGTATTATTATTTTTTGTGTGCAAATGTATTACTTTTTTTTTTTTTATAACATTTACATAAGTATTCAGACCCTTTCCTCAGTACTTTGTTGAAGCGCCTTTGGCAGCGATTACAGCCTCAAGCTTGGCACACCTGTATTTGGAGAGTTTCTCCCATTATTCTCTGCAGATCCTCTCAAGCTCTGTCAGGTTGGATGGGGAGCGTCGCTGCACAGCTATTTTCAGGTCTCTCCAGAGATGTTTGATCGGGTTCAAGTCCGGGCTCTGGCTGGGCCACTAAAGGACATTCTGAGACTTGTCTCAAAGCCACTACTGCGTTGTCTTGGCTGTGTGCTTAGGGTCGTTGTCCTGTTGGAAGGTGAATCTTCACCCCAGTCTGAGGTTCTGAGCGCTCTGGAGCAGGATTTCATCAAGGATCTCTCTGTACTTTGCTCCGTTCATCTTTCCCTCGATCCTGACTAGTCTCCCAGTCCCTGCCGCTGGAAAACATCCCCACAGCATGATGCTGCCACCACCGTGCTTCACCGTATGGATGGTGCCAGGTTTCCTCCAGACGTGACGCTTGGCATTCAGGCCAAAGAGTTAAATCTTGGTTTCATCAGACCAGATAATCTTGTTTCTCATGGTCTGAGAGTTTTTAGGTGCCTTTTGGCAAACTCCAAGTGGGCTGTCATGTGCCTTTTACTGAGGAGTGGCTTCCGTCTGGCCACTCTACCATAAAGGCCTGGTTGGTGGAGTGCTGCAGAGATGGTTGTCCTTCTGGAATGTTCTCCCATCTCCACTGAGGAACTCTTAAGTGCCCATCAGGTTCTTGGTCACCTCCCTGACCAAGGCCCTTCTCTCCCGATTGCTCAGTTTGGCCGGGTGGCCAGCTCTAGGAAGAGTCTTGGTGGTTACAAACTTCTTCCATTCAAGAATGATGGAGGCCACCGAGTTCTTGGGGACGTTCAATACTGCAAAAATGTTTTGGTACCCTTCCCCAGATCTGTGCCTCGACACAATCTTGTCTCGGCGCTCTACGGACAATTCCTTCGACCTCATGGCTTGGTTTTTGCTCTGACATGCACTGTCAACGTTGAGACCTTATATAGACAGGTGTGTGCCTTTCCAAATCATGTCCAATCAATTGTATTTACCACAGATGGACTCTAATGAGAAACATCTCAAGGATGATCAATGGAAACAGGATGCACCTGAGCTCAATTTCGAGTCTCATTGCAAAGCGTCTGAATACTTACAGCACCAGTCAAAAGTTTGGACACACCTACTCATTCAAGGGTTTTTCTTTATTGTTACTATTTTTTTACATTGTAGAATAATAGTGAAGACATCAAAACTATGAAATTACACATATGGAATCATGTAG
Source organism: Coregonus ussuriensis (assembly GCA_031479575.1). Classification (NCBI taxonomy): domain Eukaryota; kingdom Metazoa; phylum Chordata; class Actinopteri; order Salmoniformes; family Salmonidae; genus Coregonus; species Coregonus ussuriensis. The sequence continues at coordinate 3,660,758 of CM062473.1, read as the reverse complement.
TAACCAAAAAAGTGTTAAACAAGTGAAAATATATGTTATATTTGAGATTCTTCAAATAGCCACCCTTTGCCTTGATGACAGCTTTGCACACTCTTGGCATTCTCTCAACCTGCTTCATGAGGTAGTCACCTAGAATGTATTTAAATTAACAGATGTGCCTTCTTAAAAGTTAATTTGTGGAATATTTTTCCTTCTTAATGCATTTGAGCCAATCAGCTGTGTTGTGACAAGGTAGGGGGGTATACAGAAGATAGCCCTATTTGGTAAAAGACCAAGTCCATACTATGGCAAGAACAGCTCAAATAAGCAAAGAGAAATGACAGTCCATCATTACTTTAAGACATGAAGGTCAGTCAATACAGAACATTTCAAGAACTTTAAAAGTTTCTTCAAGTCCAGTCGCAAAAACCATAAAGCGCTATGATGAAACTGGCTCTCATGAGGACCGCCACAGGAATGGAAGACCCAGAGTTACCTCTGCTGCAGAGGATAAGTTCATTAGAGTTACCAGCCTCAGAAATTCAGCCCAAATAAATGCTTCACAGAGTTCAAGTCACAAACACATCTCAACATCAACTGTTCAGAGGGGACTGTGTGAATCAGGCCTTCTTGGTCGAATTGCTGCAAAGAAACCACTACTAAAGGACACCAATAAGAAGAAGGGACTTGCTTGGGCCAAGAAACATGAGCAATGGACATTAGACCGGTGGAAATGTGTCCTTTGGTCTGGAGTCCAAATTTGAGATTTTTGGTTCCAACCGCCGTGTCTTTGTGAGACGCGGTGTGGGTGAACGGATGATCTCTGCATGTGTAGTTCCCACCGTAAAGCATGGAGGAGGTGTTATGGTGTGGGGGTGCTTTGCTGGTGACACTGTCTGTGATTTATTTAGAATTCAAGGCACACTTAACCAGCATGGCTACCACAGCATTCTGCAGCGATACGGCATCCCATCTGGTTTGGGCTTAGTGGGACTAGCATTTGTTTTTCAACAGGACAATGACCCAACACACCTCCAGGCTGTGTAAGGGCTATTTGACCAAGAAGGAGAGTGATGGAGTGCTGCATCAGATGACCTGGCCTTCACAATCCCCCGACCTCAACCCAATTGAGATGGTTTGGGATGAGTTGGACCGCAGAGTGAAGGAAAAGCAGCCAACAAGTGCTCAGCATATGTCGGAACTCCTTTAAGACTGTTGGAAAAGCATTCGAGGTGAAGCTGGTTGAGAGAATGCCAATAGTGTGCAAAGCTGTCTTCAAGGCAAAGTGTGGCTATTTGAGGAATCTCAAATATAAAATATATTTTCATTTGTTTAACACTTTTTGGGATACTACATGATTCCATTTGTGTTATTTCATAGTTTTGATGTCTTCACTATTATTCTACAATGTAGAAAATAGTTTTAAAAAATAAAGAAAAACCCTTGAATGAGTAGGTGTGTCCAAACGTATGACTGGTACTGTATGTAGATAAGGTATTTCTGTTTTTTTATTTAATAAATGTGCTAAAATTTCTAAAAACCTGTTTTTTTTCGATATGTCATTATGGGGTATTGTGTGTAGATTGCTGAGGATTTGTATTTATTTAAACCATTTTTAAATAAGGCTGTACCGTAACAAGATGTGGAAAAAAATCAAGGGGTCTGAATACTTTCCGAATGCACTGTTTATATAACAGACAAGTTTGAGAAAACGTTGACAGCCTTGAGACAACTTTGGCATGGATAAGCATCGGGGAGAAGAGACCATAGGAGGAAGTACAGTGAAGGGAGGGAAACGGAGGGAATATAATGTTGAGAATTAAATGACTTACCTCAGAAAAGTTGATCGAAAGTGGAATCAAACCTAACAGAAAACATCCCAAAAACATCGCAACGGATATCAAAATAATCGTTATTGCCTCGTCCATGGCGAAATAACTTAACTTATGTAAGAGTTTAAGAATTTCAGTTGTTTTGATCCTCTCTACCATTTAAAATACACCTTTATCTGTACTACAAAACAGTTAAAAACTATTTTTTTTAAAGCAATGTTGATCACGTCGCAGCGTTTCTGTCACACTTTCAACAGCCCTCCTAAGAAATACACCTAGCAGTAGAAAAGCTGAACCTAACTTCAACTCCCCTAAACTTGTGACCGTGGCGGGGTACGTCTCAATAGTCCCAACTCTAGACTAGTTTCTTCTCCTCGTCTCCTCACCTTCATCTGTACTGATGTGAAAACACAGGATAGGTGAAAACAACCATGCGTTGGGAGTGTATGCTGCTTGGGAGTAGATATTTCCTATCTAGTCGTTCCGTTAACTTTAGTGCAGGAGACAAGGAAAGAGAGCACTTTAAGACTATTGATACACCCTGTCCCCCAAGGGCCTTCATGTGGGAAAGTAGTCATGAGGTACCTTTGGATATTTCTTTCTAAGATACCAACATGAACACTGAACTGACTAAAACACATCATCATGACCAATCAAATCACATTTTAATCGTCACATGCTTCATAAACAACAGGTTCAGACTAACAGTGAAATGCTTACTTACGGGCCATTCACAACAATGCAGAATACAATAAAAAATAAAATAATAATATTACTAAATAAATAAAAACATTAACACGAGGAATACATACACAATGAGCAATGATAGCTTGGCTATATACAAGGAGTATCGAGTCGATGTGCAGTGGCACAAGGTAATTGAGGTAGATATATATATAGGAAGGGATAAAGTGACTAGACAACAGGATAGATAATAGACATTAGCAGCAGTGTATGTGATGAGTGTGAAAGTGTGTTATGTGTGAGTGTGTGTGTGTGTATTGGAGTGTCAGTGTCAGTACGTGTGAGTGTGTGGGTAGAGTCCATTGTGTGTGCATAGATGCCAAAAGAGGCAATGCAGATAGTTCGTGTAGCTATTTGGTTAACTATTTAGCGGTCTTATGGCTTGGGGGTAGAAGCTGTTTAGGAGCCTTTTGGTCCCAGACTTGGCGCTCCGGTAGCAGAGAGAACAGTCTATGACTTGGGTGGCTGGAGTCTTTTACAATTTTGAAGGGCTTCCTCTGACACCACCTGGTATAGAGGTCCTGGATGGCAGGGAGTTCGGCCCCAGTGATGTACTGGGCGGTACGCACTACCCTCTGTAGCGCCTTGCGGTCGGATGCCGAGCAGTTGCCATATCAAGCGGTGATGCAGCCAGTCAAGATCCTCTCAATGGTGCAGCTGTAGAACTTTTCGAGGATCTGAAGGCTCCTGCCAAATCTTTTCTGCCTCATAAAAGTTCTGAATGTAAAGGTGTATGAATGAATTTCAGCTCATTGCTAAACTCAGTGGAATGCAAAATGGAATCCCTCACTGGGACAAATAACCACCAGTTCAACAATAATTGTATTGTTCAAAGACAAATCTGTTATACAAACAACACTTTGAGGAATAGGGGGGAATGAAACATTGTGCGTTCCAATTGGGACCTATTCCCTTAAGTGCACTACTTTTGACCAGGGAATAGGGTTCCACTTAGAACGCAAAGATTATCAATATAAGACGTGCTGCCATGACTATTTATACACTAACTAAGCAAAGACAAAGCACACAAAACAGACATTCAAATGTGAGACTGAGGAGCGTCATGTTAACGTACCCGTGTTGAGTTAACTGTCCTAATGAAGACGAGAACTTCAAAAGCCACCACACCACTGAGCAGCACTGCCCCGTCTGTCAACATTTATATTATTTCCAACTGCACTGGTTTGTCCAAGGTCAGTTTGTGCTGTCTTGTCAAATCCTATGGTCAAAATGGTGGGATATCAGTCCTTGCCCGCAACAGGTAACCCTCATTGACTCTCATTTCAATCCACGTCCTCGTTCGAGGCATAGGCCTAATTGTTCAGTTCGAGGCATAGGCCTAATTGTTCAGTTCGAGGCATAGGCCTAATTGTTCAGTTCCAGGCATAGGCCTAATTGTTCAGTTCGAGGCAATCTTGTATTTATACCAATTCAAGCCAACCCTAGCTGCCCTAACTAACTACAGTGTCTTCAGAAAGTATTCACGCCCCTCTACTTTTTCCACATTTTACAGCCAGAATTTGAAATGGATTAAATTGAGATTTTGTGTCACTGGCTTTCACACAATACCCCATAATGTCAAAGTGGAATTTTTTTTTTTTTTACATTTATACAAATTAATTAAAAAACGAACATCTGACGACATTGAATGTTCATGAGTGTCCTAGTTAGTTTTGACTTAAATCTACTTGAAAATCTATGGCAAGACTTGAACATGGCTGTCTAGCAATGATCAACAACCAACTTGACAAAGCTTGAAGATTATTGTACAATCCAGGTGTGCAAACCTCTTAGAGACTTACCCAGAAAGACTCACAGCTGTGTAGTTTATTGCAGTAAACGAGCTTCCTTTGCGAGGGAGTTTGCATGCGATTGACTCGATGGGGGAAAACGGAAGCAATGGACTTTTTCTGTCGATGTTGGAATACACGGCGAGAAAAGATAAGGAACTTTTGCCCGGAAAGAGAATGGAATCAGAAACTTCTCATGAGGTTCAACACATCATCGAGGAGGCCGCAGCTCTTCTAAATGGTAAGCTACAACCGTTATGGTCCTGGCCACTGTTCCAGAATTATTAATTCATTGGTTTCCCCTCATGTAAGCCTGGTTGTTTGGCTGATTTGTGAATGTAATGTATAGTTACTTTAGGCCTTTGCTTTTTACTTCAATGCATGTTAGATATATCTGTGATTCTTAATGCTTGCTTTTGCAGGTCTAATTGCTGTTTATAGATATACAGCTTTGCGTTATTTTATTAGTATAGGCAAAATGACCAATGTAGCCTATTGGTTGTGCTCTGAGGTGAGCCTTGGAGCGGTGCTCCTATTGTCCTGGCTGGCAACTCCGGTGGTGCTGAAATTGGCAGCTTTCATCGCGCTGACTGGTGGTAGCCTTCTGTCCATGGTCCTGAATCGATGGTTACGGTGTGTGCTGTTTAATGAGCGCATCACGTGCTTTCTTGTGTACAAAATGACAGTTGTGTGTATAATAATAATATGCCATTTAGCAGACGCTTTTATCCAAAACGACTTACAGTCGTGTGCGCATACATTTGTACGTATGGGTGGTCCCGGGGATCGAACCCACTACCCTCGCGTTACAAGCGCCGTGCTCTACCAATTGAGCTACAGAGATCCACGCTGTAGTCAGTGGTGTAAAAATACTTTAAAGTACTAAAGTGTTTTTTTTTCTTCGGGTATCTGTACTTTACTGTTTATATTTTTGATTACTTTTATTTTTACTTCACTACATTCCTAAAGAAAATAATGTACTTTTTACTCCATACATTTTCCCTGACACCCAAAATTACTTCCTACATTTCGAATGCTTAGCAGGACAGGAAAATTGTTCAGTTCACACACTTATCAAGCAGTGGTGTGTATTCGTGGATGCCAAGGGAAGCCAGGCTTCCCCCCAAAAGCCCTAAACCCTAAGCCCTAGCTCACTACTTCAGAGACCGAGATACTAACAAATACCCACCAACGAACTTTATTCTAGAGCTGGCTGAATATGTTTTGACATATAACGAATGGAGCAACGATGGGCTCCACATTCGCTCCAAGCTATGCCAACCTTAACGTGGGTCAATTTGAAGAACGTTTTGTTAACAATGAAAATGAAAATCCATTCTTGAATAAAATCCCGAAGTGGTATGGATATATTGAAATGTTTTGCATATGGGGAGGAACGCCAGAAGAGCTGTCAGACTTCATGACATAACTCAATGACATTGACCCAAATCTCAAATTCACTATTGAACGTGACACGAAACGTGTTCATTACCTCGATATGTGGCCTGAGAAATCAAATGGAACCCTGTTTACAACTCTGTAGAGAAAATAAATCCTATATTACAGGGGGAAAGCTTCCACCCTGAGCCATTAAAAACAAGACTTCCAAGAAGCCATTTTTTCAGACTGCGCCATATATACCACTCCACAGAGGACTATCTAGAAAAGCAACGGAGATGCGCAATAGATTTCTGAGAGGCTACTCTCCACAATGTGTGGATGAAGCTATTCATTTGGCACTAGGGAAAACTAGATGAACTGCTACAAAAAAAAAACTCGAGCTAAAGAACACTCTGGAATGTTCACCACCACATATATTTTCAACTCGCGCAAAGTGGGAGATGCTGGCAAGAAACACTGGCATTTAAAAAAAATCATCGGACCCAGATTTGCCAGCTGAATTTAAGAACACGTCACTTATTGTACATATAGGAAAGGTCGCAATTTACCCTAAAAAAATTGGTCCATGCCAACTGCCAAACACAAAAGAAAATGAGCCAGGCTCTTTTACGTCCTCCTCCGAATGGTAGCTATAAATGCAGAGGCTGCGCACAAGTGCAACAATATGATATAGTGTGAATATTTCTGCCACCCACTTACAGGATAAGGGTTCCAAAATAAATGACATTACGTGCTCCTCCACCCATGTTATCTGTATGATTAAATGTCCATGTGGGCTGTGTTATGTAGGTAAAACCTCTCGTTCTCTCAAACAGAGAATTCGTGAACATAAAAGGTCAATCAGGAGAAACGAGAGAGACATCAGACAGGGGAGGTTATATAAATAATACTCTGAGCAAAATATAATGTTTTTTTGGATTTTCACCCTCCAGACATTACTCCCAAAAGGTCTTAATGATGAAATGCCCGTGCATTTTATGTTGTAAATGTGAACATGAATTAATGCCGCCACTTCAGACTACTCTGACGTTTTTTCTTGCACTGTACCCAATGATTTATGAAAACTTACTTGATAGGTCGATGTCCTCGTTGTGGTTTTACAGACGTGTTTAATACGTTTTATGTACACACTTTATTAGAATACTTATGAAATGCACGTTGTTATATTTGGTAACACTTATTTGTTTTCCCTCGACTCCAACCCCATTCGACGCATTGAACGGATGTGGGTGGAGCAATGTCTACATGAGGTTGCAAATTAAAAACAAATCACAAAAGCTCTGTTGAAGGCCTTGAGGCCGATACGTAAAGTGGATGAAGAGCAGAGATAAAAGCAAGAGCAGTGTGCAGGTTTCTTCTTTTTTTTCCCCCTTCTCAATTTACAAAATGACTGCGTTTTCATCTTTTGAGCTTCTAGTCATGAAATCTATGCAGCCTACTCAATCACTTTTTTATAGCTACTGTTTACAGGGCATCCTGGGCCATATACGGCATTCCTCACTGAGTTCCTATCGGACCTTGTAGTCATGGCAGATAATATTCAAATTTTTGGTGACTTTAATATTCACATGGAAAAGTCCACAGACCCACTCCAAAGGGCTTTCGTAGCAATCATCGGCTCAGTGGGTTTTGTCCAACACGTCTCAGGACCTACAAATTGCCACAGTCTTACCCTGAATCTAGTTTTGTCCTGTGGAATAAATATTGTGGTTCTAAATGTTTTTCCTTATAATCCTGGACTATAGTGTCAGGTGTCAGAGGAAGGCCCTCAAAATTGTCAAAGACTCCAGCCACCCTAGTCATAGACTGTTCTCTCTGCTACCGCACGGCAAGCGGTACCGGAGTGCCAAGTCTAGGTCCAAAAGACTTCTCAACAGCTTCTACCCCCAAGCCATACGACTCCTGAACAGCTAATCATGGCTACCCGGACTATTTGCACTGCCCCCCCACCCCATCCTTTTTACGCTGCTGCTACTCTGTTAATTATTTATGCATAGTCACTTTAACTCTACCCACATGTACATATTACCTCAACTACCTCAACTAGCCGGTGCCCCCGCACATTGACTCTGCACCGGTACCCCCCTGTATATATAGCCTCCCTACTGTTATTTTATTTTACTTCTGCTCATTTTTTCTCAACACTTTTTTTGTTGTTGTTTTATTTTTACTTTTTTTGTTAAAAAGAAATGCACTGTTGGTTAAGGGCTGTAAGTAAGCATTTCACCGTAATGTCTGCACCTGTTGTATTCGGCGCATGTGGCCAATAAAATTTGATTTGATTTGATTTATAGGTCCACCATTTTATTAGATTTGCAATCGCAACAAATAATCTGCTCAGACCCCAACTAAGCATTATCAAAAGCTGCGCAATAAATTCTCGGACAACCCAAAGATTCCTAAATGCCCTTCCAGACTACTGTGGGAAATTATTCTCTTTAATTTTAGATGTGCTGTTAGCTTAATAAGAAAGCATTAATGATTAAACATAATAGATTTGTACTGTACTGATATAAATTGGTCAACATAACAAGCTGTGATTAATGTGAGGAACTATTAGGGGGTAGGCCGAGACAGACTTGTGATTCACACAGACACATACACACTGCCTCTTTGTTAGAACGCTCAAGGACATGTGTACTGCAAAAGTGCTGACTCTCTGGACAAGTTGCAAAACAACTAAACACCTGGCAACAGTGAAGTGCCAAGGGGCTGGGATCAGCCTGTGCGCCAACGATAGGCTGAGTAAGTCTAAACCACGCTCAGTCTCCACTCTGATAGGCCAGCAGGGAGCGGGAACTATCTCTGTCAGAGTATTTAAAGAAGAACTTATAACAATGGACCAGTTCTCTGACTTCCCTGCGTGGTATTTCAGTGGACCCGTATATACGAACATCATATTTACCATTGAAGTGTTTTTGCATTAATTAAAATACTAGTCTATTGTAGAAGACGTGTATTGACCTCTTTTTGTTCCAATACCAGATTTGAATTGACGCAACTTATCAATTGGTGACCTCCGACTGTGATCTGGTAAAGGGACTTCGCTGGGTATTGTCCGGCCCATTGGACATCTCTGTCATTGGACGGTGTGTTTCACAAAGAGTCCGGACTACTAAAAACAGGTAAGCAGACACCTATTGTTATATAACTAAAGTTCTGCACATTGGCTTTATCCAAATTAATTTTGTGAAACACCTGTCTGATGTAAGTGAACTAAATTATGAATTATCATACGAATTATTATGAGTAGATAAGCACAATATTGTGACATGCAAACCTTTGGTGAATGTGATGTTAAACCATGGTACCATAGAGTATTGTTCTACCGGCAAGGTCCGTAACTGCGAGGGTACGGCTAGGTTCGAAGATACAGGGAATAATTGACTTGGTAATTGCTATCGGCAAGGTCCGTAACTTCGAGGGTACGGCTAGGTTCGGGAAATTTTTGATAATACTAGCGACTGGCAAGGTCCGTAACTGCGAGAGTACGGCTAGGTTCAGCTGAGTATTTTTTAGATAGGGGGGAGGATAGTAGGCGAGGTTGAATTTGACAATGTAAAGGTAAAGATAATGAATAGTCAACATAACTAAAGTGAAATGTATTGAACTGATATAATTAAACTGTAACGTTGGTGTTTGAAATAACATAATACTGGTTTTAAATAATTAAGTTGAAGCAATTTGGTTTATTATTTAATTTAACGTTTGATGTTTGACCCTGCAAAATACTGGTTAAATAATTAGAGTGAAATAATTTGGTTTATCGTTGAAATATAAATATGCACCGACTTTAACTAATTAGGTGGGAATAATTTGATTTAAATAAATAGATAGACATACTTTAAATAATTAAATAACGGACGAATATTACAAATTAAAACGAAAAATAGACAAAACCTGTTCCGACTGGACACAGGAGGGAGAACCGCGAAGGGAGGGGCTAGAGACAGCGAGAGTGAGAGTCAGGAAAGACTAAGAAGTGATTTGTGTTGATTAAGAATTGGCTAAAAACACCACGAAGCGATTATTTGAGAGGTACCTATACATTTCTAACGATATATACGTATTAACTTTCTCACCCAAACATAGACGTACGTCATGGGTGAGAAAGTAGAGAATATTTACATTTACAGTCATTTGGCGGACGCTCTGGTCCAGAGCGACTTATGGGAGCGATTGGGGTTGAGTGCCTTGCTCAGGGGCAAATCGACAGATTTTTCGCCTGGTCGGCTCGGGGATTGGAACCGGCGACCTCTCGGTTGCTGGCACGGTGCTCTTGATTACTGGGCTACCTGCTGCCCCATATGAGTTTAAGGTTGTGGCGTTGTTTGATCATGTGATAAGGTTTAATGGGTAATCGGACCATAACTAAAGTGGGTATGGAAGTAATGTATAAATAGTGGAGAGCCAATAGAGGGTTCCATTGAACTATTATGTTTTGTTGGGCATTTCAATGGCATAAGGTGAAATCTGTGTGTATGAGTGTAATTCGACGGCTGGTATGGGTGGTGACTGGATACTACTGAGTATTTGGTTTGGTGATGTTGAATGGACGATGTGTAGCGTGTTTTGGGTTAAATAGAAAGGCTCACTTATTCAACCGAAATAGGTGCGGGGAGAGAGTTTTTGTGTTACTGAATGAGGTGAGAGTTAAACTACTGAGAATAGAGAAGTATTATGGACACTCCGTAATAACTTAAACTGAACCAAACAAGACGTTACTACAGCAATAGAGGATGGTTAATGTTGTTACGTTAGTTTTTAAACCCGATGATAGAGGTAAATGCAGAACGCTGTTTGAGAGTGTGTTTTATTTTTGCTACTAGGGGATTTAGTGTTTGAGATGAAAGGGCTGGCTAGTCGGGAGTGATGACGTGGCTGGCTGTGCGACATGGAAGTGGTTGTTTGGCGTGCTTTGAAAGGATCGCGGATTGTGTGGAGTGACTGGCGATGTATGTAGAGGGTCCCGGGTTCGAACACAGGTAGGGACAGTAGGTAAATTACTACGTGGATTGAGAAATGTGAAAGGTTGAATTAGATAGCTTAAGTAGAAGTATTCTAGAAAGGTCTATGAAAATATGTTACAAGGACCCCGCGCCTTCCCCGTTGTGTAGGAAGGAGCAAGGGGAGGGGTGAGAGACAGTACATCGTTCAAAAGTGATAGGGATATGAATTAAATGTGTGCTGGTAAATTATAGCCAGTATTTGTTTTATTAATTAGGGCCTAATCAGAGAGAACAGTCAAATAAATTGAATAGCGAACTGAAATGGCGATAGAGCTGTGAAAATTGAGTTGAGGACAAAGGAGAATAATTTATGGCTCTGGTTAGCGGGAGAAAAAAATTATAAAATAGAGACAGTCCAGCGAGTTAGATTGAGCTGTAAGATTTCAAGTGGAGGTCTGAATACTTGACTGAAAGGCAGTGCTTTGATAAATTCTAATTGTTATTACTTTATTCGATAGGTTGCTTGACACCAGTGGTGTATGCAAATAGTTGGTGAATTCTAGAACGATAATTTATTTTCGTTACGTGGACCAGGGGATGCAAGTAGCTTTAGCTATTATGCTGAGGGAATAGCACCAACCTATAGTGGTTTCTAGATTTGTTAAATAAACAAACTTATATTTTAAACTAAAGTAATGCAATAGGCTACAATTATAACATTATCAGAAAAAGGTACAATTTAATGTGAAATAGTTATTACAATTATTATTAATAGTTATTACAGTTATTATCATTGATCCAGTAATGATAGAAGGATAGTAGAGGAAAGGCAAGGGATTAAATCTCATTTAGGGAAAGAAGAAGAGTATGAAGATATACTAGGGAGAAAATACCATTAACTGAGGGATATAAAACGTCTAGCTGAAAAAGACAACAGGAATAATTTACCTTACACCCTAATATAGACATCAGACCACACCAGAAGTAGAGATGGCAGGATCACCAGTAGCAATCATGAAGAGAAGGTTCTCAGAAAACAGTGAAGATATTGGTAATATCTCTAACAAATGAGAAAAAAGGACCAGTTAGATAGAAACTGTAACAAACGAGGGAACATTTGATGTAACCGTGATTGTATTGGCTAAAAACTGAAATATGACATTTACAGGGGGGACAGGAACAATAGAAGGGGAGACAGATTTTCCTAGGGGGTTGAACAAATAATTGATAATGGATCATTTGAGATGAGATCACATGAAGCAGATTTAGGGTAATCAATTAAATAATCATTGTATACTCGAGGAATTTTGAGTGGTTTTATGGATTAGTTATGAGAAATTAGATTGATACAAACAATTATTGATGGGTTAGGACTGGGGATATCTGTATCATGTTTTGTGTGTACTACCATCTTTAGATTACTGATGGTAATTGAAGGTTAACAAAAATTATAACCAGGAGAAAGAGAATTAGCTTATCTCATTGGAATGTTGCCCAGGGCTAGGGGGAGCAGTAGTGAAGTTAGGCAGTATTTAAGTGGGGCCTGGCTATTTGTGGTTGTTGTTTTTCAAATTGGGTTTTTCAAACAAAAAACAACACACCTAGTATGATGTTTATAAAGCCTTGTTGTTTCAATTTTGGGGGGTTTTCAGCAGGTCAAGGGTGATAGGTCTTGGAGGAGCACACACAGTGAATTTTATGGAGTTTTTCGGTTTTGGCTGAGTTTGGGGTATATATGATTTCTTATGAGAATGAATGTCATGAGGACTTAATGAACACTTGGGATAAGTAACATTTATGAAATATTTAGAATAATGGTAATGTTTGGTATACTATGGGATGGAACAGTTCGTTGAATAATTTCAATTGCCTCTGAACTCTGTTTTAACCTTCTGGTGTTAATACAGATACAGTCTAGAAAGAGAATGCAGTCAGAAATAGAAATTGAGAGCTGAACACGTGTGAAGATAGTTTATTAACCACACCCGTATGTCAGAGGTTTTGTGCCCCACAGGTGAACTGAAGGAGAAGGTGACCCACTCTATCTAACCAGGAGACTGGTGAGCATCCAGTCCCTAAAGAAGAAAAACTGGAAGCAGGCCTGTTGGGAAGGGCCCTATCAGGTTATATTGGTCACTGCCTTTGCCATTAGAATAGCAGAAAGAGCAACCTGGGTCCACGTTACCCACTGCAAAGAGGTAAGAACACATACAAGCACCGTTGGACACATGCAGAGTTCGAGAGAAGAACTGGACCAATAGGGTCTGGGGATCACCTCTGTTAACGAAGATCTCCTACCCCGACCTATCATCACTGTAGTGTGTTCTCAGGGTGTGAGTATGGGGTAGTACTAAGCAGAAAGACTGAGGACAGGAGAGGGTTGGCGGTTTTTGGGAATATGGATAATTGGGTTGCATCATAGTCTCGGTAATGGTCTTGATATGTCAAGATCCACCACCAATTGTGCTATGCCCTTACCATTGTTAAGAAGTAAAAAGAGAAGAGAAGCGACCTGACATACTGACCGTCAAGGACGAGTGGCCTACAAAATGGGAGTCAGAGAAGGGCAGACTGTCAGATTCAAAATAAGGGTTAGGGACGTAGCCAACGGTTTGGGGTACATGTCAATAAGCAACTTGGGATTATAAAATCCTATTATATTCTTGTTCGGCCCCCACGGTGGATTGTTCCTTGACTCAAGTGTTTAAATACACTTGGGGATGGGGATATGAGACCGAGGGGGACTGAACATCCAGATGGGGGGTAAAGAGAAACAAAGACACCAATTATCAATTGGAGATAGTAGTAATGTGACTGACTTAAGTTCGGAAGCACAGGAGAGAATTCTGAACCTTACAGCCCCTGTAACCGATGGGTGGTGGGCGTGTGCCAGTAAAGGCAGTATAAGGCAGAGAATTCCAAAGGGGGGTGGCTAGATACGTGCGCCCTGGTTCTACTGGTTCAGCTAGTTAAAATTAGTCACCAGGAACCAAGGATTAAACAGATGTAGGAGGAGTTTTAACAAGAAGAATAGCCCTATTTAGATGGATGCGATTGGGATACCAAGGGGGGTATCGGATGGATACCGAGCTATGAAACAATTAGGGGAAGGGTTTACTACCACGTTCTTTTGGTGGGTGACAATAAACAAAATTGTGAATTGGATTAATTATATCTATTACGACCAACAACGATTTATTGGCTGGACTAGGGATGCAACGGAAGGGATCTTTTGAACAATTATCCGCCATCTCACTCCTATGACTTCGTAAAAAGAGGTTGGCTCTAGATCAGGCAGAAAGGGGTGGTGTCTATAGAATGGTAAGCCATTGTTGTACGTTTATCCCTAACAATACCAGTCCTGACGGGAGTATCTCTAAAGCCCTAGTTGGTTTAGATAAACTATCGGCTGGGATGAGGAGCCTGGCTGGAATGGAGGGAAACGGACTGTTCTCCTGGTTGGGGGAGTGGTTTGGTAAGTTCGCATCATTGGTGGTTACTGGATTTCTGACCCTAGTAGTTGTGTTTCTAATATTAATGTGCTGTACTGCCTGTGTAATTCCTTGTCTGAGAAAGTCTGTTACAGATGTCGTGCATACGGCTGGTATGATGCCCCTCCTAGGGGCTCAAGAAGGAGATGCAGACACTGAGATGGGGTTGACAAAGGATGACCCTTGGTTTGCTATTGGTGAGGTGGTGGAGTGACACCCTAGAGGGTGTCTAAAGGGGGCCAAAGTTGACTTCCCTGTTTATGTTTAATGCTTTATTAATCAAGTTAACCATTGTGAATGTTTGTCTTTCCTTATGTGAAGGTTTGAAGTTCCTGGGTGGCTGGTAGCCAACCTAGTACAAGTTAGGTGTAGATGGAAGGACTGAAGGCCTTTTTATTATCAATATTGCCTATTAATAAAAGTGTGATTATTTGTGTTTGTATTATATTTTAATGAGTGACACCCTAGTGGGTGTCAAAAGGGGGAATCCTAAATTTCTCTGAAATTTCTTATTTTGGGTTCACACCCAGTGGGTGTGAAAAGGGGGAAGCAAGCTTCCAGAAAATTGGAACGGAAATGGCTAGCTTGTAAATACAGTACCGTGCAATATCGAAGAGCCCTCACTGCTGCTCGATCAGCCTACTGATCCATCAGCCTACTGCTCGATCAGCCTACGGATCCATCAGCCTACTTTTCCAACCTCATTGAGGAGAATAAAAACAATCCCACATTTCTTTTTGAAACTGTCGCAAAACTAAGTACAAAGGAGCACTACACTACAACGCACTAACTACAAAGGAGCATTCCCCAAGACAGGATGGCCTTCACTTCAGCAATGATGAATTCATGAACTTCGACGAAAAGATCATGATCGTTAGAAAGCAAATTACGAACTCCTCTTTGAATGTGTGTATTTCTCCAAAACTCTGTTGTCCTGAATCTGCACAGAACTGCCAGGACCTCGGATCAATGGAGACATTCAAGTTTTACAATTCTGTATCTCTTAACACATTCACAAAAATAGTAATGGCCTCTAAACCTTCCAGTTGTCTACTGGACCCTATTCCAACTAAACTACTGAAAGAGCTACGTCCTGTGCTTGGCCCTCCTATGTTGAACATAATAAATGTCTCCCTATCCACTGGATGTGAACCAAACTCACTAAAAGTGGCAGTAATAAAGCCTCTCCTGAAAAAGCCAAACCTTGACCCGGAAAATTAAACAAACTAAAATCTCTCGTTCCTCTCAAAAATGTTTAGAAAAAGCTGTTGCCCAGCAACTCACTGCCTTCCTGAAGACAAATAATTGTATGCGAAACGCTTCAGTCTGGTTTTAGACCCCATCATAGCACTGAGACTGCACTCGTGAAGGCGGTAAATTAACCTTTTAATGGCGTCAGACCAAGGCTCTGCATTGGTCCTCGAGCTCCTAGACCTTAGTGCTGCCTTTGACACCTTTTGTCACTTCTAGATTAGTCCACTGCAATGGCTCTACTCTCCGGCTACCTGGATAAAGCACTAAAATGTCAGTTAGTGCTAAACACGGCTGCTAGAATCTTGACTGGAACAAAAAAATGTGATCATATTACTCCAGTCCTAGCCTCTCTACACTGGCTTCCTGTTAAGGCTAGGGCTGAGTTCAAGGTTTTACTGCTAACCTACAAAGCATTACATGGGCTTGCTCCTACCTATCTCTCTGATTTGGTCCTGCCGTACATACCTACACGTACGCTACGGTCACAAGACGCAGGCCTCCTTACTGTCCATAGGATTTCTAAGCAAACCGCTGGAGGCAGGGCTTTCTCCTATAGAGCTCCATTTTTATGGAATGGTCTGCCTATCCATGTGAAAGACGCAGACTCTGTCTCAATCTTTAAGTCTTTACTGACGACTCGTCTCTTCAGTAGGTCCTATGATTGAGTGTAGTCTGGCCCAGGGGTGCGAAGGTGAACGGCAAGGCACTGGAGTGATTAACCGCCCTTGCGGTCTCTGCCTGGCCGGCTGCCCTCTCTCCACTTTATTTGTTTATTTCACCTTTATTTAACCAGGTAAGCCAGTAGAGAACAAGTTCTCATTTACAACTGCGATAAAAACAACAACAGTTACATATGGGATAAACAAAACGTGCAATCAATAACACAATAGAAAATCTATATACAGCGTGTGGAAATGTAGTAAGTTATGGAGGTAAGGCAATAAATAGGCCATAGTGCAAAATAATTACAATTTAGTATTAACACTGGAGTGATAGATGTGCAGAAGATGATGTGCAAATAGAGATACTGGGGTGCAAATGAGCAAAATAAATAACAATATGGGGATGAGGTAGTTGGGTGGGCTAATTACAGATGGGCTGT
The DNA here is from genome assembly GCA_031479575.1 of Coregonus ussuriensis. Lineage (NCBI taxonomy): Eukaryota > Metazoa > Chordata > Actinopteri > Salmoniformes > Salmonidae > Coregonus > Coregonus ussuriensis. Next base: position 3,644,216 of record CM062473.1, on the reverse strand, counting down.
GTACAGGTGCAATGATTGGTAAGCTGCTCTGACAACTGATGCTTAACGTTAGTGAGGGAGATAAGAGTCTCCAGCTTCAGAGATTTTTGCAGTTCGTTCCAGTCATTTGCAGCAGAGAACTGGAAGGAATGGCGGCCAAAGGAGGTGTTGGCTTTGGGGATGACCAGTGAGATATACCTGCTGGAGTGCATACTACGGGTGGGTGTTGCTATGGTGACCAATGAGCTAAGATAAGGCGGGGTTTTGCCTAGCAGTGATTTATAGATGACCTGGAGCCAGTGGGTTTGGCGACGAATATGTAGTGAGGGCCAGCCAACGAGAGCGTACAGGTCACAATGGTGGGTAGTATATGGGGCTTTGGTGACAGAATGGATGGCACTGTGATAGACTACATCCAATTTGCTGAGTAGAGTGTTGGAGGCTATTTTGTAAATGACATCGCCGAAGACAAGGATCGGTAGGATAGTCCGTTTTACGAGGGCATGTTTGGCAGCATGAGTGAAGGAGGCTTTGTTGCGAAATAGGAAGCCGATTCTAGATTTAACTTTGGATTGGAGATTCTTTATGTGAGTCTGGAAGGAGATTTTATGGTCTAACCAGACACCTAGGTATTTGTAGTTGTCCACATATTCTAAGTCAGACCCGCCGAGAGTAGTGATTTTAGTCAGGCGGGCGGGTGCAAGCAGCGTTTGATTGAAGAGCATGCATTTAGTTTTACTAACGTTTAAGAGCAGTTGGAGGCCACGGAAGGAGTGTTGTATGGCATTGAAGCTCGTTTGGAGGTTTGTTAACACAGTGTCCAATGAAGGGCCAGATGTATACAAAATGGTGTCGTCTGCGTAGAGGTGGATCTGAGTCACCAGCAGGAAGAGCGACATCATTGATATACACAGAGAATACAGGCTAGTAATAGGGGTTGCGACAATTTCGGCGGCTAGTTTTAGAAAGAAAGGGTCCAGATTGTCTAGCCCAGCTGATTTGTAGGGGTCCAGATTCTGCAGCTCTTTCAGAACATCAGCTGTCTGAATTTGGGTGAAGGAGAAGTGTGGGGGGGGGGGGGGGGGGGGGCGTGGTTTAGTTGCAGCGGAGGGTGCAGAATTGGTGGCCGGGGTAGGGGTAGCCAGGTGGAAAGCATCGCCAGCTGTAGCAAAATGCTTGTTGAAATTCTCAATTATCGTAGATTTATCGGTGGTGACAGTGTTTCCTAGCCTCAGTGCAGTGGGCAGCTGGGAGGAGGTGCTCTTATTCTCCATGGACTTTACAGTGTCCCAAAACTTTTTGGAGTTAGTGCTACAGGATGCACATTTCTGTTTGAAAAAGCTAGCCTTTGCTTTCCTAACTGATTGTGTATATTTGTTCCTGGCTTCCCTGAAAAGTTGCATATCGCGGGGGCTGTTCGATGCTAATGCAGTACGCCACAGGATGTTTTTGTGCTGGTCAAGGGCAGTCAAGTCTGGGGTGAACCAGGGGCTATATCTGTTCTTAGTTCTGAATTTTTTGAATGGGGCATGCTTATTTAAGATGGAGAGGAAAGCACTTTTAAAGAACAACCAGGCATCCTCTACTGACGGAATGAGGTCAATATCCATCCAGGATACCCGGGCCAGGTCAATTAGAAAGGCCTGCTCGCTGAAGTGTTTTAGGGAGCGTTTGACAGTGATGAGGGGTGGTCGTTTGACCGCGGACCCATTACGGACGCAGGCAATGAGGCAGTGATCGCTGAGATCCTGGTTGAAGACATCGGAGGTATATTTAGAGGGCAAATTAGTCAGGATGATATCTATGAGGGTACCCATGTTTACGGATTTAGGGTTGTACCTGGTAGGTTCCTTGATAATTTGTGTGAGATTGAGTTTACATCTAGTTTAGATTGTAGGACGGACGGGGTGTTAAGCATATCCCAGTTTAGGTCACCAAGCAGTACGAACTCTGAGGATAGATGGGGGGCAAGCAATTCACATATGGTGTCCAGGGCACAACTGGGGGCTGAGGGGGGTCTGTAGCAAGCGGCAACAGTGAGAGACATATTTCTGGAAAGCTGGATTTTTAGAAGTAGAAGCTCAAACTGTTTGGGCACAGACCTGGATAGTATGATAGAGCTGTGCAGGCTATCTCTACAGGAGATTGCAACTCCGCCCCCTTTGGCAGTTCTATCTAGACGGAAAATGTTGTAGTTGGGGATGGACATTTTTGAATTTTTGGTGACCTTCCTAAGCCAGGATTCAGACACTTTTTTATTTTATTTTTTTATTTCACCTTTATTTAACCAGGTAAGCCAGTTGAGAACAAGTTCTCATTTACAACTGCGACCTGGCCAAGATAAATCAAAGCAGTGCGATAAAAACAACAACAACACAGAGTTACACTGCTAGAACATCAGGGAGGAGGCTTCTGATGTTAACATGCAAGTAACCAAGGCTTTTACAGTTACAGAAGTCAACAAATGATAGCGCCTGGGGAGTAGGAGTGATACTTGGGGCTGCAGGGTTAACCTCTACATCACCAGAGGAACAGAGGAGGACTAGAATAAGGATACGGCTAAAGGCTTTGAGAACTGGTCTTCTAGTGCGTTGGGTACAGAGAATAAAAGGGGGCAGATTTCCGGGTGTTGTAGAATAGATTCAGGGCATTATGTACAGACGAGGATATTGAAGGGTACGAGTACAATTGCGGGGGGCTGAGTCACTGGCTTACTTCCATGCCGTCCCTAGGAGGGGTGCGTCACGTCGTGCCGGGGCTTTCATTCGCTACACTCGACTTGAGTGGGTGGAGTCACTGACGTGATCTTCCTGTCCGGTATTGCACCCCCTCGGGCTCGTGCGTTGGAGGAGATCTTCGTGGGCTATACTCAGCCTTGTCTCAGGGTAGTTTGTCGATATCCCTCTTCATTGTTTTTTTTTGTAATAGAAATTAAATATGATCCGTGGATAAATGGTTGAAAAATGTACATTTTACTTTCTTAATTCAGGAAAGGACATACATTGCAATGTTAACACTCATACCTAGAAACATTCAGAGTTTTCTAAGACAATTCATCATACATTTCAGAGGTATTACACAATCATGAGAGGAAAGCTCAGGGATTCAGTTAATCTCTTAGGCCTCCTGTAGCTCAGTTGGTAGAACATGGCGCCCTTCAACGCCAGGTTTGTGGGTTCGATTCCCACGGGGGGGGGGCAGTATGAAAAATGTAAGGCAAGTTCAGGGGTGTATTCATTACGCCGATTCTGTTGCGAAACGTTTTGCAACAGAAACGGTTTTACTCCAAAACGGAAAAAACACTTTGCAACGAAAACAAGAGTTTTATATTGGACAAATTCAGGTAGGTCCCTCCCCGTTTCATGCCGTTTGCTCAGTTTGGTTCCGTTTGGTTCTTAAGCGGTAAACGGTTTTTGTTGCAAGATGTAATGAATACACCCGTCTTTTCCTGTACATCATCATCTGTTTGGTGCATAATGAATATGACCCACGTTTCTGTCACAGCAATTATGTATATGAGTGTTTCATACCGAGGCTCATTATTGTCCAGTGGAAATTATAATAACCCCAAAAAGTTAAATTAGTGCATATATATCCCACAACAGTTTTCTGAGTAGCTTAAAAAACAGATATTTCACATTATGTATCACTGTCAAATCATAACTGTTCATTTGATAGTTAAAGGCTGTTATATCATGACTGTAAGTCGCTTTGGATAAAAGCGTCTGCTAAATGGCATATTATTATTATATTATTATAACTTGACTGCCATTGTTGAACTTGCTGCTGTTGCAATATGGATGTCTGTGACTGTGTTCTAATGGGCCGTACTCACAGGGCTGTCTGTGCCAAAAAGAGAGCAAAAGAGAATAATATGATATATAATATAATAGATATACCATTTACAATATACACAGAGTACACAAAACATTAGGAACACCTCCTCTTTCCATGACATAGACTGAGCAGGTGAATCCAGGTGAAAGCTATGATCCCTTACTGATGTCACTTGTTAAATCCACTTCAATCAGTGTAGATGAAGGGGAGGAGACCGGTTAAGGCTTCAGACAATTGAGACATGGATTGTGTATGTGTGCCATTCAGAGGGTGTAAATATTTAAGTGTCTTTGAACGGGGTATGGTAGTAGGTGCCAGACGCACCGGTTTGACTGTGTCAAGAACTGCAACGCTGCTGGGTTTTTCACGCTGAACAGTTTCCCCTGTGTATCAAGAATGGTTTACCACCCAAACGTCATCCAGCCAACTTGAGACAACTGTGGGAGGAGGGGGGGGGGGGGGGGTTCGTAATGTTTCATCACTCAGTATATATATTATTATTATTAATATATTATATATTATTATTATTAATATATTATAATATTCTTACAGAACTACTAAAAACGTAATGCCTTAAAATAAAAAATAAGTTGTTTAATACGGAGTCCATCATTTTACTGTACAGAGACAGACATTAGGTATTTACTAGTACTGTATAGGTCATCAAATCTGTACTATACAGTAGATTTGTTACTTGGTTTAAGCATATTTCTCTTCAGGGGCTTCTGAATGAGCCCAAGTGATGTCACAATAGGAGAGCTGCAGAGCATGTATGGTTCAACCCACTGACTGACTGACTGACTGACTGACTGGCTGACTGGCTGGCTGGCTGACTGGCTGGCTGACTGACTGACTGGCTGACTGACTGACTGACTGGCTGGCTGACTGACTGACTGACTGGCTGGCTGACTGACTGACTGATTGACTGGCTGACTGACTGACTGACTGACTGGCTGGCTGACTGACTGACTGATTGACTGGCTGACTGACTGACTGGCTGACTGGCTGACTGGCTGACTGGCTGACTGGCTGGCTGACTGGCTGACTGGCTGACTGACTGACTGGCTGACTGACTGACTGGCTGACTGACTGACTGACTGACTGACTGGCTGGCTGACTGGCTGGCTGACTGGCTGACTGGCTGACTGACTGGCTGACTGACTGACTGACTGGCTGACTGACTGACTGGCTGACTGACTGACTGACTGACTGACTGACTGGCTGGCTGACTGACTGGCTGACTGGCTGACTGGCTGACTGGCTGACTGGCTGGCTGACTGACTGACTGACTGACTGGCTGACTGACTGACTGGCTGGCTGACTGGCTGACTGGCTGACTGGCTGACTGGCTGGCTGGCTGACTGACTGACTGGCTGACTGGCTGACTGGCTGACTGGCTGACTGGCTGACTGACTGGCTGACCAAATTAGCGCTAAGAAAAAATTGAGGACATTTGTTCATATTTATGTACATCCACAATGCGGAGCCGAGAGTTTTAACACCAGTGAAGTGTTTCTATGTAAATGACAGTATATAGGAGATATGCACGTAGCCCGTCTAAACCACACAACGCTCTGAGAGGTACACTACAGAGCAGGATCAATGAGTTAGCCAGCTAACTAAAACGGGGCATGGTCCAAATGACTCAACACCCAAAAAACACATATCTAAGTTCAGCTTTCTTAAATGAACCAGACAATCAATAGTTATTTCTAGTTGTTTATCAAAGTTAGCTGGCTAACTAATTGATCCTGCTTTGTAATATACACCCCCCCCCCCCCCCGAGGTTAAACCGGGTTATATCTGTTCTGCCATAAGGCATCACTTTGGAAGAAAAACTAAAAGATGGTCATTGGGTCACAAGTTGAAGAGAACACGTGACATCATGATTATTGCAGAATAACTTGAAGAAAAGTAAAAAAAAATTATAATAATACAATAATACGTGGATTTGGTATCGTCATATAGCTTTTCAAGGATTAATCTGGTTTCGGGGTAACTGCTAGTATTTTGTTCAACAACAATACGCCTAAAATATCAAGAAAACCGTTGATCAAGTCTTACCGCATTAAGACTCATTGCATGCGTCCCAAATGGCGCCCTCTTCCCTATATAGTACACTATTTTGACATGAGCCCTATCATCCCAAAAAGTAGTGCACTAAAAATAGGGAATAGGGAGCCATGTGGGACGGTCTGTTCCGTCCTGACCCGAGCTGTGATATGTTTTCTATACAACTTTACACGTCAACACAGCAACCCACAATACATCACTCTAGGTGAGCAATGGCAGTTGGGACGTTGTTATTTGTAACAATGCTCAATAAATCGTTTGAACTTTTTACAACATAGACCACTACATGATGCAGTAGTATCTCGCTAGTCTCAATATTCACGTGATAATTAGACGAGGCTAAGGCAGACTTTAAGACTATCCCCTAAACCAATCAGAGCCCGTCTAGACGGGACGTAGGTTATGGAGCTGACAGAAAGAAGTAAAACTATTCTACATTATTGTTTGTCGTTATTACTTGCCCTAAACAAAACAAAATGTTCAAACCAACCAACAGACAGTGAAACAACCTTTTGTACAGTGACGTCTTGAGATGAGAGAGTAACTAAATGAGATGGATAGAACACAGAACGGCCAGTCAGAGCAGGGTCACATTCAGGAAGCCAAATGTTGTGGAACGTTGTAGATAGAAATGTTAAGAATGGAGTTGACACGATTCCTTCTTCTGCATAACATATTTATACCTGAACGTTCATCAACGTTGTGCCCCCGGCCCCTGCTGAACGCGTCCATAGTAACAGGGAGGAGAGGCCTGGGGGGAAACTACAGGTCACAGACCAAGAGTTCAAGGGTCGAGCTCTCCCTCTACCGAAGAACATTGTCCCACAGAGTCCTGGCCAAGAAAGGAGGCCTGGCTGAAGTTGCACAATTACAGAAGCTTTCCCAAAGCTCCTAGGTTTTTCCCGAAATCCCTTATTCCAATAAACTTCTAACCAACATAATGAAAAATCAGGGAACTCTGGGACAATTTTGGGAACTTTGCAACCGTAGTCGTGGGACACAAAACAGGGTACAGGGTGGGCTGTCATATCCACTTCATATCTGCTTCCTGGGGGCATCCTCCTATCCTCTAGGGGCTCTGGACGGTCTTCTGCCTTCAGTTATGTCAGGGCTCAGTGTGGAGCCACTGTCCCACCACAGTCGCTCAGCTCAGGGCAGAACAGGCCAGAAGACAGAGCGACCATGTTGTTACGAGGTACAGTATATCCATGTTCCATGATCCATCCATCCACAGTTACGTGTTATTATTATTATTTTTATGTCGAAACAGTAGTTAATTAATTATTAAAGATTTCAGACCAACTTAAAAAGAACCATGCCTAAAAATAAATAGCATTTCCAAAAAAAAAAGGCTATTTTACATTTTACAAATCCAGAGTTTTTGTTGCTGAAAAACAAAAAGTTAAAAGCAGAGGAGTGTTAGTTCAGTTTGTTACAGAGTGGTCATCGTCATAGTGACCACCTTCCTTTTTAACACAGGGTTGGAACCACCCAGAGACTCCCGGAGACCGTTGGGACAGAGTAGGGCAGACCAGAGCAGAACAGACCAGAGCAGACCAGAGCAGACCAGAGCAGACCAGAGCAGACCAGAGCAGACCAGAGCAGACCAGAGCAGGCCAGAGCAGACCAGAACAGACCAGAGCAGACCAGAGCAGAACAGACCAGAGCAGACCAGAGCAGACCAGAGCAGACCAGAACAGACCAGAGCAGGCTAACAGTGTGATGCTGACCAATATTTATTCTCCTCCTCTTCTTCTTCTCATAGTAGGCTGCTTATTGTGACGAAGCCTCTAGGGCACAGAGATAATTAGGGGTGCAGGCAGAACAGGCAAAGGATTATGGGAAGGACAGATCCCTCCTTCACAGTCCGAGCCTCAGGTCAGAGGCAGCGTTAGTGTCCCTGATTTGCCATCATAAACTGTGGATTCAGAGTCATTTAGTAGATAAATGTTCCTGTGTTAGTTAATAGACTACCTCTCTCTCTCCCTCCAGGAAGAGTAAAAGGCCTAAGAAAACTATTTGTGTTGCCGTGTTAGTTAGTGTAGACAGAGAAATAGTCCCTCTCCGTTTAGGTCTTTAAGGTTAGTGGTCTCTCTATGTCTTCTAGAGCCGTCCGTCAGTCCGTTTCAGCTCCGTTCACTAGGGTCAGTGGTCTCTCCATGTCTTCTAGAGCCGTCCGTTAGTCCGTTTCAGCTCCGTTCACTAGGGTCAGTGATCCATTCGGTCGGAGAGACGTTACACCTTAGTTTCTGCCATCACAGTCTCTGCCTCCGCTTCTCTCTCCCCGTCCTCCGTCCCCGTCCTGTCGACCGTCTCCGGCGTCCCCTGACGTCAGTGCCGCACCTCGTTAGCGAGGAGACTGTCCTCGCCGCTCTGGAAGGAGACGGGGATTTATTGTCAAGAGAAACGCCACAAGGACACACACACACACACACACCCAGGGGTTGGAAGGTAAGCTGCAGTGCAGCACCCCCCGGAGCAATTGCAAGAATTGAAGTGCCTTTTCTCAAGGGCAGGCTACCTGGAAGTCGGCCTCGTTGAGGCTGTTCCCCACTTGGATGATCTCCTCATCCTGCGAGCCCTCACTAACCCCGCTGCCAGCTGAACCCAGCTCGTCTAAGATAGGGTCCTGGAGGACGGAGGCAATGTACATCTGCTGTTGTAGAGAAAGAGGAAGAGAGGGGGAGTGGAAGGAGAGGGGGAGGGGACAAACGGAGGAGAAAACAGGTCAGTGTGTGATATGGAGGGAGAGGTGGTCTAGTCTAGGCTGAGTGAATGGTACTTACTGCTGACTTATTGGAGGGAGAGGTGCGTGCTGGACGACCGTTCTCCACACCATCCACATTTTCAACGTCAATCTGGGGAGAAAATATTATAATACAATTATATATATAGAAACTCAGCAAAAAAAGAAACGTCCCTTTTTCAGGACCCTGTCTTTCAAATATATTTTGTAAAAATCCAAATAACTTCACAGATCTTCATTGTAAAGGGTTTAAACACTGTTTCCCATGCTTGTTCAATGAACCATAAACAATTAATGAACATGCACCTGTGGAACGATCGTTAAGACACTAACAGCTTACAGACGGTAGGCAATTAAGGTCACAGTTACGAAAACTTAGGACACTAAAGAGGCCTTTCTACTGACTCTGGGGCGGTGTGTCACAGCATCATCGGACTCTGCCGGTCTGTAGCTTTGTTGTCCCCAATGTCTGCTGCTTGACCTTGTTCTTATGAACCGCCGTCTTTGAAATTTTAAGGATGGAAGCAACCTGACGCTCACTGTATCCCTCTGCCAGTAAAGCCAGAATTGAACCATTCTTTTCCTCACTCAAAAGTTTCCTTTCAACTCATTTGGCATGGTCAATAGTTATTTTTGGATTAATTTTACTTTTGAGGTACTATTAGCACAGTTTTTGCCATCCAGCTGGTCCTATTGCAAGAGGATAGTGATGACCACAGCAGTGGTTTTTATACTTTTTCTCGTTAAATAAGATTTGGTTCATGTGATCACCTAATCAGTACCTAATTCAGTAGAATGAGGTGTGCCTGTGTTGGAATTCAACAGACACTGGAATGGAATGGCTGTCATACATGTAGAGATGCTGATTTAAGAAACATTTGCAATGGTCTCTTAATTTTTTCCAGAGCTGTGTGTATATACATTTACATTTACATTTTAGTCATTTAGCAGACGCTCTTATCCAGAGCGACTTACAGTTAGTGAATACATATTTTTTTTATACTGGTCCCCCGTGGGAATCGAACCCACAACCCTGGCGTTGCAAACGCCATGCTCTATCAACTGAGCTACATCCCGGCCGGCCATTCCCTCCCCTACCCTGGACGACGCTGGGCCAATTGTGCGCCGCCCATGAGTCTCCCGGTCGCGGCCGGCTGCGACAGAGCCTGGATTCGAACCAGGATCTCTAGTGGCACAGTTAGCACTGCGATGCAGTGCCTTAGACCACTGCGCCACTCAGGAGTACAATATATATATATATATATATATATAATGCCACTGCAGAACATTCACAGTGATGACTTAAACTATATCAGAAGGCCTTTAATAGGGATCTGACAAATGGACAATTTCGCTTAACGTTTAAAACGGCCCCAAAAAATTTTTCGCGGTTTCCCGTTAAAACTATAAGAAAGAAAATCAGAAAAAATTTCACTTGCAATTCACAAATGTAGAATAATTAATATTATATAATACATGACTATAATGGCTACTAGGTTCTATCTAGCGCAACCTTTTACAGACATAGAACATAGCTACAGTAACATGTCGATAGCGATTATTTATAACTTTTCAAAAGAAAATTAAAAAGTGCTGCATCAGAAGAGTCTGTACCTTTTCAGAGAGTAGAACTCGGCTCTGGCATACACTATATATACAAAAGTATGTGTGACAACCCTTCAAATTAGTGTATTCGGCAATTTCAGCCACACCCGTTACTGACAGGTGTATAAAATCGAGCACACAGCCATGCAATCTCCATAGCAAAACATTGGCTGTAGAATGGCCTTACTGAAGAGCTCAGTGACTTTCAACGTGGCACCGTCCTAGGATGCCACCTTTCCAACAAGTCAGTTCGTCAAATTTCTGCCCTGCTAGAGCTGCCCCCGGTCAACTGTAAGTGCTGTTATTGTGAAGTGGAAACGTCTAGGAGCAACAACGGCTCAGCTGCAAAGTGGTAGGCCACACAAGCTCACAGAACGGGACCGCCGAGTGCTGAAGTGCATAGCTCGTAAAAATCGTCTGTCCTCGGTTGCAACACTCACTACCAAGTTCAAAACTGCCTCTGGAAGCAACGTCAGCACAATAACTGTTCGTCGGGAGCTTCATGAAATGGGTTTCCATGGCTGAGCAGCCGCACACAAGCCTAAGGTCACCATGCGCAATGCCAAGCATCGGCTGGAGTGGTGTAAAGCTCACCGCCATTGGACTCTGGAGTAGTGGAAACGCGTTCTCTGGAGTGATGAATCACAAATCTGGGTTTGGCGGATGCCAGAAGAACGCTACCTGCCCCAATGCATAGTGCCAACTGTAAAGTTTGGTGGAGGAGGAATAATGGTCTGGGGCTGTTTTTCATGGTTCGCGCTAGGCCCCTTAGTTCCAGTGAAGGGAAATCTTAACGCTACAGCATACAATGACATTCTAGACGATTCGGTGCTTCCCTCTTTGTGGCAACAGTTTGGAGAAGGCCCATTCCTGTTTCAGCATGACAATGCCCCCGTGCACAAAGCGAGGTCCATACAGAAATGGTTTGTTGAGATCAGTGTGGAAGAACTTGACTGGCCTGCACAGAGCTCTGACCTCAATCAGAACGTCGACTGCGAAACCAAGCCTAGTTGCCAAACATCAGTGCCCGACCTCACTAATGCTCTTGTGGCTGAATGGAAGCAAGTCCCTGCAGCAATGTTCTAACATCTAGTGGAAAGCCTTCCCAGAAGAGTGGAGGCTGTTATAGCAGCAAAGGGGGGGACCAACTCCATATTAATGCCCATGATTTTGGAATGAGATGTTCGACGTGCACATACTTTTGTCATATAGTGTATAATGTTCTATTGTTTCCCTGACAACAATTAACATCCCTGATTGATGTGTTGCTGTGTTGTTTTTAATACCGTTTTTAATGGTACGATAGCTAGATGTGTTTTATTTCTACTAAATGTATTGGTGCGTCAATCTAAGTAACAAAATAAAAGAATCCCCATCAAAAATCAGTCAGGTAGAGATATGTCAGACTTCCGCATCGGCGGTGAAAGGTGGCAGAGCTAAAGCTGTGTTTGTCAGACCATGAGACGTCCCAAAAAAAAACGGTCTTCTCACAAAAACGTCTGTAGCGTCCGAACGGTTGGGGTACAAACTAATTGACCCCAACATTGGAAAGGGGAGACTCTCACAAACACGACGTTGTTCTCCGTTTTGCTCTACGCATCCCACAAGTGTCACGGGACTCGTCTGAAGGTAACCGGTACAAACAAATGGAAGTATGGAGGTAGGTTTGTGGCAACAAAGGGGCTAAACATGTGTCCCCCAAAAAAATGTAATAATCCAGATCTCTTATATCTCCTAGAGACAGACACTTCAAAACCTTATTCCTTAAGATTCATTTTTTTACTGTCCAAATTCAATATTTTATCAAAATGCCTAAAGGGGTCCTACAATTCTAAAATCAAATATTTAAAATGATCCATGTTATGACCATCTTAAAACAATTCCATATATGTTAGCTAGGATATTCTACAGGCAACAGACCGAAGACTGAACCCCACACACTCGCATCATTAGCGGAGAGAAAGAGCAGGCCAGTGTGAGGGAGAGAGAGAGAGGAGGGGGGCAGGCAGAAACGTGCGCATTGGTCTTGGTCATCGTTCGTTGTCTTGCATGCCTCTCAAATTCACTCCAGTAGCCTAAAGTTCACCTCTTCCTCTCTGGAATTACCCAACTCCCCCAGGCATTTACAGCCCATTATCTAGTTAGGCTCCAACAAGGGAAAATAATATATGTTTTGTGATAACTGCACTGTCATTTTAATTATGTGGGGAAAAACATTGTTTATCAGTGAAGGATTTTTCCTCGACGTTAACGATCCCAACTTTGTTTTAACGTTTAAAAATGTTCACACCCCTAAGTTTCCCCCCCCATGAGATTTACTGCTCTAGCACATAGATTTATTTTAAGATTGTAGTAACATACACGTGTCTATAAATGCATGACATGCAAGGGATGTAGCTCAGTTGGTAGAGCATGGCGTTTGCAACGCCAGGGTTGTGGCTTTGATTTCCACGGGGGGGGGCAGTATGAAAAATTTAAAAAATAATGTATGCACTCACTAACTGTAAGTCGCTCTGGATAAGAGCGTCTGCTAAATGACTATAATGTAACTGCATACAGGATCGTTATGGTGCAAGATAATGTGTTCTCAATTACTTTCCTGGTTAAATAAATCAAATATAAAACACTTCAACATTATAAATAAGAAGAGTCTCTCTTGCTGGTGTTTTTTTTTTACCTTGTAGTTGTGAGCGCTGAGATATTTGAAGTGTCCGAAGCAGACATGGGACAAGCAGACGATGATGGTGATGACCAGAACAATGAAGGTAAACATAGAGGTAGGGGCTGAGAAACCTGAGAGAGAGAGAGAGAGAGAGAGGAAATTGAATTGAGGGGGAGAGAGAGAGAGAGAGAGAGAGAGAGAGAGAGAGAGAGAGAGAGAGAGAGAGAGAGAGAGAGAGAGAGACAGAGAGACAGAGAGACAGAGAGACAGAGAGACAGAGACAGAGAAAGAGAGAGAGAGAGAGACAGAGAGAGAGAGAGAGACAGAGAGAGAGAGAGACAGAGAGAGAGAGAAAGAGAGAGAGAGAGAGAGAGAGAGAAGAGAGAAAGAGAGAGAGAGAGAGAGGGAGAGAGAGGGAGAGAGAGACAGAGAAAGAGAGAGAAAGAGAGAGAAGAGAGAGAGAGAGAGAGAGAGAGAGAGAGAGGATCAACATGGTCAGTAAGATGCGTTCCCTATGGACCCTAGTCAAAAGCAGTGCACTACATGTCCCATTTGTGACACACCCTTTTTAAAAGAGACAGTCTGTTATGACCCAGAATGGCCGCTAGATGGCGACCTCGTACCTGTGCGGACAGTGGAGAAGAACAGGAGCCAGAAGAGACAGAGGATGGGTGCTGCCACCACCTGGTTGACGGCCCCAGAGTGGATCTTCTTGTCCAGCTTGGAGGGAAGGTAGGCATAGTACATGTTGTAGCGGTCTGCCAGGTGCTTCAACAGCATGTACATAAGACCTGGGGGGGAGAGCGAGAGAGAGAGCGAGAGAGTGAGTGAGTGATGGGTCCTCTCCCTACAGGGCCCTCTCCCTACAGGGCCCTCTCCCTACAGGGGTCCTCTCCCTACAGGGGTCCTCTCCCTACAGGGGTCCTCTCCCTCCGGGGTCCTCTCCCTCCAGGGGTCCTCTCCCTCCAGGGGTCCTCTCCCTCCAGGGGCCCTCTCCCTACAGGCGTCCTCTCCCTACAGGCGTCCTCTCCCTACAGGGGTCCTCTCCCTACAGGGGTCCTCTCCCTACAGGGTCCTCTCCCTACAGGGGTCCTCTCCCTACAGGGTTCCTCTCCCTACAGGCGTCCTCTCCCTACAGGGGTCCTCTCCCTACAGGGGTCCTCTCCCTACAGGCATCCTCTCCCTACAGGGCCCTCTCCCTACAGGCATCCTCTCCCTACAGGGGTCCTCTCCCTCCAGGGGTCCTCTCCCTCCAGGGGTCCTCTCCCTACAGGGGTCCTCTCCCTACAGGGGTCCTCTCCCTACAGGGGTCCTCTCCCTACAGGGGTCCTCTCCCTACAGGCATCCTCTCCCTACAGGGGTCCTCTCCCTACAGGCATCCTCTCCCTCCAGGGGTTTTCTCCCTACAGGGTTCCTCTCCCTACAGGGTGCCTCTCCCTACAGGGCCCTCTCCCTACAGGGTCCTCTCCCTACAGGGTCCTCTCCCTACAGGGTTCCTCTCCCTACAGGGTGCCTCTCCCTACAGGGTGCCTCTCCCTCCAGGTACCTCTCCCTACAGGTTCCTCTCCCTACAGGTTCCTCTCCCTACAGGTTCCTCTCCCTACAGGTTCCTCTCCCTCCAGGGGTCCTCTCCCTCCAGGGGTCCTCTCCCTACAGGGGTCCTCTCCCTACAGGGGTCCTCTCCCTACAGGGTCCTCTCACTACAGGCGTCCTCTATTCATGCATGGAATATTGACTGTCAGATATTGACTTTATCATTATTCTCTCATAGCTGTAAAGGAGCCTGCCTGTCACTGTGCTCTGTTTGTTCTCTATGGCAGTGGTACTCAGAGGCTGAGTGACAGAGAATCCTAGTCATGGCTAAATAACATGTTAAAACGGATGGAGATGCGCAGAAAGAACAGACGGAGAGAAGCAGCTGAGTAGACTAATGGTTGGTTAGAGGATGCGTCTGTCACGTGATATTGGATGAAGCACTCAAAATCTGCATACTTTTCGCAAGACACCCAAAACAAAAAAGTGGCGAGTTTGCATCCCTGAGTTAGGTTACGGCGAAAAATAACATATTACTTTAGCTAGGAAAGCTTTGGGAAAGCTTTGGGAAAGCCAGGACAATGTGTCACCTCATAAAGCCAGTTAGTAACAGTGGAGCTCAGCTCACCGAAGGGGACAATGATTGGACAGGTGATGCTGTAGGTCATGACCACAGTGAAGACACACATCATCCAGGCGTAGGCTGCCCCGAACTGGAACTCATAGGCCTGGTGCTGCAGAGCATAGAAATAGAGTTATAGAACTGGAACTCATAGGCCTGGTGCTGCAGAGCATAGAAATAGGGTTATAGAACTGGAACTCATAGGCCTGGTGCTGCAAAGTATAGAAATAGAGTTATAGAACTGGAACTCATAGGCCTGGTGTTGCAGAGCATAGAAATAGGGTTATAGAACTGGAACTCATAGGCCTGGTGCTGCAGAGCATAGAAATAGAGTTATAGAACTGGAACTCATAGGCCTGGTGCTGCAGAGCATATAAATAGAGTTATAGAACTGGAACTCATAGGCCTGGTGCTGCAGAGCATATAAATAGAGTTATAGAACTGGAACTCATAGGCCTGGTGCTGCAAAGTATAGAAATAGAGTTATAGAACTGGAACTCATAGGCCTGGTGCTGCAGAGCATAGAAATAGAGTTATAGAACTGGAACTCATAGGCCTGGTGCTGCAGAGCATAGAAATAGGGTTATAGAACTGGAACTCATAGGCCTGGTGCTGCAGAGCATAGAAATAGAGTTATAGAACTGGAACTCATAGGCCTGGTGCTGCAGAGCATAGAAATAGAGTTATAGAACTGGAACTCATAGGCCTGGTGCTGCAAAGTATAGAAATAGAGTTATAGAACTGGAACTCATAGGCCTGGTGCTGCAGAGCATAGAAATAGGGTTATATAACTGGAACTCATAGGCCTGGTGCTGCAGAGCATAGAAATAGAGTTATAGAACTGGAACTCATAGGCCTGGTGCTGCAGAGCATATACATATAGTTATAGAACTGGAACTCATAGGCCTGGTGCTGCAGAGCATATAAATAGAGTTATAGAACTGGAACTCATCGGCCTGGTGCTGCAGAGCATAGAAATAGAGTTATATAACTGGAACTCATAGGCCTGGTGCTGCAGAGCATAGAAATAGAGTTTTAGAACTGGAACTGATAGGCCTGGTGCTGCAAAGTATAGAAATAGAGTTATAGAACTGGAACTCATAGGCCTGGTGCTGCAGAGCGTAGAAATAGAGTTATAGAACTGGAACTCATAGGCCTGGTGCTGCAGAGCATAGAAATAGAGTTATAGAACTGGAACTCATAGGCCTGGTGCTGCAGAGCATAGAAATAGAGTTATAGAACTGGAACTCATAGGCCTGGTGCTGCAGAGCATAGAAATAGGGTTATAGAACTGGAACTCATAGGCCTGGTGCTGCAGAGCATAGAAATAGAGTTATAGAACTGGAACTCATAGGCCTGGTGCTGCAGAGCATAGAAATAGAGTTATAGAACTGGAACTCATAGGCCTGGTGCTGCAAAGTATAGAAATAGAGTTATAGAACTGGAACTCATAGGCCTGGTGCTGCAGAGCATAGAAATAGGGTTATATAACTGGAACTCATAGGCCTGGTGCTGCAGAGCATAGAAATAGAGTTATAGAACTGGAACTCATAGGCCTGGTGCTGCAGAGCATATACATATAGTTATAGAACTGGAACTCATAGGCCTGGTGCTGCAGAGCATATAAATAGAGTTATAGAACTGGAACTCATCGGCCTGGTGCTGCAGAGCATAGAAATAGAGTTATATAACTGGAACTCATAGGCCTGGTGCTGCAGAGCATAGAAATAGAGTTTTAGAACTGGAACTGATAGGCCTGGTGCTGCAAAGTATAGAAATAGAGTTATAGAACTGGAACTCATAGGCCTGGTGCTGCAGAGCGTAGAAATAGAGTTATAGAACTGGAACTCATAGGCCTGGTGCTGCAGAGCATAGAAATAGAGTTATAGAACTGGAACTCATAGGCCTGGTGCTGCAGAGCATAGAAATAGAGTTATAGAACTGGAACTCATAGGCCTGGTGCTGCAGAGCATATAAATAGAGTTATAGAACTGGAACTCATAGGCCTGGTGCTGCAGAGTGTAGAAATAGAGTTATAGAACTGGAACTCATAGGCCTGGTGCTGCAGAGCGTATAAATAGAGTTATAGAACTGGAACTCATAGGCCTGGTGCTGCAGAGCATAGAAATAGAGTTATAGAACTGGAACTCATAGGCCTGGTGCTGCAGGGCGGCAGGTAGCTTTGTGGTTAAGAGCGTTGTGCCAGTAACCGAAAGGTCGCTGGTTCTAATCCCCGAGCCGACTAGGTGAAAAATCTGTCGATGTGCCCTTGAGCAAGGCACTTAACCCTAAATTGCTCCTGTAAGTCGCTCTGGATAAGAGCGTCTGCTAAATGACTAAAAAAAAAAAAAAAAAAAAAATATATATATATATATATATATAGAGTTATAGAACTGGAACTCATAGGCCTGGTGCTGCAGAGCATAGCAATAGAGTTATAGAACTGGAACTCATAGGCCTGGTGCTGCAGAGCATAGAAATATAATATTAGAATGAACTCATTTCGTTTGGTGCTGCAGAGCATAGAAAGTACGCTTGGGGATGCAGAGAATAACAGGAGGATGTTATCATATGTCCTTAGGGAAGCCTCAGTTCAACAAAATGTCCTGATATAAGTGGCACTCTGGCAACTTTGAAAAAAACAAACACATTTTATTTCAGAGTTGTGTCTGTTGTTCACATGCGTATCTGCCTTTCATTGGCTAGAATTATTCTGTGTAATCCCGCCTCCTCCCCCTGCCTTCCGCTTTTGACGACATGTATTCGAGTTGTTGGAGCGGTCAGTAGACCATCTTGTCACTTTGATATAACTACGTGCATCTTAGTTGTGAGTTTATTATGAGATTGCGTGACGACGTCTTCCTGACCACCAGGTGGCGCTCCGCTACACTCACCCTCTTGACGTTGCGTCTCTCGGCAGCAGAGCGGGCCAGACACAGCCGGGTCATGTACATGAGCAGACCAGGGATCCTCAGCAGATCCATGGCGTTACCGATGAACGCCGACGCGATGACATAGTTCACAAAGAACGCCCCGTTGTCCGGCAGGAACACACACCTGGGGGGAGACAGGAAATGACATCATCACAACAATAACATACCTTTTTTTCACACTGTCGTGCCAACCAGAACCATACTATGCTGGATTGGATGTGTTATGTTCTATTGACATGATCATCTCCAGCATGTTTGCAGAAACGACGCGGGATGCGTAACCAGGCCAGCCCGGTACGGTTCGGGTCGGCACAATATTGTGAAAGGGGTTATTAGAGACTAACTCCCTCCTGAAGGACCAAACCAAACCCAAACAACAGGCAGATCCATAAGGACACAATATGATGAGAGAATATGGAAGCTGTTCTGATGGTGCCAGAGGAGATCATTGTTACCTGACAAACAAGGCTAAGATAAGAAATACAACGTTAGATGATGAGGGGGGGGGGGAGACAGGAAATGACATCACAACAAGAAAATTACTCACTGAATCTCAGACCCTAGGCACTTGTGTGGATCTGAGACAATTATTATTTGAATAGTTGTGGTAACTCATTCTAACCCTGCTGGCCAGGTGTGGTTGTAGCCATAGGGGGTTAGAGTCTGGTAGAGGGAGGGGGTTAGAGTCTGGTAGAGGGAGGGGGTTAGAGTCTGGTAGAGGGAGGGGGTTGGAGTCTGGTAGAGGGAGGGGGTTGGAGTCTGGTAGAGGGAGGGGGTTGGAGTCTGGTAGAGGGAGGGGGTTGGAGTCTGGTAGAGGGAGGGGGTTGGAGTCTGGTAGAGGGAGGGGGTTGGAGTCTGGTAGAGGGAGGGGGTTGGAGTCTGGTAGAGGGAGGGGGTTGGCGTCTGGTAGAGGGAGGGGGTTGGAGTCTGGTAGAGGGAGGGGGTTGGAGTCTGGTAGAGGGAGGGGGTTAGAGTCTGGTAGAGGGAGGGGGTTAGAGTCTGGTAGAGGGAGGGGGTTAGAGTCTGGTAGAGGGAGGGGGTTGGAGTCTGGTAGAGGGAGGGGGTTGGAGTCTGGTAGAGGGAGGGGGTTGGAGTCTGGTAGAGGGAGGGGGTTGGAGTCTGGTAGAGGGAGGGGGTTGGAGTCTGGTAGAGGGAGGGGGTTGGAGTCTGGTAGAGGGAGGGGGTTGGAGTCTGGTAGAGGGAGGGGGTTGGAGTCTGGTAGAGGGAGGGGGTTGGAGTCTGGTAGAGGGAGGGGGTTGGAGTCTGGTAGAGGGAGGGGGTTGGAGTCTGGTAGAGGGAGGGGGTTGGAGTCTGGTAGAGGGAGGGGGTTGGAGTCTGGTAGAGGGAGGGGGTTGGAGTCTGGTAGAGGGAGGGGGTTGGAGTCTGGTAGAGGGAGGGGGTTGGAGTCTGGTAGAGGGAGGGGGTTGGAGTCTGGTAGAGGGAGGGGGTTGGAGTCTGGTAGAGGGAGGGGGTTGGAGTCTGGTAGAGGGAGGGGGTTGGAGTCTGGTAGAGGGAGGGGGTTGGAGTCTGGTAGAGGGAGGGGGTTGGAGTCTGGTAGAGGGAGGGGGTTGGAGTCTGGTAGAGGGAGGGGGTTGGAGTCTGGTAGAGGGAGGGGGTTGGAGTCTGGTAGAGGGAGGGGGTTGGAGTCTGGTAGAGGGAGGGGGTTGGAGTCTGGTAGAGGGAGGGGGTTGGAGTCTGGTAGAGGGAGGGGGTTGGAGTCTGGTAGAGGGAGGGGGTTGGAGTCTGGTAGAGGGAGGGGGTTGGAGTCTGGTAGAGGGAGGGGGTTGGAGTCTGGTAGAGGGAGGGGGTTGGAGTCTGGTAGAGGGAGGGGGTTGGAGTCTGGTAGAGGGAGGGGGTTGGAGTCTGGTAGAGGGAGGGGGTTGGAGTCTGGTAGAGGGAGGGGGTTGGAGTCTGGTAGAGGGAGGGGGTTGGAGTCTGGTAGAGGGAGGGGGTTGGAGTCTGGTAGAGGGAGGGGGTTGGAGTCTGGTAGAGGGAGGGGGTTGGAGTCTGGTAGAGGGAGGGGGTTGGAGTCTGGTAGAGGGAGGGGGTTGGAGTCTGGTAGAGGGAGGGGGTTGGAGTCTGGTAGAGGGAGGGGGTTGGAGTCTGGTAGAGGGAGGGGGTTGGAGTCTGGTAGAGGGAGGGGGTTGGAGTCTGGTAGAGGGAGGGGGTTGGAGTCTGGTAGAGGGAGGGGGTTGGAGTCTGGTAGAGGGAGGGGGTTGGAGTCTGGTAGAGGGAGGGGGTTGGAGTCTGGTAGAGGGAGGGGGTTGGAGTCTGGTAGAGGGAGGGGGTTGGAGTCTGGTAGAGGGAGGGGGTTGGAGTCTGGTAGAGGGAGGGGGTTGGAGTCTGGTAGAGGGAGGGGGTTGGAGTCTGGTAGAGGGAGGGGTTGGAGTCTGGTAGAGGGAGGGGGTTGGAGTCTGGTAGAGGGAGGGGGTTGGAGTCTGGTAGAGGGAGGGGGTTGGAGTCTGGTAGAGGGAGGGGGTTGGAGTCTGGTAGAGGGAGGGGGTTGGAGTCTGGTAGAGGGAGGGGGTTGGAGTCTGGTAGAGGGAGGGGGTTGGAGTCTGGTAGAGGGAGGGGGTTGGAGTCTGGTAGAGGGAGGGGGTTGGAGTCTGGTAGAGGGAGGGGGTTGGCGTCTGGTAGAGGGAGGGGGTTGGCGTCTGGTAGGGAGGGGGTTGGCGTCTGGTAGAGGGAGGGGGTTGGCGTCTGGTAGAGGGAGGGGGTTGGCGTCTGGTAGAGGGAGGGGGTTGGCGTCTGGTAGAGGGAGGGGGTTGGCGTCTGGTAGAGGGAGGGGGTTGGCGTCTGGTAGAGGGAGGGGGTTGGAGTCTGGTAGAGGGAGGGGGTTGGAGTCTGGTAGAGGGAGGGGGTTGGAGTCTGGTAGAGGGAGGGGGTTGGAGTCTGGTAGAGGGAGGGGGGTTGGAGTCTGGTAGAGGGAGGGGGTTGGAGTCTGGTAGAGGGAGGGGGTTGGAGTCTGGTAGAGGGAGGGGGGTTGGAGTCTGGTAGAGGGAGGGGGTTGGAGTCTGGTAGAGGGAGGGGGTTGGAGTCTGGTAGAGGGAGGGGGTTGGAGTCTGGTAGAGGGAGGGGGTTGGAGTCTGGTAGAGGGAGGGGGTTGGAGTCTGGTAGAGGGAGGGGGTTGGAGTCTGGTAGAGGGAGGGACTCTAACCCCCTCCCTCTACCAGACTCTAACCCCCCTCCCTCTACCAGACTCCAACCCCCTCTCTCTACCAGACTCCAACCCCCTCTCTCTACCAGACTCCAACCCCCTCAAACTTAGATCCTTGAAGCCAGTTCCACTGCTTTTTTTCCCCAATTCTTCCCCTCTAATCAGGACTGATTTAGACTTGGGACACCGAGTGGTGCAATTAAATGGTCAGCATTCCGGACCTTGTGGGGTAAGATTTGAATAACCCTGGCCTAGAGGGGTATTGGCTAGGTTGCTAGGGGTTCGGGCTAGGTTGCTAGGGGTTCGGGCTAGGTTGCTAGGGGTTCAGCTCTTCCTAAAATACTATATTAAAACAAAAAGACCAGCTAGTTCCATAACGGCCACATCAGAGAATATGGAAAGCTGTTCTGATTATAGATCATTGGAAGATAGATAACTGTTACAAGCACCACTAAGATAAGACTGACATCTATATGAGCCAGAACATGGCCAGCAGAGACCACAGTGCACGAAGGTAAAAGGTTCAAAGCTCCCTAGATGGCGGGAAACTAGGGAGGAACCAGGAACCGCTACTTACTCAAACCGCACAGCAGCATCGGCCAGGAAGCGCCTGTCAAACAGCCATCGGAAGAAAACGTCCAGACTGGAATAAAAAAAATAAAAAAAACTGTTGAGTTCTTAGAGCGATAGAGGAGATGGAGGATGATGATCGTATACGAGACTCCATGGGGTCATAAAGGGGACAGATTACAAACATTCAAATAATGGGACATGAAGCGTCTCTGCTTGGCACTCAGCATTAAGGAGATGGATTGGGGGTTAAGGCCCTGTGATAGACTAGTGTCCTGTCCAGGGGGTGTACTGTACATCAAGCTGTCTCACTACAGAAACAGGAGATAGACTAGTGTCCTGTCCAGGGGGTGTACTGTACATCAAGCTGCCTCACTACAGAAACAGGAGATAGACTAGTGTCCTGTCCAGGGGGTGTACTGTACATCAAGCTGTCTCACTACAGAAACAGGAGATAGACTAGTGTCCTGTCCAGGGGGTGTCCTGTACATCAAGCTGTCTCACTACAGAAACAGGAGATAGACTAGTGTCCTGTCCAGGGGGTGTACTGTACATCAAGCTGCCTCACTACAGAAACAGGAGATAGACTAGTGTCCTGTCCAGGGGGTGTACTGGTACATCAAGCTGTCTCACTACAGAAACAGGAGATAGACTAGTGTCCTGTCCAGGGGGTGTACTGTACATCAAGCTGCCTCACTACAGAAACAGGAGTTAGACTAGTGTCCTGTCCAGGGGGTGTCCTGTATATCAAGCTGTCTCACTACAGAAACAGGAGATAGACTAGTATCCTGTCCAGGGGGTGTCCTCCAGGGGGTGTCCTGTACATCAAGCTGTCTCACTACAGAAACAGGAGATAGACTAGTGTCCTGTCCAGGGGGGTGTACTGGTACATCAAGCTGTCTCACTACAGAAACAGGAGATATACTAGTGTCCTGTCCAGGGGGTGTCCTGTACATCAAGCTGTCTCACTACAGAAACAGGAGATAGACTAGTGTCCTGTCCAGGGGGTGTACTTGTACATCAAGCTGTCTCACTACAGAAACAGGAGATAGACTAGTGTCCTGTCCAGGGGGTGTACTGTACATCAAGCTGTCTCACTACAGAAACAGGAGATAGACTAGTGTCCTGTCCAGGGGGTGTACTGTACATCAAGCTGTCTCACTACAGAAACAGGAGATAGACTAGTGTCCTGTCCAGGGGGTGTACTGTACATCAAGCTGTCTCACTACAGAAACAGGAGATAGACTAGTGTCCTGTCCAGGGGGTGTACTGTACATCAAGCTGTCTCACTACAGAAACAGGAGATAGACTAGTGTCCTGTCCAGGGGGTGTACTGTACATCAAGCTGTCTCACTACAGAAACAGGAGATAGACTAGTGTCCTGTCCAGGGGGTGTACTGTACATCAAGCTGTCTCACTACAGAAACAGGAGATAGACTAGTGTCCTGTCCAGGGGGTGTACTGTACATCAAGCTGTCTCACTACAGAAACAGGAGATAGGCTCCTGCCCTATGGGCCGTTCTGGCTTGCGCAAGGCTTCTTATTGGATTCAGTACATTTTAGTCCAGGGCTAGGCCAGTGTCTGTGTTCGGGAAACTGGCCCAAAATGTTGACTACTAGCTATGTAGTGAATGAACATATAGGTAGGTAGAAGAGTTGACTGGCTGAATAAGTAAGCAAGTGGTCCTCTGTAGCATGGTGCTTGCAACGCCAGGATAGTGGGTTCGATTCCCGGGACCACCCGTAAGTAAAATATATATTATTATTATTATTATTATTATTATTATTATTATTATTATTAATGAAGACATGCAGTACCTGCTGAGTCCTAGAGAGGGCAGAAGTAAGACCATGAAGATCAGAAAGGTGTAGCATTTATGCATGGTGGTCCTGTTCTCTCCAGACCTATTAGGGTAAATGGAAAGTCAAAAGGATCAACATTACATTGAGAAACACAAAAATACAAGAGCTCTCTGTATGTCTTTACGAGGTAAGCGAGGTCCCAGATCAGTTTGTGCTGTTTTTGCCAATTTCTACATGCTGACCATAGGAGTTGGAAAGACGGCACAAACAGATCTGGAACCAGGTGACAACAGAGAAAACTTAGAGAATGATATAATGCATCTCTTCATTCATCATTTTATACATACAGCACACAAACATCCACTGACGTCCACTCCAATACTGTATACACAGAACACATCCACTGACGTCCACTCCAATACTGTATACACAGAACACATCCACTGACGTCCACTCCAATACTGTATACACAGAACACATCCACTCCAATACTGTATACACAGAACACATCCACTGACGTCCACTCCAATACTGTATACACAGAAAACATCCACTGACGTCCACTCCAATACTGTATACACAGAAAACATCCACTGACGTCCACTCCAATACTGTATACACAGAACACATCCACTGACGTCCACTCCAATACTGTATACACAGAAAACATCCACTGACGTCCACTCCAATACTGTATACACAGAAAACATCCACTGACGTCCACTCCAATACTGTATACACAGAACACATCCACTGACGTCCACTCCAATACTCCAAAACAGTGTCTTTTGGAGAGTTGTACCAGGTCCAGTGGGCCTAGAAGAAGGCGGAGTAGTGTGTGTGTGAGTTGTACCGTCTCCAGTGTGTGTGTGTGTGTGTGTGTGTGTGTGTGTGTGTGTGTGTCGGCAGGCAACCGTATTGTGCAGTAGTGCCTAGTTAGAGGTAAGTTGCATGCCCGCTTTACCACGTGCTTGCATACACTCGCTTACAGCTCACTGCCGCCGGCTAGCCCTTGTGGTGAATTGGGGAGCAGCATCTCCTTGACCAAGTCTCCCCTTGCCGGTACAAAGCCTCTCCTTGACCAAGACTCCTTGTGGCGGCACACGTTAACAGGTTGTCTTGAAACTCCAGGCTAACCGGCAGGGGATCTCGGAGCAGCAGTGGGCCCCAGAGATGCATCTGTACAGGCCCACCTCTGTGTGGACACGCCCTGGCAGCCATCAACCACTGCCCCGCTGCCTTGTGGGTTAGTCTGACACTCCGGAAGACCTTCAGTCCGTCCTTGTAGCGGCTGTGAGGGTCTATAGCAGGATGGGACTGTTTCAACACCACCAAGACAGAGGTGGTCTGCCCATGGAGATCCAGCCCTCCACCCACCATGCCTGTCTTCACCATTGAACACAAAATCACTGGCAATAGTCCCGTCCTTCAATTACCAGGGCAGCATCCTCTCGGAGGACTGCAGCATCGACCTCGAAATTCAAAAACAGGATCAAGCAAGCATCAGCTGCCTTCGGGAAACTCGGACGCAGGGGTCTTCCAAAACGGGGATCTCCGCCTCCACACCGAAGTCGCCGTCTATCAAGCCGTCTGCATCACCTCACTTCTTTACAGCTGTCGCCACAACAAGCAGCTCGAGCGAATCCACATAAGATGCCTGCAGCGCATCCTGGGAATCACCTGGTGCGACCGTGTGCCCCATACAAAAACACTTGCTAAGACCAACGGCAAGAGTATGGAGGCCGTGGTCACCCCGACACCAACTGCGCTGGCTTGGGCATGTCATTAGAATGTCTCAGGAGCGCTTGCTGTGGAACGTCCTGTATAGCCAGCTACACCTTAGCCGGCGGTCTGACGTCCTGTATAGCCAGCTACATCTTAGCCGGCGGTCTGCAGGGGGGCAGATGAAGCGCTACGAGGACCAGCTGAAAACGCAGCTGAAGAAGTGCAACATCAAACCCACAGACCTGGAGGACGCTGCTGCCGACCGTTCCACCTGGCGGCAGCTCTGCCAGAGCGGTGTACAGAGGTGGGAGGAGGAGAGGAGCACAAAGAAACAGCTCAGGAGACATACAACCATGCCTGCCCCTGCCAACACAGACTGCAAATGCCCCATCTGCAATAATGTTTGTGGATCTCGGATTGGACCCCAAAAAATTGTCACGTGACGAATACAACATGTGTAGACCTTAACGTGAAATGCTTACTTACAAGCCCTTAACCAACAATGCAGTTCAAGAAATAGAGTTCAGAAAATATTTACGAAATAAACTAAAAGTAAAAAAGAAAATAAGTAACACAATAAAATAACAATAACGAGGCTATAAACGGGGTACCGGTACTGAGTCAATGTGCGGGGGTACAGGTTAGTCCAGGTAATTTGTACATGTAGATAGGGGTAAAGTGACTATGCATAGATAATAAACAGCGAGTAGCAGCAGTGTAAAAACAAGGGAGGGGAGGGGGGTCAGTGTAAATAGTCCGGGTGGCCATTTTGATTAATTGTTCAGCAGTCTTATGGCTTGGGGGTAGAAGCTCTTAAGAAGCCTTTTGGACCTAGACTTGGCGCTCCGGTACCGCTTGCCGTGCGGTAGCAGAGAGAACAGTCTATGACTTGGGTGGCTGGAGTCTTTGACGATTTTTTGGGCCTTCCTCTGACACCGCCTAGTATATAGGTCCTGGATGGCAGGAAGCTTGGCCCCAGTGATGTACTGGGCCGTACGCACTACCCTCTGTAGTGCCTTACGGTCGGATGCCGAGCAGTTGCCATCCCAGGCGGTGATGACCTCTCAATGGTGCAGCTGTATAACCTTTTGAGGATCTGGGGACCCATGCCAAATCTTTTCAGTCTCCTGAGGGGGAAGAGGCTTTGTCGTACCCTCTTCACGACTGTCTTGGTGTGTTTGGACCATGATAGTTTGTTGGTGATGTGGACACCAAGGAACTTGAAACTCTCGACCCGCTCCACTACAGCCCTGTCGATGAGAATGGGGGCGTGTTCGGTCCTCCTTTTCCTGTAGTCCACGATCATCTCCTTTGAGGGAGAGGTTGTTGTCCTGGCACCACACTGCCAGGTCTCTTGCCAAAGAATTCACTGTTAACTCAGAAGTGAAGTCATCATCGGATACGAGGGACTACCATAACGTGTGTGGGAGTCGTACCGTGTCCAGTGTGTGTGTGTGTGTGTGTGTGTGTGTGTGTGAGTGAGAGAGAATGGTACCGTGTCCAGTGGGCCTCGAAGAAGGCAGAGTAGTATACGATGGTGGGTAGCAGGGCGGAGAATGCCCACAGCAGCAGGGTGGGGAAGAACTGGGTCACAATGGGGTTCTGGAGGAGGAGAGGAAGAGAGGAGAGGAAGATCGGTGGAAGGGGTGGAGGAGGGACGGGTGGAATATTGCAGATTAAGGTTAACAGTTAAGGTTAGTTATAGTACACAGACTAACGCCCTTTTCACACTATTGTGTCAACCAAACCGTACTCTGCCGGCTCCTTTCCAGCACAGTTACAGCAATTACGGTGGGTGTGTAACCAGGCCAGTGCAGGACAGCTTGGCTTGACTCGGCTCAGTAGTGTGAAAAGGGTCAAACTGATCTGCGTCCCAAATGGCACTAAATAAGGAATAGTGTGCCATTTGGGAAGCACCCTGACATTTGACCTCCTGAGCCTCAGAAAGAGAGGTCAAAAGGTGACTCACGTTGAGGTACTCGACAGGCTTGGTGACGTTGAACTTGTCCATGGTGGAGATGATGATGGCGGGAGTTGTGAGGAAGAAGAGGAGGAGGAAGAGGATACAGTTGATGATGAAGCATCTCAGCCACCAGGGGAACCCTCCTACTGACAGATGCTCCCTGGGAGAAACAAGGAGAGGATATGTCAATCAATCAATCAATCACCAGGGGAACCCTCCTACTGACAGATGCTCCCTGGGAGAAACCAGGAGAGGATATGTCAATCAATCAATCAATCACCAGGGGAACCCTCCTACTGACAGATGCTCCCTGGGAGAAACCAGGAGAGGACAGGTCAATCAATCCAAGAATATCGTCCAAAAAGGTTCATACACATTTTGACAGATGGAATTTCTTGACTTTTCCACAACTTCTCCATGACTTTAAACCAAATTTCCACGACCAACAATTGGCTGCGTCTCAATTGGCTGCGTCTCTATGTACATACGGAGCCCTCCGTAATTATTGGGACAGTGACACGTTGTTGTTTTGGCTCTGTACTCCAGCACTTTGGATTTGAAATGATACAATGACTATGGAGGTTAAAAGTGCAGACCGTCAGCTTTAATTTTAGGGTATTTTCATCCATATCGGGTGAACTGTTTAGAAATTACAGCACTCTTTGTACATAGCACCCCCATTTTAGGGCATCAAAAGCATTGGGACAAATTCACTTATATGTGTATTAAAGTAGTCATAGCACTCAATGATTACGTCAAGCTTGTGATTCTACAAAGTTGTTGGATGCATTTGTTTGTTTTGGTTGTGTTTCAGATTATTTTGTGCCCAATAGAACTTAAACTTTTATTGTAAATAAGAATAGAATATGTTTCTAAACACTTCTACATTAAATGTGGATGCTACTATGATTACAGATAGTCCTGAATGAATCGTGAATAATGATGAGTGAGAAAGTTACAGACACACAAATATCATACCCCCAAGACATGCTAACCTCCCCTGTTATTGCATTGGTGAGAGGTTAGCATGTCTTGGGGGTATGATATAAAATGCTAACCTCCCCTGTTATTGTAATGGTGAGAGGTTAGCATGTCTTGGGGGTATGATATAAAATGCTAACCTCCCCTGTTATTGCAATGGTGAGAGGTTAGCATGTCTTGGGGGTATGATATAAAATGCTAACCTCCCCTGTTATTGCAGTGGTGAGAGGTTAGCATGTCTTGGGGGTATGATATAAAAATGCTAACCTCCCCTGTTATTGCAATGGTGAGAGGTTAGCATGTCTTGGGGGTATGATATAAAATGCTAACCTCCCCTGTTATTGCAATGGTGAGAGGTTAGCATGTCTTGGGGGTATGATATAAAATGCTAACCTCCCCTGTTATTGCAATGGTGAGAGGTTAGCATGTCTTGGGGGTATGATATAAAATGCTAACCTCCCCTGTTATTGCAATGGTGAGAGGTTAGCATGTCTTGGGGGTATGATATAAAATGCTAACCTCCCCTGTTATTGCAAATGGTGAGAGGTTAGCATGTCTTGGGGGTATGATATAAAAATGCTAACCTCCCCTGTTATTGCAATGGTGAGAGGTTAGCATGTCTTGGGGGTATGATATAAAATGCTAACCTCCCCTGTTATTGCAATGGTGAGAGGTTAGCATGTCTTGGGGGTATGATATTTGTGTGTCTTTTTACTTTCTCACTCATTGTATCATTTCAAATCCAAAGTGTTCGAGTACAGAGCCAAAAACAACAACAAAAAATGTGTCACTGTCCCAATAATTACAGAGGGCACTGTATAAAAAAAAAAAAAAAAGTATGCGTAATGTGGTATCGACACTGAAAAGCCTGCTCTTTGATCCCATGTACCATCTCCTGTCGTCGAGAAAGGCACTTAACCCCCAACAAAGTAGAATACCTGTTGGGCAACTGTATAAAACACCAAGTGGTTAGCACTCAGTCTGGAGAGCTGCTGGGTGTGCAGGCTTTTGATCCAGCCCTGCTCAAACACATCAGAGTTTTATCAAGGTCCGGTTGAGCAGCTCATTTCTAAAATGTGGTTTGTTAGAGGGGGACTGGGAAAAAAAAGCCTGCACACCCATTAGCTCTCCTGGAGGATGGTTGACCACCCTTGATGTAAAACATGGCAACATTACAACCAAATGTGTGTTATACCTTTTGAAATAATTCGCTCATTCAATATATCAAAAGATCAAATGGCTATGGTAGGCTACAAATATTTTTATTCAGCTGAAGCAAGCCCACACATTTTCAGGAAATGTACCTTTTCTAGTTTAGTCATATTTATCTTAGCCACCGTAGAAGTGTTTACTTTGCAGGCTGACTAGCACCTATTGAGTTAATGTCTCATACATCATTCAATATACAAATCAACTGGAAGTATCTACAAAACAGGTTGAAGCCACATAATCCAAAAGAAAGGCTATATCTAATATTTATTCTTAAAATTCATGTTCACGATTCATAAATTATTATTTTGATTCACATG
Organism: Coregonus ussuriensis; assembly: GCA_031479575.1. NCBI lineage: Eukaryota > Metazoa > Chordata > Actinopteri > Salmoniformes > Salmonidae > Coregonus > Coregonus ussuriensis. The sequence continues at coordinate 3,614,498 of CM062473.1, read as the reverse complement.
ATTCGATTCACCACGATTGAACCGAATCCCAACTTATACAATGGTGAATCGTTCATTTCGTCAAAAAGAATCGTTTAAATGAATCATATGAATCGTTCAAAAAAGTTAATCAACTTTGTACGGCCTTATTCGCGAGTGTCAGTGGAAAGTTTTTTGGGACATGACGAAACCACTAATACATGCTAATAATAGCTAAACAGTTAACTAGAGGGTACAAGATACGTTTTGAAATGGCTACCTAGTTAACCTGTTCTCGATCATATTTTATAGGCCTACCTGCTGTTGCAATGTCCGACTGTCTCTCTCTCCTTGAGCAACCGTCCACGCCTCTCGCACTATGCAGGTGATTCGCGCAAACAGATGCGCTATCATTCCAATCCTGGCTGATATGTCAATTTTTATTTGATTTATAAAATTATTTAAAAACTGTGCCTAAATAAATTACATTAACAGAAATTATTAAATTAATTTCCACGACTTTTTGGATTTTATAATTTTCCAAAACATTTCCAGGCCTGGAAAACACCATTTAAAAAAATTCCATTACTTTTCCCGGATTTTCATGACCATACGAACCCTTTACATATGTCACAGCGAACAACAGAAATGTGTCTTCTGCTCCGTTCTCAACCCTCCCAGACAGCACACATACAGTTGAAATCAAATCAATCTAATGTATTTAGAAAGTCCTTTTTACATCAATAGGTTACTGCTTTACAGTATCCTGGCCCAGACCCTAAAGAGAAATCAGAAAGAATCACAGTTGCATGGAAAAACTCCCTGGTCACAGACGGTGAACCTTATAATAATAATAACAATATGCCATTTAGCAGACGCTTTTATCCAAAGCGACTTACAGTCATGCGTGCATTATTTTTATTTTTTTTGTGTATGGGTGGTCCCGGGGATCGAACCCACTACCTTGGCGTTACAAGCGCCGTGCTCTACCAGCTGAGCTACAGAGGACCACCTTCAAATGCAGAACTGAATCCTAAATCAAGATTGGATATGTTAGATATACACTGCTCAAAAAAATAAAGGGAACACTAAAATAACACATCCTAGATCTGAATGAATGAAATAATCTTATTAAATACTTTTTTCTTTACATAGTTGAATGTGCTAACAACAAAATCACACAAAAATTATCAATGGAAATCAAATGTATCAACCCATGGAGGTCTGGATTTGGAGTCACCCTCAAAATTTAAGTGGAAAACCACACTACAGGCTGATCCAACTTTGATGTAATGTCCTTAAAACAAGTCAAAATGAGGCTCAGTAGTGTGTGTGGCCTCCACGTGCCTGTATGACCTCCCTACAATGCCTGGGCATGCTCCTGATGAGGTGGCGGATGGTCTCCTGAGGGATCTCCTCCCAGACCTGGACTAAAGCATCCGCCAACTCCTGGACAGTCTGTGGTGCAACGTGGCGTTGGTGGATGGAGCGAGACATGATGTCCCAGGTGTGCTCAATTGGATTCTGGGGAACGGGCGGGCCAGTCCATAGCATCAATGCCTTCCTCTTGCAGGAACTGCTGACACACTCCAGCCACATGAGGTCTAGCATTGTCTTGCATTAGGAGGAACCCAGGGCCAACTGCACCAGCATATGGTCTCACAAGGGGTCTGAGGATCTCATCTCGATACCTAATGGCAGTCAGGCTACCTCTGGCGAGCACATGGAGGGCTGTGCGGCCCCCCAAAGAAATGCCACCCCACACCATGACTGACCCACCGCCAAACCGGTCATGCTGGAGGATGTTGCAGGCAGCAGAACTTTCTCCACGGCGTCTCCAGACTCTGTCACGTCTGTCACATGTGCTCAGTGTGAACCTGCTTTCATCTGTGAAGAGCACAGGGCGCCAGTGGCGAATTTGCCAATCTTGGTGTTCTCTGGCAAATGCCAAACGTCCTGCACGGTGTTGGGCTGTAAACACAACCCCCACCTGTGGACGTCGGGCCCTCATACCACCCTCATGGAGTCTGTTTCTGACCGTTTGAGCAGACACATGCACATTTGTGGCCTGCTGGAGGTCATTTTGCAGGGCTCTGGCAGTGCTCCTCCTGCTCCTCCTTGCACAAAGGCGGAGGTAGCAGTCCAGCTGCTGTGTTGTTGCCCTCCTACGGCCTCCTCCACGTCTCCTGATGTACTGGCCTGTCTCCTGGTAGCGCCTCCATGCTCTGGACACTACGCTGACAGACACAGCAAACCTTCTTGCCACAGCTCGCATTGATGTGCCATCCTGGATGAGCTGCACTACCTGAGCCACTTGTGTGGGTTGTAGACTCAGTCTCATGCTAACACTAGAGTGAAAGCACCGGCAGCATTCAAAAGTGACCAAAACATCAGCCAGGAAGCATAGGAACTGAGAAGTGGTCTGTGGTCACCACCTGCAGAACCACTTCTTTATTGGGGGTGTCTTGCTAATTGCCTATAATTTCCACCTGTTGTCTATTCCATTTGCACAACAGCATGTGAAATGTATTGTCAATCAGTGTTGCTTCCTAAGTGGATAGTTTGATTTCTCAGAAGTGTGATTGACTTGGAGTTACATTGTGTTGTTTAAGTGTTCCCTTTATTTTTTTGAGCAGTGTATCTATATCCACAGTAAAACGAGTCCTATATCGACATAACCTGAAAGGCCGCTCAGCAAGGAAGAAGCCACTGCTCCAAAACCGCCATAAAAAAGCCAGACTACGGTTTGCAACTGCACATGGGGACAAAGATCATACTTTTTGGAGAAATGTCCTCTGATCTGATTAAACAAAAATAGAACTGCTTGGCAATAATGACCATCGATATGTTTGGAGGAAAAAGGGGGTCGCTTGCAAGCCGAAGAACACCATCCCAACCGTGAAGCACGGGGGTGGCAGCATCATGCTGTGGGGGGCTTTGCTGCAGGAGGGACTGGTGCACTTCACAAAATAGATGACATCATGAGGAAGGAAAATTATGTGGATATATTGAAGCAACATCTCAAGACATCAGTCAGGAAGTTAAAGCTTGGTCGCAAATGGGTCTTCCAAATGGACAATGACCCCAAGCACACTTCCAAAGTTGTGGCAAAATGGCTTAAGTACAACAAAGTCAAGGTATTGGAGTGGCCATCACAAAGCCCTGACCTCAATCCTATAGAAAATCTGTGGGCAGAACTGAAAAAGTGTTTGCGAGCAAGGAGGCCTACAAACCTGACTCAGTTACACCAGCTCTGTCAGGAGGAATGGGCCAGATTTCACCCAATTTATTGTGGGAAGCTTGTGGAAGGCTACCCGAAACGTTTGACCCAAGTTTAAAGGCAATGCTACTAAATACTAATTGAGTGTATGTAAACCTCTGACCCACTGGGAATGTGATGAAAGAAATAAAAGCTGAAATAAAATCATTCTCTACTATTATTCTGACATTTCACAGTCTTAAAATAAAGTGGTGATCCTAACTGACCTAAGACAGGGAATTTTTACTAGGATTACACGTCAGGAATTGCGAAAAACTGAGTTTAAATGTATTTGGCTAAGGTGTATGTAAACTTCCGACTTCAACTGTATAAAACACATCTAGCTACCATACCATAAAAAAACAACACCGCAAAACACATCAATCAGCGATGTTTGTTGTTGTCAGGGAAACAATAAAGAACATTTTATGCCGGAGCAGAATTCTAGCAGACGTAAATGTAAATGTACTGTCTGAAAAGGTACAGACCTGATAGGGCACTTTTTATGATTGTCTGAAAAGTTATCAATTCTTTCTATCGACATGTTACTTGTAGCTGTGTTCTACGTCTGTAAAGCCTCCATCACACCGACAGTGTCCTCGCGTTCTATATCTGTAATGCCTCCATCACACCGACAGTGTCCTCGCGTTCTGTCTGTAATGCCTCCATCACACCGACAGTGTCCTCGCGTTCTGTCTGTAATGCCTCCATCACACCGACAGTGTCCTCGCGTTCTATGTCTGTAATGCCTCCATCACACCGACAGTGTCCTCGCGTTTTGGTGCACCAGGAGTAGCCTACATTCACTTCCCAATGGAACACTGCGTTTGCCTTGCAGCATCGCGTTGCAGAACCAGTCGCAGTACGTTCTGTGTGGTGCATACGTTGGATTTATCGAAACGTAAGCATAAAATTGTATGCGTGGACTGTTCGACAGAAATGGTAGCAGAAGGTGAATGTTGACATTTTTGTTTCACACATATCCAGATGATGCTGCGTACCATTTTGCGCAGTAACACCGTCCGTGTGACCGAGGCATAAAGGGTTTGCTCGTAGATATAACTTCATTGCCCAGCCCAAGGGGTCAAACGTACGTAATTTGACCATTATTCTGCATTGTAAATTGGCGTGGAAATGTATGATTTTTTTCTTATCATTTTTAACGGAAAACGGATGAAATATTGTTTAAAACATTAAAACAAAATTGTCACAACATCTTGTAGGACAAGATTTGAATACCCTCTGGTCTAGAGAGGTTGGTTAACACCCAATGACCCTTCACATACATCCAGGACCGAGCCTGACACCAAGTGATGACGCCAGATATGTACAGTCTCAGCTGTGAGGTAATCTGATAGTAGCACTCAGCAATTGGCTAATCATCTAGAGCAGTGGTCACCAACCTTTTCTGGGTCAAGATCACTTTCGCAGTCAAAAAGCAAGCACATTTTTTTTTTTTTTTTTTTTTTTAAACATGACTTAATTTTTTTTTTTACATGAACCCAATCAAAACAGTTGTGTAGGAATGAGGTTTACATTTACATTTTAGTCATTTAGCAGACGCTAAATACCTGCATCTGATGTTCATGGTGCTTTCAAGACAACTGGGAACTCTGGAAAAAAAACGAGGTCAAATCATGACCTCAGTGAACTTCAGGTCAGAAAGTCAGAGCTCTAGAAAGATTTTCCGATTCGGATGACCGTTCAAAACGATTTCCCCCAGTCGGAACTCGTTCCCCCCCCCCCCAGAGTTCCCAGTTGTCTTGAAAGCACCATGAACATCAGATGCAGGTACCGTCAGTTCTTGAATGCACTGAAGTCGGAGATATCCGAGTTCTCAGTTGTTTTGAACATGGCATTAGTCTCAGCGGAGGGAGGGAGAGAGCAGCAGAGGGTCCGCCTCTCACGGTGGAAGAACCCTGATGCTGCTGATAATAATAAAAACGCAGGGTTCCTCATTTATTGCAGCAGAGCAAGTGGAAGTAGAGAGAAGCGCGTTTTATGTTTTGTAATAGTGTTGAATAAAAACTGGGTTGATTGACAGTGCCGAATAAGACATCAACTCACGCATAAAAAAACAGCAGCTCTTTGCCAGTCTATTCGTTGCCAGTCTCGCTCTGGTCATGGTTTTAAAAAGTTATGAAATCTCTAAGTAGGCTAGTATCAAACTTTGCTGTGGGCCGGGGGTCGTGGAAGCTGTAGGTAAGCACAGTGATTTGAGCTATCCGATTGGCCAGCGCAGTAGGTGCACTCGATTTAGCCAAAGATCTCCCGGTCACCCGGGAGTTTGTTTTTTTCAGACAAATTAAATGGTTCAAAATGTGAACACTTTGCCTACCAGGTGCGCAGGGCTCCTGAATCAAGCCAACAGCACAACACTGAAAGAAAGGAGGAGGAGCCTTTATCATTGGATTTTCTACAGAAATGTTTGCTGATTGACTAGGAATGCCTTGAAGATATAATATATAATATGCCATTTAGCAGACGCTTTTATCCAAAGCGACTTACAGTCATGCGTGCATACATTTTTTTGTTTTTGTTTTTTTGTGTATGGGTGGTCCCGGGGATCGAACCCACTACCTTGGCGTTACAAGCGCCGTGCTCTACCAGCTGAGCTACAGAGGACCACAAATAATAATAATAATTAAAGTTAATTCATTTATTTATTCACACTCACACCAGGGCCACAGACCTGAGTGACACGCAAGTAGAGAAACATAATTTAAAAAGCATTGTGTACAGTCAGTGAAGATCAAAGGGTCTGAATACTTTCCGAAGGCACTATATACACACACACACACACAGCTGTGGAAAAAATTAAGAGACCACTGCAATTTTTTCTTAAATCAGCATCTCTACATGTATGACAGCCATTCCATTCCAGTGTCTGTTGAATTCCAACACAGGCACACCTCATTCTACTGAATTAGGTACTGATTAGGTGATCACCTGAACCAAATCTTATTTAACGAGGAAAAGTATAAAATCCACTGCTGTGGTCATCACTATCCTCTTGCAATAGGACCAACTGGATGGCAAAAAACGGTGCTAATAGTACCTTAAAAGTAATATTAATCAAAAAATAACTATTGACCATGCCAAAAGAGTTGAAAAGGAAACTTTTGAGTGAGGATAAGAAGGGTTCAATTCTGGCTTTACTGGCAGAGGGATACAGTGAGCGTCAGGTTGCTTCCATCCTTAAAATTTCAAAGACGGCGGTTCATAAGAACAAGTTCAAGCAGCAGACATTGGGGACAACAAAGCTACAGACCGGCAGAGGGCGAAAACGACTCTCTACTGACCGGGATGACCACCAACACATTCGAATGTCACTCAACAACCATAGGATGACATCAAGTGACCTACAAAAAGAATGGCAAACGGCAGCTGGGGTGAAGTGCACGGCGAGGACGGTTAGAAACAGGCTCCTAGGGGCAGGGCTGAAGTCGTGCAAAGCTAGAAAAAAGCCCTTCATCAATGAGAAGCAAAGAAGAGCCAGGCTGAGGTTTGCAAAAGACCATAAGGATTGGACCGTAGAGGACTGGAGTAAGGTAATCTTCTCTGATGAGTCCAATTTTCAGCTTTGCCCAAAACCTGGTCGTCTAATGGTTAGACGGAGACCTGGAGAGGCCTACAAGCCACAGTGTCTCGCACCCACTGTGAAATGTGGTGGAGGATCGGTGATGATCTGGGGGTGCTTCAGCAAGGCTGGAATCGGGCAGATTTGTCTTTGTGAAGGACGCATTAATCAAGCCACGTACAAGGTTGTCCTGGAAGAAAACTTGCTTCCTTTTGCTCTGACATTGTTCCCCAACTCTGAGGATTGGTTTTCCCAGCAGGACAATGCGCCATGCCACACAGCCAGGTCAATCAAGGTGTGGATGGAGGACCACCAGATCAAGACCCTGTCATGGCCAGCCCAATCTCCAGACCTGAACCCCATTGAAAATTCTGGAATGTGATCAAGAGGAAGATGGATGGTCACAAGCCATCAAACAAAGCCGAGCTGCTTGAATTTTTGCGCCAGGAGTGGCATAAAGTCACCCAACATCAATGTGAAAGACTGGTGGAGAGCATGCCAAGACGCATGAAAGCTGTGATTGAAAATCAGGGTTATTCCACCAAATATTGATTTCTGAACTCTTCCTAAGTTAAAACATTACTAGTGTTGTTTAAAAATGAACATGAACTTATTTTTTTTGCATTATTCGAGGTCTGACAACACTGCATCTTTTTTGTTATTTTGACCAGTTGTCATTTTCTGCAAATAAATGCTCAAAATGACAATATTTTTATTTGGAATTTGGGATAAATGTTGTCAGTAGTTTATAGAATAAAACAAAAATGTTATTTTTACCCAAACACATACAGTGAGGGAAAAAAGTATTTGATCCCCTGCTGATTTTGTAGGTTTGCCCACTGACAAAGAAATGATCAGTCTATAATTTTAATGGTAGGTTTATTTGAACAGTGAGAGACAGAATAACAACAACAAAAATACAGAAAAACACATGTCAAAAATGTTATAAATTGATTTGCATTTTAATGAGGGAAATAAGTATTTGACCCCTCTGCAAAACATGACTTAGTACTTGTTGGCAATCACAGAGGTCAGACGTTTCTTGTAGTTGGCCACCAGGTTTGCACACATCTCAGGAGGGATTTTGTCCCACTCCTCTTTGCAGATCTTCTCCAAGTCATTAAGGTTTCGAGGCTGACGTTTGGCAACTCTAACCTTTAGCTCCCTCCACATATTTTCTATGGGATTAAGGTCTGGAGACTGGCTAGGCCACTCCAGGACCTTAATGTGCTTCTTCTTGAGCCACTCCTTTGTTGCCTTGGCCGTGTGTTTTGGGTCATTGTCATGCTGGAATACACATCCACGACCCATTTTCAATGCCCTGGCTGAGGGAAGGAGGTTCTCACCCAAGATTTGACGGTACAAGGCCCCGTCCATCGTCCCTTTGATGCGGTGAAGTTGTCCTGTCCCCTTAGCAGAAAAACACCCCCAAAGCATAATGTTTTCCACCTCCATGTTTGACGGTGGGGATGGTGTTCTTGGGGTCATAGGCCGCATTCCTCCTCCTCCAAACACGGCGAGTTGAGTTGATGCCAAAGATCTCAATTTTGGTCTCATCTGACCACAACACTTTCACCCAGTTCTCCTCTGAATCAAGGGGGACCTTAAGGGCGCTGCAGGATTTCAGTCCTTCACGGCGTAGTATGTTACCAATTGTTTTCTTGGTGACTATAGTCCCAGCTGCCTTGAGATCATTGACAAGATCCTCCCGTATAATTCTGGGCTGATTCCTCACCGTTCTCATGATCATTGCAACTCTACGAGGTGAGATCTTGCATGGAGCCCCAGGCAGAGGGAGATTGACAGTTATTTTGTGTTTCTTCCATTTGCGAATAATCACACCAACTGTTGTCACCTTCTCACCAAGCTGCTTGGCGATGGTCTTGTAGCCCATTCCAGCCTTGTGTAGGTCTACAATCTTGTCCCTGACATCCTTGGAGAGCTCTTTGGTCTTGGCCATGGTGGAGAGTTTGGAATCTGATTGATTGATTGCTTCTGTGGACAGGTGTCTTTTCTACAGGTAACAAACTGAGATTAGGAGCACTCACTTTAAGAGTGTGCTCCTAATCTCAACTCGTTACCTGTATAAAAGACACCTGGGAGCCAGAAATCTTTCTGATTGAGAGGGGTCAAATACTTATTTCCCTAATCAAAATGCAAATGAATTTATAAAATTTTTGACATGCGTTTTTCTGGATTTTTGGTGTTGTTATTCTGTCTCTCACTGTTCAAATAAACCTACCATTAAAATTATAGACTGATCATTTCTTTGTCAGTGGGCAAACGTACAAAATCAGCTCGGGATCAAATACTTTTTTCCCCTCACTGTACGTACGTACATACATACATAACATACATACATACATACATACATACATACATACATACATACATACATACATACATACATACATACATACATACATACATACATACATACATACATACATACATACATACATACATACATACATACATACATACATACATACATACATACATACATACATACATACATACATACATACATACATACATACATACATACATACATACATACATACATACATACATACATACATACATACATACATACATACATACATACATACATACATACATACATACATACATACATACATACATACATACATACATACATACATACATACATACATACATACATACATACATACATACATACATACATACATACATACATACATACATACATACATACATACATACATACATACATACATACATACATACATACATACATACATACATACATACATACATACATACATACATACATACATACATACATACATACATACATACATACATACATACATACATACATACATACATACATACATACATACATACATACATACATACATACATACATACATACATACATACATACATACATACATACATACATACATACATACATACATACATACATACATACATACATACATACATACATACATACATACATACATACATACATACATACATACATACATACATACATACATACATACATACATACATACATACATACATACATACATACATACATACATACATACATACATACATACATACATACATACATACATACATACATACATACATACATACATACATACATACATACATACATACATACATACATACATACATACATACATACATACATACATACCATACATACATACATACATACATACATACATACATACATACATACATACATACACATACATACAGACCCCTTCCCCTTTTCCGCATAGTTACATTACAGCCTTATTCTAAAATGGATTAAAAATAAATACATCCTCATCAATCTACACACAATACCCCATAATGACAAAGTGAAAACAGGTTTTTAGACATTGTTGCAAATGTATTACAAATAAAAAACTGAAATACCTTATTGACATAAGTATTCAGATCCTTTGCTATGAGACTCGAAATTGAGCTCAGTTGCATCCTGTTTCCATTGATCATCCTTGAGATGTTTCTACAACTTGATTGGAGTCCACCGGTGGTAAATTCAATTGATTGGACATGATTTGGAAAGGCACACACCTGTCTGTATAAGGTCACACAGTTGACAGTGCATGTCAGAGCAAAAATCAAGCAATGAGGTCGACGGAATTGTCCATAGAACTCCGAGACATGATTGTGTCGAGGCACAGATCTGGGGAAGGGTAACAAAAATGTCTGCAGCATTGAAGGTCCCCAAGAACACAGTGGCCTTCATCATTCTTAAATGGAAGACGTTTGGAACCACCAAGACTCTTCCTAGAGCTGGCCGCCCGGCCAAACTGAGCAATAGGGGGAGAAGGGCCTTGGTCAGGGAGGTGAACAAGAACCTGATGGTCACTGACAGAGCTCTAGAGTGCCTCTGTGGAGATGGGAGAACCTTCCAGAAGGACAACCATCTCTGCAGCACTCCACCAATCAGGCCTTTATGGACCCTAAGCACACAGCCAAGACAACGCAGGAGTGGCTTCGGGACAAGTCTCTGAATGTCCTTGAGTGGCCCAGCCAGAGCCCGGACTTGAACCCGATCGAACATCTCTGGAGAGACCTGAAAATAGCTGTGCAGCGACGCTCCCCATCCAACCTGACAGAGCTTGGGAGGATCTGCAGAGAAGAATGGGAGAAACTCCCCAAATACAGGTGTGGCAAATTTGTAGCGTCATACCCAAGAAGACAAGGCTGTAATCACTGCCAAAGGTGCTTCAACAATGTACTGAGTCAAGGGTCTGAATACCTATGTAAATGTGGTATCAGTATTTTATTTTTAATACATTTGCAAAGATTATGGGGTATTGTGTGTAGATTGAAGAAAGAAAAAAAAATACAATTTAAATACATTTTAGACTAAGGCTGTAACGTAACAAAATGTGGGGGGGGGGGGAGTCAAAATCAAAAGTAACAGTCAGTATCTGGTGTGGCCACCAGCTGCATTAAGTACTTCAATTCATCTCCTCCTCATGGACTGCACCAGATTTGCCAGTTCTTGCTGTGAGATGTTACCCCACTCTTCCACCAAGGCACCTGCAAGTTCACGAGCATTATGGCTGGTGGCATTGTCATGCTGGAGGGTCATGTCAGGATGAGCCTGCAGGAAGGGTACCACATGAGGGAGGAGGATGTCTTCCCTGTAACGCACAGCGTTGAGATTGCCTGCAATGACAACAAGCTCAGTCCGATGATGCTGTGACACACCGCCCCAGACCATGACGGACCCTCCACCTCCAAATCGATCCCGCTCCAGAGTACAGGCCTCGGGGTAACGCTCATTCCTTCGACGATAAACACGAATCCGACCATCACCCCTGGTGAGACAAAACCGCGACTCGTCAGTGAAGAGCACTTTTTGCCAGTCCTGTCTAGTCCAGCAACGGTGGGTTTGTGCCCACAGGCGACGTTGTTGCCGGTGATGTCTGGTGAGGACCTGCCTTACAACAGGCCTACAAGCCCTCAGTCCAGCCTCTCTCAGCCTACTGCGGACAGTCTGAGTACTGATGGAGGGATTGTACGTTCCTGGTGTAACTCAGGCAGTTGTTGTTGCCATCCTGTACCTGTCCCACAGGTGTGATGTTCGGATGTACCGATCCTGTGCAGGTGTAAACGTGGTCTGCCACTGCGAGGACGATCAGCTGTCCGTCCTGTCTCCATGTAGCGCGGTCTTAGGTGTCTCACAGTACGGACATTGCAATTCATTGCCCTGGCCTACATCTGCAGTCCTCATGCCTCCTTGCAGCATGCCTAAGGCACGTTCACGCAGATGAGCAGGGACCCTGGGCATCTTTCTTTTGGTGTTTTTCAGAGTCAGTAAAAAGGCCTCTTTAGTGTCCTAAGTTTTCATAACTGTGACCTTAATTGCCTACCGTCTGTAAGCTGTTAGTGTCTTAACGACCGTTCCACAGGTGCATGTTCATTTATTGTTTATGGTTCATTGAACAAGCATGAACAAGCATGGGAAACCGTGTTTAAACCCTTTACAATGAAGATCTGTGAAGTTATTTGGATTTATACAAATTATATTTGAAAGACAGGGTCCTGAAAAAGGGAAGTTTATTTTTTTGCTGAGTATATATATATATATAAAAAAAATAAACGGTTGAAATGGTCTGCGGACCTACAAAAGGGGGCAGGCCGCCAGTTGCCCATCGCTGCTCTACATGTATCAAAGTCAAATAGACCTAGGGTATATTTGGCATCATCTGGCATCATAACACACTCAAGAGAACTGCTGATCTAACCAGTACAGTATTTCTTTACTCTGGATGTCTGGTGGTGACATCATAACACACTGAATTCCCCCCCAGAGGGGAAACTGAGTACATAAATATGTGCTGTGTCGTGTGTCCTCACCAGTAGACGTTCTGTGGGTCTGGTGCATAGCCGACGGTCCAGGAGTATGTGTGAAGGTGCTGGCTGAAGGCAGAAGACTTGGGTTCCCTCTGACAGTGGCAGCCCTGACACTTACACGCATTGTAGTCCTTCAGGATACTGAACAGGGAACCATATAGAAAGATAATCACTTGATTTATGGTTACCAATGCACAAAAAGACAAAAACATTGATTTTCCAGCATTCTCACATTCGTTCCAATAGCCGAGTGATGAACGACACTTGAAAGTATAGAATGAGAGACGCAAACATCCCAACCCACATCATCTCATTCCTCTGTTGCTGACACACTCTCTTACATGGCGGTCATGGCTTCGTTCTGGAAGGTAACGAAGGCCATTCCTAGTGGTTTACTGTTGACCTTCTCTTTCTCCTTCCTGTACTCCTCCTTCAGCTTGGACTCCAGCTTGGTGTAGTAACTCACTGCTTCCTCCTGTAGGATAGAGATGGTTAGTTAGGGGGCCTCCAGCTTGGTGTAGTAACTCACTGTCTCAAATCAAATCAAATGTTATTTGTCACATGCGCCGAATACAACAGGTGTAGACCTTACTGTGAAGTGCTTACTTACAAGCCCTTAACCAACAATGCAGTTCAAGAAATAGAGTTAAGAAAATATTTGCTCAATAAACTAAAAGTTAAAATTAAAATAACAAGTAACACAATAAAATAACAATAACGAGGCTATATACAGGGGGTACTGGTACCGAGTCAAAGTAGCAGCAGTGTAAAAACAAGGGGGGGGGGGTCAGTGCAAATAGTCCGGGTGGCCATTTTGATTAATTGTTCAGCAGTCTTATGGCTTGGGGGTAGAAGCTGTTAAGGAGCCTTTTGGACCTAGACTTGGTCTATGACTTGGGTCACTGGAGTATTTTTTTTAAAATGTGGCCTTCCTCTGACACCGCCTAGTATATAGGTCCTGGATGGCAGGAAGCTTTGCCCAAGTACTGGGCCGTACGCACTACCCTCTGTAGCGCCTTACGGTCGATGCCAAGCAGTTGCCATTCCAGGCGGTGATGCAACCAGTGAGTATGCTCTCGATGGTGCAGCTGTATAACCTTTTGAGGATCTGGGGACCCAAGCCAAATCTTTTCAGTCTCCTGAGGGGAAAAAAAGGTGTTGTCGTGCCCTCTTCACGACTGTCTTGGTGTGTTTGGACCATGATAGTTTGTTGGTGATGTGGACACCAAGGAACTTGAAACTCTTCACCCGCTCCACTACAGCCCCGTCGATGTTAATGGGAGCGTGTTCGGTCCTCCTTTTCCTGTGGTCCACGATCATCTCCTTTGTCTTGCTCACATTGAGGGAGAGGTTGTTGTCCTGGCACCACACTGCCAGGCCTCTGACCTTCTCCCTATAGGCTGTCTCATCGTTGTCGGTGATCAGGCCTACCACTGTTGTGTCGTCAGCAAACTTCATGTTGGTGTTGGAGTCGTGCGCAGCATCGCAGTCGTGGGTGAACAGGGAGTCCAGGAGGGGACTAAGCACGCATCCCTGAGGGGCCCCCGTGTTGAGGATCAGCGTGGCGGAAAGTGTTGTTGCCTACCCTCACCACCTGGGGGCTGCCCGTCAGGAAGTCCAGGATCCAGTTGCAGAGGGAGGTGTCCTTAGCTTAGTGATGAGCTTTGTGGGCACTATGGTGTTGAACACTGAGCTGTAGTCAATGAACAGCATTCTCACATAAGTGTTCATTTTGTCCAGGTGGGAAAGGGCAGTGCAGAGTGCGATTGCGTCATCTGTGGATCTGTTGGGGCAATATGCAAATTATGTGGGTCTAGGGTTTTCCGGGATAATGGTGTTGATGTGAGCCATGACCAGCCTTTCAAAGTACTTCATGGCTACAGACGTGAGTGCTACGGGGCTACAGTCATTTAGGCAGGTTACCTTGGCATTCTTGGACACAGGGACTATGGTGGTCTGCTTGAAACATGTAGGTATTACAGACTCGGTCAGGGAGAGGTTGAAAATGTCAGTGAAAACACTTGCAAGTTGGTCCGCGCATGCTCTGAGTAAACGCCCTGGTAATCCGTCTGGCCCCGCAACCTTGTGAATGTTGACCTGTTTAAAGGTCTTGCTCACATTGGCTACGGAGACCGTGATCACACAGTCGTCCGGAACTGCTGGCGCTCTCATGCATGCTTCAGTGTTGCTTGCCTCGAAGCGAGCATAAAAGGCATTTAGCTCGTCTAGTAGGTTCGCGTCACTAGTTTGCAAGCCCTGCCACATCCGACGAGCATCAGACCCGGTGTAGGATTCAATCTTAGTCCTGTATTGGCGCTTTGCCTGTTTGATGGTTCGTCTGAGGGCATAGCGGGATTTCTTATAAGTGTCCGGATTAGTGTCCCGCTCCTTGAAAGCGGCAGCTCTAGCCTTTAGCTCAGTGCGGATGTTGCCTGTAATCCATGGCTTCTGGTTGGGGTATGTACGTACGGTCACTGGGAGGACGATGTCGTCGATGCACTTATTGATGAAGCCGGTGACTGATGTGGTGTACTCCTCAATGCCATCGGAAGAATCCCAGAACATATTCCAGTCTGTGCTAGCAAAACAGTCCTGTAGCGTAGCATCTGCTTCATCTGACCACTTCCGTATTGAGCGAGTCACTGGTACTTCCTGCTTTAGTTTTTGCTTGTAAGCAGGAATCAGGAGAATAGAATTATGGTCAGATTTGCCAAATGGAGGGCGAGGGAGAGCTTTGTACGTGCCTCTGTGTGTGGAGTAAAGGTGGTCTAGAGTTTTTTTCCTCTGGTTGCACATTTAACATGAGGTAAAACTGATTTAAGTTTGCCTGTATTAAAGTCCCCGGCCACTAGGAGTGCCACTTCTGGATGAGCATTTTCTTGATTGTTTATGGCCTTATACAGCTTGTTGAGTGCGGACTTAGTGCCAGCATCGGTTTGTGGTAAATCGACAGCTACGAAAAATATAGATGAGAACTCTCTTGGTAGATAGTGGGTCTACAGCTTATCATGAGATACTCTACCTCAGGCGAGCAATACCTCGAGACTTCTTTAATATTAGACATCGCGCACCAGCTGTTATTGACAAATAAGACACACACCTCCGCCCCTCGTCTTACCAGACGTAGCTGCTCTGTCCTGCCGATGCACGGAAAACCCAGCCAGCTCTATATTATCCGTGTCGTCGTTCAGCCACGACTCAATGAAACATAAGATGTTACAGTTATTAATGTCCCGTTGGTAGGATAGTCTCGACCGTAGATCATCAAGTTTGTTTTCCAGTGATTGCACGTTGGCCAATAGAACCGATGGTAGTGGCGATTTACTCACTCGCCTTCGAATCCTCACAGGGCACCCCCGACCTTCGCCCCCTGTATCTCCGTCTTTTCTTCACGCGAATGACGGGGATTTGGGCCTGGTCTCCGGGAAGCAGTATATCCTTCGCTTCGGACTCATTAAAGAAAAAAATATTTGTTCCAGTTCGAGGTGAGTAATCGCTGTTCTGATGTCCAGAAGCTCTTTTCGGTCATAAGAGACGGTAGCAGCAACTTCATGTACAAAATAAGTTACAAACAACGCGAAAGAAACAAACAAATTAGCATGGCTGGTTAGGAGCCCGTAAAACGGCAGCCATACCAGCCATTCGCTCCGGCGCCAATCCCTCCTGTAGGATATAGATGGTTAGTTAGGGGGCCTCCAGCTTGGTGTAGTAACTCACTGTGTCCTCCTGTAGGATATAGATGGTTAGTTAGGGGGACTCCAGCTTGGCGTAGTAACTCACTGTGTCCTCCTGTAGGATATAGATGGTTAGTTAGGGGGCCTCCAGCTTGGTGTAGTAACTCACTGTGTCCTCCTGTAGGATATAGATGGTTAGTTAGGGGGCCTCCAGCTTGGCGTAGTAACTCACTGTGTCCTCCTGTAGGATATAGATGGTTAGTTAGAAGATGAAGAAGGCCTAGTGAGAATACTAAGAGTAAGATGGGTATGAAAGACAGAGATATGGCCACTCAGGGGATCTAAGCAACACACCCAGAGGGAATTTGATTGTGCCATTTGGATAGGACAATAACACAAGTTCCAAGAATCATTTTGAATCAACTCTCTACCTATGAGTAGTGTTATGTTATGGTATTGTAAATGGTTCAGGTTTCAGGTGATGGGTTTGGATTTCTAAACTTTTAAATATTGTTAATCATCAGTTATCCTAGAGACATGAGGAGTGCCATCGTCTGGTTTAGACACCAGAAGTTAATGGTTATCTGTAGGAGGAATGTATATGTTGGGGTCAATGAAGGTCGGATAGGAGCCAGGGGGGCTTTGGAACGTATTGAGTAGAGATGTGATTGCCGTCGCTGATACGGGAGGAGAGCTTCGGATTAGAGAGGGATGGGGTTGAGGTTAGGTCAGGTCACGTTAAGGGAGAAGGAACAGTTTATTGCTCACATCACTTCACTTCCTGCCTAGCAATAAAATATGTAAGGTTGAGAGAGAAGGGGGAGTTCACCTAAATTGGAATATATATATATATATATATATATATATATATATATATATATGTGTTGGTGGAAACATGTCTTTGTCTCAGCAGCTAGCTCTGTGACCCAGTGGGTGAATAAACTTGGTTTGCGCTTTAATAGTCGTCCGTCGATTTTTACATTGTTATTGACAACCTAACACAGGTGAGGAGGATGGTCTTACCTGCTCACAGCCCTTGATGATACAGCAGCAGAGATGTCCAAAGGGTTTGGGATTGATCATGGTGGGGATGTGCTCCTTGGACTGCAGGTCTTTAAAGAACTTCATGCTGCGTTCAGTCTTCTTCCTGTTTGCAGAAGCACATGACAGCACACGTGCTCATATCACATGACCATAATACACTGGCCATACACCGATTTACTAGGCAAATTAGTATTGCTCATAGAGATGGAAAGAGGACTCATCTTTGTACCTGTGCCATTATGGTGTCTGACAGCATGGGCAGCGCCACTAAAGGCCATCTCCATTTTAAAGTAGTACATTTTCTTCTTCTTTTGTGTTTGAAAAAAAGTATCATTAATTTATTGTGGCGACGTAGTTTGGACCACTATCATGGTCCAAACACACCAAGACAGTCCCCTCGGGAGACTGAAAAGATTTGGCATGGGTCTTCAGATCCTCAAATAGTTCTACAGTTGCACCATCGAGAGCATCCTGACCGGTTGCATCACCGCCTGGTATGGCAACTGCACGACATCTGACCGTAAGGCGCTACAGAGGGTAGTGCGTACGGCCCAGTACATCACTGGGGCCAAGCTTCCTGCCATCCAGGACCTATATAGCAGGCGGTGTCAGAGGAAAGCCCAAGAAATTGTCAAAGATTCTAGTCACCCAAGTCATAGACTGTTCTCTCTGCTAACGCACGGCAAGCGGTACCGGAGCGCCAAGTCTAGGTCCAAAAGGCTCCTTAACGGCTTCTACCCCCAAGCCATAAGACTGCTGAACAATTAATCAAAATGGCCACCCAGACAATTTACATTGACACCCCCCCCCCCCCTTGTTTTTACACTGCTGCTACTCGCTGTTTATTATCTATGCATAGTCACTTTACCCCTACCTACATGTACAAATTACCTCGACTAACCTGTACATTGACTCGGTATAAAAGGCCACTCTAAAATGTGCAGTTTTGTCACACAACACAATGCCACAGATGTTTCAAGTTGAGGGAGCGCGCAATTGGCATGCTGACTGCAGGAATGTCCACCAGAGCTGTTGCCAGAGAATTGAATGTTAATTTCTCTACTATAAGCCGCCTCTCCAACGTCATTTTAGAGAATTTGGCAGTACGTCCACCCGGCCTCACAACCGCAGACCACGTGTAACCACGCCAGTCCAGGTCCTCCGGCTTCTTCACCTGCGGGATCGTCTGAGACAAGCCTCCTGGACAGCTGATGAAACTGTGGGTTTGCACAACCGATGAATTTCTGCACAAACTGTCAGAAACCGTCTCAGGGAAGCTCATCTGTGTGCTCGTCGCCCTCAATAGGTCATAAGCTACGGACAACAAACACAATTGCATTTGATCGATGGCAATTTCAATGCACAGAGATACCGTGACGAGATCCTGAGGCCATTCATCCGTCACCATCACCTCATGTTTCAGCATGATAATGCATGGCCCCATGTCGCAAGGATCTGTACACAATTCCTGAAAGCTGAAAATGTCCCAGTTCTTCCATGACCTGCATACCCACCAGACAGGTCACCCATTGAGCACGTTTGGGATGCTCTGGATCGACGTGTACGACAGCATTTTCCAGTTCCCGCCAATATCCAGCAACTTTGCAGCCATTGAAGAGGAGTGGGACAACATTCCACAATCAACAGCCTGATTAACTCTATGCAAAGGAGATGTGTCACGCTGCAATAGGCAAATGGTGGTGGTCACACCAGATACTGACTGGTTTTCTGATCCATGCCCTTTTCATTTAAGGTATCTGTGACCAACGGATGCATATCTGTATTCCCAGTCATGTGAAATCCATAGATTAGGGCGTAAATTATTTATTTCAACTGACTGATTTCCTTATATGAAGTCTATCTCAGTAAAATCTTTCAAATTGTTGCATGTTGCATTTATTTCTGTTCAATGTACTTTAAAAATGGTGGAAGCCCTCAATGCCAATGTCCATGCTAAAACGGGTTAAATCCAAATAGAGTCCTCTTAACTATCTCTATGGTATTGCTACAGACAGCAGGAGTCAAGCGGAGATACTGCCTCACCTTTCTGAGTTGAGGGACATCAGCTTTGCCACATCGTAACAGATACGGGCCTCTAGAACGCAGCAGTTTTCATAAGCCTGTCTGTATGGAGAGAGAGAGAGAGAGGGAAAGAGATGGAAAGATAAGGATTCAATGAAGGTATGGACATGGAGGAATCTGTTTATACAAGTCTATAGTATTCCCTTCAGTCCTTTGTTGGTTGCAGACATTAAATCATAGGTTAAGAGTCCCTCAGGAGTCTCTCTGTATTACATGTCACAGAAATAGAGTGACTAAAACATGCACAATGGTCACCAGTCCACCCATCACGGAACGTTGACTTGAATGGCAATGTCTGTTCTAGTCATTCTGTTTCTATGGTCACAGTGACCACTGTCAGGAACTGTACAGAACTACACCACGGTGAATTAGATTCAGATACAAAGCATTTCAAATCAAGGAAGTGATGCATCTTCGATATTCTTGTAATCTAATGACATTTTACCATCTTCACTATTACAGGACTGTAATCTAATCACGCTGAACAAAAATATAAAGGCAACATGTAAAGTGTTGGTCCCATGTTTCATGAGGTGAAATAAAAGATCCCCGAAATTCTCCATACGCACAAAAATCTTATTTCTCTCAAATGTTGTGCACAAATGTGTTTACATCCCTGTTAGTGAGCATTTCTCCTTTGCCAAGATAATCCATCCACCTGACAGGTGTGGCATATCAAGAAGCTGATTAAACAGCATGATCATTACACAGGTGCAACTTGTGCTGAGGACAAAAAAAGGCCACTCTAAAATGTGCAGTTTTGTCACACAACACAATGCCACAGATGTCTCAAATTGAGGGAGCATGCAATTGGCATGCAGACTGCAGGAATGTCCACCAGAGCAGTTGCCAGAAAATTGAATGTTCATTTCTCTACCATAAGCCGCCTCCAACGTAATTTTAGAGAATGTGGCAGTATGTCCAACCAGCCTCACAACCGCAGACCACGTGTATGACGTCGTGTGGGCGAGCGGTTTGCTGATGTCAACGTTGTGAATAGAGTGCCCCATGGTGACAACAAACACAATTGCATTTTATCGATGGCAATTTGAATGCACAGAGATACCGTGACGAGATCCTGAGGCCATTGATCCGTCGCCATCACCTCATGTTTCAGCATGAGAATGCATGACCCCATGTCAGTACTGGGGTCATGTACCCAGTCAAAACTGTTCGCTGCTCTGGCACCCCAATGGTGGAACAAGCTCCCTCACGACGCCAGGACAGCGGAGTCACTCACCACCTTCCGGAGACATTTGAAACCCCACCTCTTTAAGGAATACATGGGATAGGATAAAGTAATCCTTCGACCCCCCCCCCCGCCCCCTAAAAAAAAAAAAAAAAAAAACATATTGTAAAGTGGTTATCCCACTGGCTATAGGGTGAATGCACCAATTTGTAAGTCGCTCTGGATAAGAGCGTCTGCTAAATGACGTAAATGTAAATGTAATGTCGCAAAGATCTGTACACAATTCCTGGAAGCTGAAAATGTCCCAGTTCTTCCATGGCCTGCATACCCACCAGACATGTCACCCATTGAGCATGTTTGGGATGCTCTGGATCGACGTGTACGACAGCATGTTCCAGTTCCCGCCAATATCCAGCAACTTTGCAGCCATTGAAGAGGAGTGGGACAACATTCCACAATCAACAGCCTGATCAACTCTATGCGAAGGAGATGTGTCGCGCTGTATGAGGCAAATGGTGGTCACACCAGATACTGACTGGTTTTCTGATCCATGCCCTTTCCATTTAAGGTATCTGTGACCAACGGATGCATTCCCAGTCATGTGAAATCCATAGATTAGGGCCTAATTTATTTATTTAAATCAACTGATTTCTTTATATGAACTGTAACTCAGTAAAATCTTAGAAATTGTTGCATGTTGCGTTTATATTTTTGTTCAGTATACATTTTCCTACATCAAAACACTCAATAGGATGAATGACACTGATATCCTGTCCTTAGGTCTGACATGGTCTCCCTCTCTGCAGGCTACTGGCCAGCTCTGACACATTGGTCTCTCTCTGCAGGCCAACTCTGACATGTTGGTCTCTCTCTGCAGGCTACTGGCCAGCTCTGACATGGTCTCTCTCTCTGCAGACTACTGGCCAGCTCTGACATAATGGTCTCTCTGCAGGCTACTGGCCAACTCTGACATGTTGGTCTCTCTCTCTGCAGGCTACTGGCCAACTCTGACATGTTGGTCTCTCTCTCTGCAGGCTACTGGCCAGCTCTGACATGTTGGTCTCTCTCTGCAGGCTACTGGCCAACTCTGACATGTTGGTCTCTCTCTGCAGGCTACTGGCCAACTCTGACATGTTGGTCTCTCTCTCTCTGCAGGCTACTGGCCAGCTCTGACATGTTGGTCTCTCTCTGCAGGCTACTGGCCAGCTCTGACATGTTGGTCTCTCTCTGCAGGCTACTGGCCAACTCTGACATGTTGGTCTCTCTCTCTGCAGGCTACTGGCCAGCTCTGACATGTTGGTCTCTCTCTGCAGGCTACTGGCCAACTCTGACATGTTGGTCTCTCTCTGCAGGCTACTGGCCAACTCTGACATGTTGGTCTCTCTCTCTGCAGGCTACTGGCCAACTCTGACATGTTGGTCTCTCTCTGCAGGCTACTGGCCAGCTCTGACATGTTGGTCTCTCTCTCTGCAGGCTACTGGCCAGCTCTGACATGTTGGTCTCTCTCTCTGCAGGCTACTGGCCAGCTCTGACATAATGGTCTCTCTGCAGGCTACTGGCCAACTCTGACATGTTGGTCTCTCTCTCTGCAGGCTACTGGCCAACTCTGACATGTTGGTCTCTCTCTCTGCAGGCTACTGGCCAGCTCTGACATGTTGGTCTCTCTCTCTCTGCAGGCTACTGGCCAGATCTGACATGTTGGTCTCTCTCTCTGCAGGCTACTGGCCAGCTCTGACATGGGCTCTCTCTCTGCAGGCTACTGGCCAGATCTGACATGTTGGTCTCTCTCTCTGCAGGCTACTGGCCAGATCTGACATGTTGGTCTCTCTCTGCAGGCTACTGGCCAACTCTGACATGTTGGTCTCTCTCTGCAGGCTACTGGACAACTCTGACATGTTGGTCTCTCTCTGCAGGCTACTGGCCAACTCTGACATGTTGGTCTCTCTCTCTGCAGGCTACTGGCCAGCTCTGACATGTTGGTCTCTCTCTCTCTGCAGGCTACTGGCCAGATCTGACATGTTGGTCTCTCTCTCTGCAGGCTACTGGCCAGCTCTGACATGGGCTCGCTCTCTGCAGGCTACTGGCCAGCTCTGACATGTTGGTCTCTCTCTCTGCAGGCTACTGGCCAGATCTGACATGTTGGTCTCTCTCTCTGCAGGCTACTGGCCAGCTCTGACATGGGCTCTCTTTCTGCAGGCTACTGGCCAGCTCTGACATGTTGGTCTCTCTCTGCAGGCTACTGGCCAACTCTGACATGTTGGTCTCTCTCTGCAGGCTACTGGCCAACTCTGACATGTTTCACATCTGTCTCCTCTCTCTCTCTTCCTCTTGTTTGTTTCCCTCTTTGCCTCTCTCTCTCTCTCTCTCTCTGTGTCGTCCGCCCTCTCTCTCTCTCTCTCTCTCGGTCGTCCGCCCTCGCCCTCTCTCTCGCTGTCGTCCGCCCCCCTCCTTTCTCTCTCTCTCTGTCGTCCGCTCCCCCCTTTCTCTCTCTCTGTCGTCCGCCCTCTCTCTCTCTCTCTCGCAGTCGTCTGCCCCCCCCCCCCCCCTTCTCTCTCTCTCGGTCGTCCGCCCTCGCTCTCTCTCCCTCTGTCGTCCACCCTCGCTCTCTGTCTGTCTTACTCCCTGAAGTCTCTCTATCAGACAAGTCTCTGTCTCACAGGTGTGGGTCTTCACTCCTTTACATCTGAAGGGACAGTCGAGGCTACAGGAGAGAGAGGTATTTCTGGAACACTAGAAGAGCCTGTCGCCTGCCTGTGGTGAACAAAAGGAGAGTGTAATACTATTGGGCTTAGCTAGCAAGAGGTGACCCGCCCCGGCTCTGTCCCACGCCCCTCCCACTGTGTGTGTCCCCCTCCCAGTGTGTGTGTGTGTGTCCCTCCCAGTGTGTGTGTGTGTGTGTGTGTGTGTGTGTCCCCCTCCCCTCCCAGTGTGTGTCCCCCTCCCAGTGTGTGTGTGTGTGTGTGTGTGTGTGTCCCTCCCAGTGTGTGTGTGTGTGTGTCCCTCCCAGTGTGTGTGTGTGTGTGTGTGTGTGTGCGTCCCCATCCCAGTGTGTGTGTGTGTGTGTCCCCCCCTCCCAGTGTGTGTGTGTGTGTGTGTGTGTGTCCCCCTCCCCTCCCAGTGTGTGTGTGTGTGTGTCCCTCCCAGTGTGTGTGTGTGTGTGTCCCCCTCCCCTCCCAGTGTGTGTGTGTGTGTGTGTGTGTGTCCCCCTCCTCTAACACATGACTCAACTAATCCAGCTCATCTGACTTCAGTTAGGAACAATTACACAGATAGGCCTGCTATTGGCTGGCCTGGGACACAATTACACAGATACGCCTGCTATTGGCTGGCCTGGGACACAATTACACAGATAGGCCTGCTATTGGCTGGCCTGGGACACAATTACACAGATAGGCCTGCTATTGGCTGGCCTGGGACACAATTACACAGATAGGCCTGCTATTGTATGTATGTATGTATGTATGTATGTATGTATGTATGTATGTATGTATGTATGTATGTATGTATGTATGTATGTATGTATGTATGTATGTATGTATGTATGTATGTATGTATGTATGTATGTATGTATGTATAGGGCTGGCCTGGGACACAAGGACCATGGGGAGGGCAGGACTTGCACTGAAGCCTTACCCAACTAGCTGGGGGAATGGGTCTCAATGTAATGGAACACTGTTAAGAGAGGCTTCTTCCAGAGAGACTACATTAATGCAAATGGAGCATTCATGTAATTTTTCTCCCAAGGGATACATTCCAAGAGAAACCATTCTGAGGCTTGTGAAGTGAAATCAGGGAACAGACAGCACTTACTCAAAGTGTTGCCAGATGCAGGCAACAGACAGCACTTACTCAAAGTGTTGCTTTATGTGCTTCTCTTCTGCATACTTGGAGATCCCGTTGACAAATAAAGTGCGTTTCACCTAAAAAAAAAATGAGAGCCAGAAATGAAGATACGGTCGATGATTCACATTGACCTACATTTAGTATCCAGCCTGCATACAGTTAGTGGAGTGATATTTAGGATCATTGGTGTGTGTGTGCGTGTTCAGGACCACCCACCAGGTCGTCCTCTCTGTAGTGCATCTTGGAGGTGTGTCTTCTCATACTGTAGACAGTCAACAACAGGTAGAAGAACGCAAAGGTGGTGTGGAGCCACAGTAGTGTGTTACTGTGAGGGGGACGGACAGACAGACAGATAAAACCCAGTTAGGTAGACACCAACCATTCCTACTGAAATTGGAACGTCAATAAGTAGGGTGTCCAATCAAAAACGCATCTTTTGACCGATGTGTAAAATCATATGTTTGTGTAGATACAGTGAGGGGAAAAAAAGTTTTTGATCCCCTGCTGATTTTGTACGCTTGCCCACTGACAAAGAAATGATCAGTTTATAATTTTAAATGGTAGGTTTATTTGAACAGTGAGAGACAGAATAACAAAAAAATCCAGAAAAACGCATGTCAAAAATGTTATAAATTGATTTGCATTTTAATGAGGGAAATAAGTATTTGACCCCCTCTCAATCAGAAAGATTTCTGGCTCCCAGGTGTCTTTTATACAGGTAACGAGCTGAGATTAGGAGCACACTCTTAAAGGGAGTGCTCCTAATCTCAGTTTGTTACCTGTATAAAAGACACCTGTCCACAGAAGCAATCAATCAATCAGATTCCAAACTCTCCACCATGGCCAAGACCAAAGAGCTCTCCAAGGATGTCAGGGACAAGATTGTAGACCTACAGAAGGCTGGAATGGGCTACAAGACCATCGGCAAGCAGCTTGGTGAGAAGGTGACAACAGCTGGTGCGATTATTTGCTAATGGAAGAAACACAAAAGAACTGTCAATCTCCCTCAGCCTGGGGCTCCATGCAAGATCTCACCTCGTGGAGTTGCAATGATCATGAGAACGGTGAGGAATCAGCCCAGAACTACACGGGAGGATCTTGTCAATGATCTCAAGGCACCTGGGACCATAGACACCAAGAAAACAATTGGTAACACACTACGCCGTGAAGGACTGAAATCCTGCAGCGCCCGCAAGGTCCCCCTGCTCAAGAAAGCACATATACAGGTCCGTCTGAAGTTTGCCAATGAACATCTGAATGATTCAGAGGAGAACTGGGTGAAAGTGTTGTGGTCAGATGAGACCAAAATCGAGCTCTTTAGCATCAACTCAACTCGCCGTGTTTGGAGGAGGAGGAATGCTGCCCATGACCCCAAGAACACCATCCCCACCGTCAAACATGGAGGTGGAAACATTATGCTTTGGGGGTGTTTTTCTGCTAAGGGGACAGGACAACTTCACCGCATCAAAGGGACAATGGACGGGACCATGTACCGTCAAATCTTGGGTGAGAACCTCCTTCCCTCAGCCAGGGCATTGAAAATGGGTCGTGGATGGGTATTCCAGCATGACAATGACCCAAAACACACGGCCAAGGCAACAAAGGTGTGGCTCAAGAAGAAGAACATTAAGGTCCTGGAGTGGCCTAGCCAGTCTCCAGACCTTAATCCCATAGAAAATCTGTGGAGGGAGCTGAAGGTTCGAGTTCCCAAACGTCAGCCTCGAAACCTTAATGACTTGGAGAAGATCTGCAAAGAGGAGTGGAACAAAATCCCTCCTGAGATGTGTGCAAACCTGGTGGCCAACTACAAGAAACGTCTGACCTCTGATTGCCAACAAGGGTTTTGCCATCAAGTCATGTTTTGCAGAGGGGTCAAATACTTATTTCCCTCATTAAAATGCAAATCAATTTGTAACATTTTTGACATGCGTTTTTCTGGAATTTTTTGTTGTTATTCTGTCTCTCACTGTTCAAATAAACCTACCATTAAATTTATAGACTGATCATGTCTTTGTCAGTGGGCAAACGTACAAAATCAGCACGGGATCAAATACTTTTTTCCCTCACTGTAATTATTTAAGAAAACCAACGGTGTCTCTATCATAATACGTTCAAAACATATTGAAGTGTTTAACCTTGAAGGATGGCCAGAATTAAGGTGACTAAATCGATTTTTTTAGTAGACGCTTTTCATATTAATGGAAAATTCCTGTTCTATTTCGAAGATTCTCACAAAAACAAGCGTATGTCTGTGAAACGTCAACAGAGCACTGAGCGTACCGCCAGCTTTTTTATTTTCCAAAGCCTTTTACATTTAATTCAGCTCATCATGCTAATTTTGCTTTTTACGGCCGGCGGAAACAACAACTTTGAAGACGACCAACAGAGCAACAGAGCAATGTTAGTTGTTAGAGAAAGACCCCACTGAATGATTCAGAACATGAAGAGTCATATTTGTCTTGGCAAAATGTATTTTATAAAAACGGGTGGGTCGAGCCCTGAATGCTGATTGGCTGAAAGCCGTGGTAAATCCGACCACATACCACGGGTATGACAAAAAAATACTTTTACTGTTCTGATTACGTTGGTAACCAGTTTATAATAGCAATAAGTCACCTCAGGGTGATTGTGGTTTATGGCCAATATGCCACAGCTAAGGGCTGTGTCCAGGCTGTACTCAGCGTTGCGTCTTGCCTAAGAACAGCCCTTAGCCGTGGTATATTAACCATATTCCACAAACCCTGAGGTTCCTTATTGCTTAATTCTAACATAAGGAAGTGACATTTCATCACCAAAGTGTGTTGTAGACACTCTGCAATAAGGAAACACTAATGGAGAATCACTCACTTGGCATCCAGATTGGCTATAGTGGTACGCCCAAAACTGTAGGCATTGTTTTCTGTGTGAAAAAAAAAAAGAAGAGATATTTTACTTCATATTTTACACAGTAGAATAATAGGACATTATGTATTTGTCTGTTGAAGCAGCTAGTCATTCTATTTCTATGAGTGGGTTCTAGAATGGGAATGGACGTTATAATTCATTCTATTTCTATGAGCGGGTTGGGGGCTCTTGTGTTTTTGTCCATTCTAGTTATTCTATATCTATGGGCGGGTTGGGGGCTCTTGTGTTTTTGTCCATTCTAGTTATTCTATATCTATGGGCGGGTTGGGGGCTCTTGTGTTTTTGTCCATTCTAGTTATTCTATATCTATGGGCGGGTTGGGGGCTCTTGTGTTTTTGTCCATTCTAGTTATTCTATATCTATGGGCGGGTTGGGGGCTCTTGTGTTTTTGTCCATTCTAGTTATTCTATATCTATGGGCGGGTTGGGGGCTCTTGTGTTTTTGTCCATTCTAGTTATTCTATATCTATGGGCGGGTTGGGGGCTCTTGTGTTTTTGTCCATTCTAGTTATTCTATATCTATGGGCGGGTTGGGGGCTCTTGTGTTTTTGTCCATTCTAGTTATTCTATATCTATGAGCGGGTTGGGGGCTCTTGTGTTTTTGTCCATTCTAGTTATTCTATATCTATGGGCGGGTTGGGGGCTCTTGTGTTTTTGTCCATTCTAGTTATTCTATATCTATGGGCGGGTTGGGGGCTCTTGTGTTTTTGTCCATTCTAGTTATTCTATATCTATGGGCGGGTTGGGGGCTCTTGTGTTTTTGTCCATTCTAGTTATTCTATATCTATGGGCGGGTTGGGGGCTCTTGTGTTTTTGTCCATTCTAGTTATTCTATATCTATGGGCGGGTTGGGGGCTCTTGTGTTTTTGTCCATTCTAGTTATTCTATATCTATGGGCGGGTTGGGGGCTCTTGTGTTTTTGTCCATTCTAGTTATTCTATATCTATGGGCGGGTTGGGGGCTCTTGTGTTTTTGTCCATTCTAGATATTCTATATCTATGGGCGGGTTGGGGGCTCTTGTGTTTTTGTCCATTCTAGTTATTCTATATCTATGGGCGGGTTGGGGGCTCTTGTGTTTTTAGAGGAAGAGGTTTCCTATTATTATATCAAAGTGAGGAAATGAATTCACAAGGCGCTGATGAGAAGGACTTGACTCGTGATACACAGAATATATTTCATCTGGCCAGAATGACCACAGCTATTTCTACACAGAGGACAATGATAGTAATTACATCTAATAACAAAGAGTCTGCACTTGGACATCAAGCTGCCTCACGCTAGAGGACCTGGAGATATGCTCCTGCCCTTTGGGCTCGGACAAGGCTACTTTCTGGCTCGGACAAGGCTACTTCCTGGCTCGGACAAGGCTACTTCCTGGCTCGGACAAGGCTACTTCCTGGCTCGGACAAGGCTACTTCCTGGCTCGGACAAGGCTACTTCCTGGCTCGGACAAGGCTACTTCCTGGCTCGGACAAGGCTACTTCCTGGCTCGGACAAGGCTACTTCCTGGCTCGGACAAGGCTACTTCCTGGCTCGGACAAGGCTACTTCCTGGCTCGGACAAGGCTACTTTCTGGCTCGGACAAGGCTACTTCCTGGCTCGGACAAGGCTACTTCCTGGCTCGGACAAGGCTACTTTCTGGCTCGGACAAGGCTACTTCCTGGCTCGGACAAGGCTACTTCCTGGCTCGGACAAGGCTACTTTCTGGCTCGGACAAGGCTACTTCCTGGCTCGGACAAGGCTACTTTCTGGCTCGGACAAGGCTACTTTCTGGCTCGGACAAGGCTACTTCCTGGCTCGGACAAGGCTACTTCCTGGCTCGGACAAGGCTACTTCCTGGCTCGGACAAGGCTACTTCCTGGCTCGGACAAGGCTACTTCCTGGCTCGGACAAGGCTACTTCCTGGCTCGGACAAGGCTACTTCCTGGCTCGGACAAGGCTACTTCCTGGCTCGGACAAGGCTACTTTCTGGCTCGGACAAGGCTACTTCCTGGCTCGGACAAGGCTACTTCCTGGCTCGGACAAGGCTACTTCCTGGCTCGGACAAGGCTACTTCCTGGCTCGGACAAGGCTACTTCCTGGCTCGGACAAGGCTACTTCCTGGCTCGGACAAGGCTACTTCCTGGCTCGGACCAGGCTAATTCCTGGCTCGGACAAGGCTACTTCCTGGCTCGGACAAGGCTACTTTCTGGCTCGGACAAGGCTACTTCCTGGCTCGGACCAGGCTACTTCCTGGCTCGGACAAGGCTACTTTCCCACTTACTTGTATTTGCCTCCACTTTGATGTTTCATGTGACGACAAGATGGAAAATCAAATGATATAACCCTTGATGCACCAGAGGTTAAAATGGATACAACTCAAAATCTATAATAATAAACCTCAAAGTCCTAAAAAACCCAACTATCCAGACTAAATTACTTCTGACGACTACTAGGAGCGAGTCCCAAATGGAACCCTATTCCCTACATAGTGCACTCCTTTTGACCAGGGCCCATAGGGAAACCCATAAGGTCCTAACCAAAAGTAGTGCACTACATGGGGGAATAGGGTGCCATTTGGGACACACAGCCATGGCCACCATCCCAGTGTTAAGTCTCAAGTCTTCCTGAAGTCCCGCCCCCTAAACCCCACTCACCCAATAGATTTCCTGAGAAGTTGACGGGCAGGACAATGGCCACTGAGAGCACGCCCACCACCACCAGCAGACCAATGATGTGCCTCTGGAAGGACAGGTAGTGAACAGCATCCTCCCCACACTTCTCCCTGATCTCCTCATCCCTGGGGGGGGGGGGGGGAAGAAAGAAAGAAAGAAAGAAAGAAAGAAAGAGAGAGAGAGAGAGAGAGAGAGAGAGAGAGAGAGAGAGAGAGAGAGAGAGAGAAAGAGAGAGAGAGAGAGAGAGAGAGAGAGAGAGAGAGAGAGAGAGAGAGAGAGAGAGAGAGAGAGAGAGAGAGAAAGAGAGAGAGAGAGAGAGAGACAGAGAGACAGAGAGACAGAGAGACAGAGAGACAGAGAGAGACAGAGAGACAGAGAGACAGAGAGACAGAGAGACAGAGAGACAGAGAGACAGAGAGAGACAGAGAGAGACAGAGAGAGACAGAGAGAGACAGAGAGAGACAGAGAGACAGAGAGACAGAGAGACAGAGAGACAGAGAGACAGAGAGACAGAGAGACAGAGAGACAGAGAGAGAGAGAGAGAGAGAGAGAGAGAGAGAGAGAGAGAGAGAGAGAGAGAGAGAGAGAGAGAGAGAGCGAGAGAGAGAGAGAAAGAGAGAGAGAGAGAGAGACAGAGAGACAGAGAGACAGAGAGACAGAGAGACAGAGAGACAGAGAGAGAGAGAGAGACAGAGAGAGAGAGAGAGAGAGAGAGAGAGAGAGAGATTTTATTTAACCAGGAAATTCCCTTTGAGGCAGTGTTTTTTACAAGAATACATAGTCAGAGAAATACTAAACATGGTCCGAAGTGCAGTCCTCTGAAGACAGTCAAATTGACAGTTAGTTAACAAACCCACACCCACACCAAACTTTATGGGAGACTCACTTTATGCGGAAGATGGCTGTTAACCAGGAGCAGAAGCCCTAGAGAAAGAGAAGAGATTAGAGTTTATTGTCCAATTGGGGAAATTCTTCTTGCAATGCTGCGTCACAGTAGTGGACTCAAAACAGCGAGTTTAAAACCCAACCCAAAACTGAACATGTCGAGGTCTTCCCAAGCTATATCCTGCAGTGTTGGTGTCAATTCTATTTCAATTCCAGTCAATTCAGAACGTAAACCAAATTCCAATTCCAAATTTTCCTCATCAAAAAGCATTGAAGAGAATTGGAATGTCAGTGTACTTCCTGAATTGACTGGAATTCAACTGAAATTGACCGCAACCCTGGTATCCTGTTCTCTGGTAAATTTACACTTGGTCAGCAGTTCAAAGTCATGCTGACAATAGGAAAAAAAATCAACTATGTGGTTGTCTTCAACTTGCCATCTTAAAGATGCACTCTCAAACTTTTGTATAATTTCAGCCAGTGGTTTTGAAAGTGGTGTTCAGAAGCCTAAAGTGGTCCCCGTTTTTTGTGTACCACGTCATCCAATTGTCTACTTGTCTATCCATTTGGTGTGATATGTTACGAGTTTTGCAATTCGTATGATATGTTACAAATCCAATTTGTGCAATATGTTACACATTTGCTGTGCTTAAGATCCCGGAGTGCATCTTTAAGATGAACGCACTAACTGTAAGTCATTCTGGATAAGGGCGTCTGCTAAATGACTAAAATGGAAAATGTACTACAAGCTTTTTCTCACTAACAAGCCCCTACTGTAATCGCTCCACATCCCATGACCCCTGACCCCAGTAAAACCAGGAAGTAGTACTTACAGTGTCTCTCTGCTCAAAGTCCACTGAGCTGGAGACAGAGGTCAGTCGTTCGTAGCGATCGGGTAGCTCCGACGTCATGGCAGACGCCAAACTGCACACACAATGTTCAAAAAGATAGCCTAGCATTAGCCTGGCGCTCCCCAACAACAAACCTTATGGAGATAGCTTTAGCCTAGCATTAGCCTGGCGCTCCCCAACAACAAACCTGATGAAGATAGCTTTAGCCTAGCATTAGCCTGGCGCTCCCCAACAACAAACCTGATGGAGATAGCTTTAGCCTAGCATTAGCCTGGCGCTCCCCAACAACAAACCTGATGGAGATAGCTTTAGCCTAGCATTAGCCTGGCGCTCCCCAACAACAAACCTGATGGAGATAGCTTTAGCCTAGCATTAGCCTGGCGCTCCCCAACAACAAACCTGATGGAGATAGCTTTAGCCTAGCATTAGCCTGGCGCTACCCAACAACAAACCTGATGGAGATAGCTTTAGCCTAGCATTAGCCTGGCGCTCCCCAACAACAAACCTGATGGAGATAGCTTTAGCCTAGCATTAGCCTGGTGCTCCCCAACAACAAACCTGATCTCAAATAGTTAGTTAGGCTGACATCACCGCTGTAGTACAGTATCAACAGTGTATTTATTTACAGATTAGTTAGTTCAGTGGCCACACATGCAGTAGGTTCTGAAATGGTCTGGAGAGGTTGGCCCTGGGCGGTGTTCACACTGTTGTACGTCAGATGAATACAAGGAGTTGGCATCAATCTCATTTCTATTCAGTCAATTCAGGAAGTAAACTAACATTCCAATTCCAATTTTGGAATTTCAGTTTATTTCCTGAATTGAAAGTAACTGACCCAAACCAGGGTGACAGGGCTGGGGTTTGAGGGCTCCGTAAGCCTATTACTCATGCACCCATCAGTGAGACAACAATCACCCAGAACAAACCTCAGCCCCGTGTCATGCAGTTCTAGAGATTCTAGAGATACATAAACTGTTTCAGCACAGAGTCTGAGACCCAAGCCTGTTAAAATGACAGAGATTGGAAGGAAAAGCAATGAAGGACCCCCACTAGAGAGAGAGAAGGACCCCCACTAGAGAGAGAGAAGGGCCCCCACTAGAGAGAGAAGGGCCCCCACTAGAGAGAGAAGGGCCCCCACTAGAGAGAGAGAGAGAGAAGGGCCCCCACTAGAGAGAAGGGCCCCCACTAGAGAGAGAAGAGCATTCAAAGAGACAACAGAAGAACCTGAACCTGAATCATTCATACACAGAACCGTAGAAGGATGTAACCCACCAGCACTGATCACCCAGCAGAGCTTTCAGGTCCTGCAGCTCAGACACTGATATAGACGCTTTTTGACTCCCAGAACTAGACCAGATTGAAGCTATTTTATCTTATATTCTTCATCAGGCAGCCCCCTAGCCTGGTCCCAGATCTGTTTGTGCCAATGTTACGTCAATGACCATAGGAGTTGACAAGACAGCATAAGCAGATCTGGGACCAGGCTACTAGTCCCCTGGTGATATCTCCATTAGTGCTGGAAGAATTGGATAACCTCTGCTCTGCGGGATGTCAACTGTCTAGTGTAAAACTAGATTAAAGGACGACATCACCTAGATCTCTTTGAAGTCTCTAATGGAATGGGGTGGGGGGGAGGGGGGGGGGGGGAAACACACAATGGCTATAACTCAATAGTCTTCCAGAGATGACCTCAGAGAGCTAGGGGTGGGTGTCTTGTCTAGTGCAGAAATACAGAACCACCACAGACTGATAGACGGATACAGGAGCTGTAGGCAGGGATAACCAGTCAGGACTCAGGAGCTTGACGGCGTCTACACAACCACAGGGTGAGGTGTGTAGTTACTAGTTCCCATACCTCTCCACCCTGTAGGCGTCCTGCCTGCCGGGCGCCTCATGCGGTGCGCTCATACAGGAGAACGGGAAAGGCATCCTGCTTCTCAGAGAGGTCAATGACGACACATAGATTAGCATATAGAGCTGATTAGTTAGTTAGGGAGAGAGAACATCCAGCAGCAGGGTTATAGGGGTAGAATGGAGAGAGAGAGAGAGAGAGAGAGAGAGAGAGAGAGAGAGAGAGAGAGAGAGAGACAGAGAGACAGAGAGACAGAGAGACAGAGAGACAGAGAGACAGAGAGACAGAGAGACAGAGAGACAGAGAGACAGAGAGACAGAGAGAGAGAGAGAGAGAGAGAGACAGAGAGACAGAGAGAGACAGAGAGAGACAGAGAGAGACAGAGAGAGACAGAGAGACAGAGAGACAGAGAGAGAGAGAGAGAGAGAGAGAGAGAGAGAGAGACAGAGACAGAGACAGAGACAGAGACAGAGACAGAGACAGAGACAGAGACAGAGACAGAGACAGAGACAGAGACAGAGACAGAGACAGAGACAGAGACAGAGACAGAGAGAGAGAGAGAGAGAGAGAGAGAGAGAGAGAGAGAGAGAGAGAGAGACAGAGAGAGAGAGAGAGAGAGAGAGAGACAGACAGAGAGACAGAGAGAGAGAGAGAGCGAGAGAGACGGAGAGAGAGACGGAGAGAGAGAAACATCCAGCAGCAGGGTTAAACCAGTGGAAAGAGGAGAGAGAGAGAGAACAGCATGAGACAGGCCCGGAGAAGGAAAGCCTGGAAGGAGAGACGGAGCACCACACCAGAGATAGACAGGCCAACCCAACCCACACCAGCCTAGGTAGGAACAGAAAGGAAGGAACAGTTCCTCCTAGAAGATAAGAGGGGTTCAGAGAGAGGAAGACAAGCGGAGTGACGCGGTAAGAAGACATACTATTCCTGTTCGTCCAGGCGGCTGTATCGCTGACTCTGTCTTCAGGGAGAAAAACAAAACAACATGGCGGAGGTCAGCTTGGGATAGTCCTGGAGGAGAAACTAGTGATCAACTGTTCAGGTTAAGTTGTCTCTTTACAGTGACAAGGATTATTACATACATATTAGAAACCTTTCCAAACAGCTTGACAAGAGTACAAATACTGTGGTGAGCAAAACAGGTGTTCGCCTGAGTATTTTCCTTGATAATATTAGTACCAAAAGACCAGACCGCTAATCCATAAATGGCTGCTTGTGTTTGGTTCATAATTAATAAAAACAGTCAAGCCTAGATGTTAAGCCAAATGGGATTCACTGTCTGTCTGCGAGTCCTGCAGGCATGCAGCTGGGTAAACAACATGCCTATCTATAGAACACTCTGGCCCAGTCATTAACCACTTAGTACAGCAGAGTTAGCCAGGAGTTGGTCAAACTGATCCAGTCAGCACTTTAGAGTACTGTCGTGAGACTAATGTCTAGTCTCATCTACATGTTCTCTCTCTATTACAAAAGTAGACCTTTGGCCCCCCCGCCGCCCCCGCCCCCCTCTCTCTCTCTCTCTCTACCTTGGTCCCTCTCCCATCCTCCCTCGGTCCCTCTCTCTCCCCTCGGTCCCTCTCTCCCCCCGGTCTCCCCCGGTCCCCCCCCTCTCTCCCTCTCTCTCCCCCGGTCTCCCTCCCTCCCTCTCTCTCCCCCTCTCTCCCTCTCCTCACACAGTTAGCCCTGAGTCATGGCTGTTGACTCCTATGGGGTTAGATGCTATCAAATATCCAGCTGCACAAATACTGAGGTGTAGAAACATCAGATACATTAACAAACACGGCCTCTGAAAGAAGTCTCCGCTGTTCTGCAGTGTTCAAACTAAAGTGATAGAGTGTAACCCTGTCGTGTTCGTAATTTCTAGGAGTTCGGTGAGTTGACTGAAGCCTAAAGCAAAGTGTATGTTCCCTTTTTACCCACTGTCCTCTCTGGCAGATTATTCAACTACTTCCTTTGACTCCTGATCACACTGGCTCTTCCTCAATTCGCCTTTCCCTAATTCCTCTCGTCCTCTCTCCTCTCCTTCTCATAACACATCCTTGGACCTTCTCCTCCACTGTGTTTTGAGAAGGAGAGGAGGAGGAGGAGGGATGCCAGGACTCAAGAAAAGACTAATTGGGAATGAGACATTGTCCTCAGGAGTCAAAGGAAGTAGTTGACTTGTTCATAAAATCAAGCGCCATGCAGACTGCCTAATCAAGGTTCGGACACCACGTTACTGACGTGGCCACATTACTGACGTGGCCATTTTGAAAGACTCCACAGAGGCGCTACATATCCCTGAAAACAGTAGTACTGCACTGGCTGTGTGGCTTTGATTGCCTCTGCCTGGGAAAATTAACTGCAAGAGAGAAGTGATGACTATTCCTAGTTCCTCCATTTGCCCAACATCAGCCTGTCTGTCTCCTGAGGACAGTAAACTCTGCTGTGTGTGAACTCATACCCAGTAGAAGCAGTCCATCTCGTGACTTGGCTGGTCTAGTGGTAAGGATGCAGCCTCTGGCGTAATAAATAGTGTAGGACTAGAGTCTCTCTCTCTCTCTCTCTCTCTCTCTCTCTCTCTCTCTCTCTCTCTCTCTCTCTCTCTCTCTCTCTCTCTCTCTCTCTCTCTCTCTCTCTCTCTCTCTCTCTCTCTCTCTCTCTCTCTCTCTCTCTCTCTCTCTCTCTCTCTCTCTCTCTCTCTCTCTCTCTCTCTCTCTCTCTCTCTCTCTCTCTCTCTCTCTCTCTCTCTCTCTCTCTCTCTCTCTCTCTCTCTCTCTCTCTCTCTCTCTCTCTCTCTCTCTCTCTCTCTCTCTCTCTCTCTCTCTCTCTCTCTCTCTCTCTCTCTCTCTCTCTCTCTCTCTCTCTCTCTCTCTCTCTCTCTCTCTCTCTCTCTCTCTCTCTCTCTCTCTCTCTCTCTCTCTCTCTCTCTCTCTCTCTCTCTCTCTCTCTCTCTCTCTCTCTCTCTCTCTCATAGGAATCCTATACATTCTTGGATAAAAGTATATTCCAAAAGTGCCATGTTAGGCTCAGTTTGGTAAGAGTGAGGCGCTATCTGGCATCTCCCCAAAGCCAAGGTCGTCGGTTCAATTCCTGCAGAGATCACATTCTAAAAAGGTTGCTGGTGCAGTGATATACCTGTCAGCGTCAGTGACCAGCGCCAAGCGGCCGTAGTCCCACGCTACTTTCCTTAAGACGGAGAACACAAACAGGAGGACCTAGGAAGGTAACACAAACACACACGTTAAAACAAACACAGAACCTTAAATCAAATCAAATCTTATTGGTCGCGTACACATATTTAGCAGATGTTATTGCGGGTGTAGTCGAAATGCTTGTGTTCCTAGCTCCAACAGTGCAGTAGTATCTAACAATTCACAACAGCACACACAGATCTAAAAAGTAAAAGACTTGGGGCCTCCCGAGTGGCGCAGCGGTCTAAGGCACTGCAGTGCTTGAGGCGTCACTACAGATCCGGGTTCGATCCCGGGCGACGCACAATTGGCTCAGCGTCGTCCGGGTTAGGGGAGGGTTTGGCCGGCCGGGATGTCCTTGTCCCATCGCGCGCTAGCGACTCCTTGTGGCGGGCCGGGCGCAGTGCACGCTGAAACGGTCGCCAGTAGCACGGCGTTTCCTCCGACACATTGGTGCGGCTGGCTTCCGGGTTTAAAACGTGCAGTGTGTCAAGAAGCAGTGCGGCTTGGCAGGGTCGGGTTTTGGAAGACGCATGGCTCTCGACCTCCGCCTCTCCCGAGTCCGTACGGGAGTTGCAGCGATGGGACAAGACTGTAACTACCAATTGGATATCACAAAATTGGGGAGATAAAGGGGTAAACATAACTAAAAATAAATAGTAAAAGACTAGAAGGCGCTAGAAGCAGAGCTGCCATGTCTGTCGGTGGCATCTTAGTACTGTCTTCAGTAGGGAGGGAGAGAGCCCCTCTACACAGAGAGTAGTGAGCTATTACATCATTCCAATTCCAACTGAAAGTCCTTGAGGGTCTGTTTTCTGTATTTACCTATAGCTGTTATGACCAAATCTAAACCTGTAAGGCATACTACCTAGTGGTTACATCTGTACCATGGGGCCCTGGGTTTTCCATGAACCAGGAACAACTCTAGGCCCAAGGTATAGGCTATAGCCAACTTGAGTTTTTCCAGGCCAGATCAGGTGGTCAATAAAAACTCCTGGCCCTACTAAAGATTAAATCTGAATTTGGTGTAGAAAATATATATATATATTTTTTAATTGAAAGACAGCGATGGACAATACAAGTTGTATCGAACCACAGAAGTGACTCACCAGGAAGCACATGAAGTCGAGTGCGAGGACGGTGGGCACCCCTCCAAAGGGCAGGCCCTGGAGCACGGTGGAGCGGATACGGGCCGTGTAGCAGTAGTCCCTGGAGGTCTCACCCCCACCGGAGGTGTTGCTCTGCTGGGTAGGGCAGTCAGCCAGGCCCCCTCCGGGGCACGGAGCACCCTGGACCAGGGCACCCCACCCCACCACCACCAACACCACAGCCACCACCGCCGGCAGGACAGACATGCTGAGGATTCAGCTCCACACTCACTGCAACATCTTAAACACCTGGGAGGAGAGAAGACAAGGGGAATTCAGTGATAGGTGCTTTATTTGCATATTTATTTGCATATCCCAACTCCCCCCCGAGACACCCAGGATTTGAACTAGGGACCTTTTGTTCACTGGCCCAACGGTTTAATCCAGGAGTGTAAACTAATTTTGCCCCTGGGCCGCATTCGGTCTTCAACGAGGTCCGGAGGGCAGCACAGAAAATTGGTTATATTTCCTAACTGTCAACATTTGCAAGAAATAGTCCTCTATCAATTGTTTTGGGGATTTGATGCTCCCTGACTGTCTAGCTTTCATTTCGGTGATTTTTAGCTGGACACAGTCAAGAAACTGTATGAATGTAGATCCATTATCATTTCTACAGTTTCGATTTGGTTTTAGTCATTTTAAAGTAAAGTACAGTATATCGAGTTCGTCCCCGTCCCACATCCCCCCACCCCCTCCCCCAAAAAACACTTAAACCACCCATGGGCCGGATTGGACCCGCCGGGCTCAAAACTGCGATCAAAACACTTGCATTGCAACCCATTTTTTTTATTTGTCGCTAGGGTGCCAGTAAAATGTATGTAGCTGGTCACTTTAGCTTTTAGGTCACAATTACCTTTTTTTAAATTATTATTATCAAGATTTATTCAAACAGCAACAATGGGTATGCAACAATGGGTATGCAGATCAGCTATTAAAAAAGTTTAGTCCGAAGTCTTGATTTTTGCGAGGCACAATTCAGTCATCATGCATTCATCATGTTTGAATGAACATTTCTTACAGGCTTTCCCAGTAAAACCTTCCCAATTAAATGTTGACTGCAAAGTAGGCCTACCTGGCAGAATGATATCATGATGATTTGTACCCATCACATGTAGCCTAAACTGTACATTGCACAGTACAAAAAAACACTTGCTAATCCTGAGAAAAATTGAATTAAAAGGGCAACTACACACTCCAAATTGTTTAGTTTTTTAAAAAATGTTCCCAGACCTCAAACGATGTCTCCTGATGTGGTTTAAGCATTGTTGTGGAGTTAACCTTGATAACCGTGTAAATCTCTCTCAAACATGGTGACTTTTAATCAATATAATTGGGCTCCATTTACTCTGATTAGAACATGCTAATAAGCACCAAAATAGACATCATGCAAGAACTACAAATCCCTGCAAGCTCCTATCTTTAGCTGACGCCTTCGCTAACAGGTGTCGTGTGTAAATGTGAAAACTTGCCCAAGACGGTTCACAGAATTGCCAATTTATTCATTACTAAATTTAGCTAACATTAGATAGTTAATCCAGAGATCCTTACCTTTCCCCTCGATTCGGCAGTCTTGTCCAGATCATTATGGCATTTGTAGTTCTGTATGATAGCCACATTTTGCAGCTAATTAGCATTTAATTTTGGCCGGGTAAATACAGGAAAATATATTGCTAAGTGTTTCTAAAATCCCCTATGGGGAAAAATGAATGGTGGAAAAAACGATTGGAACCATTTCCCTGTTTGACTGTTAGGTTTTATGGGTATTATGACTCATACTGTGGTACTCCATTTCATCCTCATCCTCTGAACAATCAGGCCAGATCAGATTCTCGCAAGAGCCTTCATTTTGACTTTTGGGGAAGTCAAAATAGTTTAAAAAAAGACAAGACTTTCTCTAGGAATCAAAGTTGATCTCTCTCTCTCTGAGGATATTCTCAGACTACGGTGGTAGTAGTTGAAGAAGCAGTCTTCAGAGTGTTTGAAGGGATAGTCTAGATATGGTAATGAACCTAGACCAGGCACAGCAATGGTGTGGTTTAAGGGCACAAGGTGACAACGCCAGCATCCCGAATGGCACCCCTATCCCCCATAGGGCTCTGGTCAAAAGTAGTGCACTGTGTAGGGAACAGGGTGCAATTTGGGATGCTGTCTATCTCTTTCTTTTCGATGGTTGAGAAGGGTAGGTTGTCTCCTCTCTCGATTGAGACCGTGGTCTGTGTGAACCCTGTGCCCTCGATTAGTCTATTGTTCTCCGTCAGCCTCCCTCCGTCTCTCCCTCCCTCCCTCCCTCCCTCTACGTCAGCCTCCCTCCCTCCGTCTCTCTCTCCCCATCCCTCCCTCTACGTCAGCCTCCCTCCGTCTCTCCCTCCGTCAGCCTCCCTCCGTCTCTCCTCCCTCCCTCTCCGTCAGCCTCCCTCCGTCTCTCCCTCCCTCCCTCCCTCTCCGTCAGCCTCCCTCCGTCTCTCTCTCCCTCCCTCCCTCTACGTCAGCCTCCCTCCGGCTCTCCATCCCTCCCTCTCCGTCAGCCTCCCTCCGTCTCTCTCTCCCTCCCTCCCTCCCTCTACGTCAGCCTCCCTCCGTCTCTCCCTCCCTCCCTCCCTCTCCGTCAGCCTCCCTCCGTCTCTCCCTCCCTCCCTCCCTCCCTCCCTCCCTCCCTCCCTCCACGTCAGCCTCCCTCCCTCCGTCTCTCTCTCCCCATCCCTCCCTCTACGTCAGCCTCCCTCCGTCTCTCCCTCCCTCCCTCTCCGTCAGCCTCCCTCCGTCTCTCCCTCCCTCCCTCTCCGTCAGCCTCCCTCCGTCTCTCCCTCCCTCCCTCTCCGTCAGCCTCCCTCCGTCTCTCCCTCCCTCCCTCCCTCTCCGTCAGCCTCCCTCCGTCTCTCTCTCCCTCCCTCCCTCTACGTCAGCCTCCCTCCCTCCGTCTCTCTCTCCCTCCCTCTACGTCAGCCTCCCTCCGTCTCTCCCTCCCTCCCTCTCCGTCAGCCTCCCTCCGTCTCTCTCTCTCTCCCTCCCTCCCTCCCTCTCTCTCTCCATCCCTCCCTCTACGTCAGCCTCCCTCCGTCTCTCTCTCCCTCCCTCCCTCCCTCCCTCTCCGTCAGCCTCCCTCCGTCTCTCCCTCCCTCCCTCCCTCTACGTCAGGGTGATGATGTCACAGCATTCCAGGAGGAGGATAAATGGGTTAGTGTTCGGACGGATGAGCAGAGCAGCGTTGGTAATGCAGTGTGTGTGTGTGTGTGTGTGTGTGTGTGTGTGTGTGTGTATGCACGCGCAGAGCTCTAAAGTGCGACCATTTTCCTTCTGTTTTAAAAAAAATGTTATTTTCATGAAGTTGAAATAAAACTCTGAAATTGTGAAAATTATGATGATACCCTTTTTGTGTAAGAGCTGTTTGAGTGGATGGTCACAGGGCCAGAACATAAATTTAAAATAATTTGCAGACAGCAAATCGACCGCAAGAAGCCCAAACAGATATCATATTCGACTAAAACATAATAATTTCAAAAACTTTGCTTACACATCTGTATACGATCACGTCTCTCTGTTATGCGTGAGATTCCCAAAATGTCCTGGTGTTTTTTACAGTCTTTAA
This sequence comes from Coregonus ussuriensis, assembly GCA_031479575.1. NCBI lineage: Eukaryota > Metazoa > Chordata > Actinopteri > Salmoniformes > Salmonidae > Coregonus > Coregonus ussuriensis. The sequence continues at coordinate 3,572,910 of CM062473.1, read as the reverse complement.
TGTCCAACAACAAAAATATCTAATAATAAATAATAATAATTTGCTCAGAAAACTTGGGGGACCAAATAAAACCACCTGCTGGCCAAATTCGGCCCATGGGCCGCCAGTTGTGGAACCCTGCTCTATAGTCAAAACATGGATCATCAACTAGATTCAGCCGACGGACGATCTTTTCTGGAACAGATGGTGGGGGGGGGGGGGGGGGGCAAACATAATTACAAATCATTTGTAGACTGCAAATTGACCGCAAGAAGTCCAAAACAGACATACAGTAGTTTGACTTAAACGTAATCATTTCAAACCTTGCTTACCTATGTATCGATCACGTGTCTCTCTATTACGGGAGGGAATACTTGGGAACAGATTTCTTAAATTAAAATCACTTGGAGCTGATTTTCTGGTGTTTTTACAGTCTTATGTCCAACAATAGAAATTCCACACAATGTTTCTATTATTATTATAATATTTTATGCTCAGAAATAAATCCAGGCCGCCAGTTGGGGAACCCTGGTCTAGATGATCCTATCCACCAATCAGGGTTGTGTATGTAAATATGTTTACATTTGTATCAACATGCCCCAAAAGGAGGCTCAGGGAACTAAATGATAAAAACTAGATTGAGTTATTATCATGAAATGTATTAGACATCCAGTGATGATTTCAAAATGTTAAAAATACTGCATGGGGACTTTAAGCATTGTTGTGGACTTACAAAATCCAATTTAGTTGTTTTTCCTATAGGCCCTCTGTAGCTCAGTTGGTAGAGCATGGCGTTTGCAACGCCAGGGTTGTGGGTTCGATCCCCACGGGGGGGCCAGTATGAAAAAAGTATGAAAATGTATGCACTCGCTAACTGTAAGTCGCTCTGGATAAGAGCGTCTGCTAAATTACTAAAATGTAAATGTAAAATGTATTGAAAAAAAGTTTGATTTTGAATGCGAAAACCTGAACATGATTGGAAAAACAATCCTGGAAAAACTCAACGGAGAAAACAAAATTAGGGAAAAATGGAATCAGGAAAAACATTTAACAGATTATATAGGGCCTTACTATCTCCTTTTCTGCTATGAAACATATTTTATAGGGTCCTACTATCCACTATGAAACAGATGTTATAGGGTCCTACTATCCACTATGAAACATATTTTATAGGGTCCTACTATCCACTATGAAACAGATTTTATAGGGTCCTACTATCCACTATGAAACAGATTTCATAAGCTCCTACTATCCACTATGAAACAGATGTTATAGGGTCCTACTATCCACTATGAAACAGATTTTATAGGGTCCTACTATCCACTATGAAACAGATGTTATAGGGTTCTACTATCCACTATGAAACAGATGTTATAGGGTCCTACTATCCACTATGAAACAGATGTTATAGGGTCCTACTATCCACTATGAAACAGATTTCATAGGGTCCTACTATCCACTATGAAACAGATGTTATAGGGTCCTACTATCCACTATGAAACAGATGTTATAGGGTCCTACTATCCACTATGAAACAGATGTTATAGGGTCCTACTATCCACTATGAAACAGATGTTATAGGGTCCTACTATCCACTATGAAACAGATGTTATAGGGTCCTACTATCCACTATGAAACAGATTTTATAGGGTCCTACTATCCACTATGAAACAGATTTTATAGGGTCCTACTATCCACTATGAAACAGATTTCATAGGGTCCTACTATCCACTATGAAACAGATTTCATAGGGTCCTACTATCCACTATGAAACAGATGTTATAGGGTCCTACTATCCACTATGAAACAGATGTTATAGGGTCCTACTATCCACTATGAAACAGATGTTATAGGGTCCTACTATCCACTATGAAACAGATTTCATAGGGTCCTACTATCCACTATGAAACAGATTTTATAGGGTCCTACTATTCACTATGAAACAGATGTTATAGGGTCCTACTATTCACTATGAAACAGATGTTATAGGGTCCTACTATCCACTATGAAACAGATGTTATAGGGTCCTACTATCCACTATGAAACAGATGTTATAGGGTCCTACTATCCACTATGAAACAGATGTTATAGGGTCCTACTATCCACTATGAAACAGATGTTATAGGGTCCTACTATCCACTATGAAACAGATGTTATAGGGTCCTACTATCCACTATGAAACAGATGTTATAGGGTCCTACTATTCACTATGAAACAGATGTTATAGGGTCCTACTATCCACTATGAAACAGATTTTATAGGGTCCTACTATCCACTATGAAACAGATGTTATAGGGTCCTACTATCCACTATGAAACAGATGTTATAGGGTCCTACTATCCACTATGAAACAGCTGTTATAGGGTCCTACTATCCACTATGAAACAGATGTTATAGGGTCCTACTATCCACTATGAAACAGATGTTGTAGGGTCCTACTATCCACTATGAAACAGATTTTATAGGGTCCTACTATCCACTATGAAACAGATGTTATAGGGTCCTACTATCCACTATGAAACAGATTTTATAGGGTCCTACTATCCACTATGAAACAGATTTTATAGGGTCCTACTATCCACTATGAAACAGATGTTACAGGGTCCTACTATCCACTATGAAACAGATGTTATAGGGTCCTACTATCCACTATGAAACAGATTTTATAGGGTCCTACTATCCACTATGAAACAGATTTTATAGGGTCCTACTATCCACTATGAAACAGATTTTATAGGGTCCTACTATCCACTATGAAACAGATGTTATAGGGTCCTACTATCCACTATGAAACAGATTTCATAGGGTCCTACTATCCACTATGAAACAGATGTTATAGGGTCCTACTATCCACTATGAAACAGATGTTATAGGGTCCTACTATCCACTATGAAACAGATGTTATAGGGTCCTACTACCCACTATGAAACAGATTTTATAGGGTCCTACTATCCACTATGAAACAGATGTTACAGGGTCCTACTATCCACTATGAAACAGATGTTATAGGGTCCTACTATCCACTATGAAACAGATTTTATAGGGTCCTACTATCCACTATGAAACAGATTTTATAGGGTCCTACTATCCACTATGAAACAGATTTTATAGGGTCCTACTATCCACTATGAAACAGATGTTATAGGGTCCTACTATCCACTATGAAACAGATTTCATAGGGTCCTACTATCCACTATGAAACAGATGTTATAGGGTCCTACTATCCACTATGAAACAGATGTTATAGGGTCCTACTATCCACTATGAAACAGATGTTATAGGGTCCTACTATCCACTATGAAACATATTTTATAGGGTCCTACTATCCACTATGAAACAGATTTTATAGGGTCCTACTATCCACTATGAAACAGATTTTATAGGGTCCTACTATCCACTATGAAACAGATGTTATAGGGTCCTACTACCCACTATGAAACAGATTTTATAGGGTCCTACTATCCACTATGAAACAGATTTTATAGGGTCCTACTATCCGCTATGAAACAGATTTTATAGGGTCCTACTATCCGCTATGAAACATATTTTATAGGGTCCTACTATCCGCTATGAAACAGATGTTATAGGGTCCTACTATCCACTATGAAACAGATGTTATAGGGTCCTACTATCCACTATGAAACAGATTTTATAGGGTCCTACTATCCACTATGAAACAGATTTTATAGGGTCCTACTATCCACTATGAAACAGATTTTATAGGGTCCTACTATCCACTATGAAACAGATTTTATAGGGTCCTACTATCCACTATGAAACAGATTTCATAGGGTCCTACTATCCACTATGAAACAGATTTTATAGGGTCCTACTATCCACTATGAAACAGATTTTATAGGGTCCTACTATCCACTATGAAACAGATTTTATAGGGTCCTACTATCCACTATGAAACAGATGTTATAGGGTCCTACTATCCACTATGAAACAGATTTCATAGGGTCCTACTATCCACTATGAAACAGATGTTATAGGGTCCTACTATCCACTATGAACAGATGTTATAGGGTCCTACTATCCACTATGAAACAGATGTTATAGGGTCCTACTATCCACTATGAAACAGATTTTATAGGGTCCTACTATCCACTATGAAACAGATTTTATAGGGTCCTACTATCCACTATGAAACAGATGTTATAGGGTCCTACTATCCACTATGAAACAGATGTTATAGGGTCCTACTATCCACTATGAAACATATTTTATAGGGTCCTACTATCCACTATGAAACAGATTTTATAGGGTCCTACTATCCGCTATGAAACAGATTTTATAGGGTCCTACTATCCGCTATGAAACAGATTTTATAGGGTCCTACTATCCGCTATGAAACAGATGTTATAGGGTCCTACTATCCGCTATGAAACAGATGTTATAGGGTCCTACTATCCACTATGAAACAGATTTTATAGGGTCCTACTATCCACTATGAAACAGATGTTATAGGGTCCTACTATCCACTATGAAACAGATTTTATAGGGTCCTACTATCCACTATGAAACAGATTTTATAGGGTCCTACTATCCACTATGAAACAGATTTTATAGGGTCCTACTATCCACTATGAAACAGATTTTATAGGGTCCTACTATCCACTATGAAACAGATTTCATAGGGTCCTACTATCCACTATGAAACAGATTTTATAGGGTCCTACTATCCACTATGAAACAGATGTTATAGGGTCCTACTATCCACTATGAAACAGATTTTATAGGGTCCTACTATCCACTATGAAACAGATTTTATAGGGTCCTACTATCCACTATGAAACAGATTTTATAGGGTCCTACTATCCACTATGAAACAGATTTTATAGGGTCCTACTATCCACTATGAAACAGATTTTATAGGGTCCTACTATCCGCTATGAAACAGATTTTATAGGGTCCTACTATCCACTATGAAACAGATTTTATAGGGTCCTACTATCCACTATGAAACAGATTTTATAGGGTCCTACTATCCACTATGAAACAGATTTTATAGGGTCCTACTATCCACTATGAAACAGATGTTATAGGGTCCTACTATCCACTATGAAACAGATGTTATAGGGTCCTACTATCCACAGATTTTATAGGGTCCTACTATCCACTATGAAACAGATGTTATAGGGTCCTACTATCCACTATGAAACAGATGTTATAGGGTCCTACTATCCACTATGAAACAGATTTTATAGGGTCCTACTATGTCCTATTCCTCTGAACAGACAGCTTCATCTACCAGGTTCGTGTTCAGGTGGGAAACAGAAATTAGCCCAGGTAGTGGCTCCCTGTTTCGGTGTGTTCTCTTCCATTTGGTACCTAACGAACGCGACCCAGACCTGTTTGAAAAGGCTTCAGCTACGTCCTCCTGGTATATAGAGCCTACAACTGATGACACTCGCCACGCACAACAAGTTCAGACTCATGTAGGGAACACAATAACACACTTCCCTAATAAATCAATGACCCACAAGAAGAAAAACAAGCATGCTTATCAGAGCTACTGAGTCATATTATTATCAGTCTAGGCACTTTTCTTGGACCAGGGCCCACAGCAGTGCACTAGGTCTATATAAGGAACAAGGTGCCATAGGGAATAGGGTGCCACTTGGGACAGAGAGAGGATGCTCCCAGCTTTCGTCATACATATTGCCACAAATCTAATATGCAAAATCTGTGAAGGAGAGGGAGGGACTTTTTTTGAAAGTCACAAACAACCCCTCTGTCTGCATTTCAACTGATCAAATGGATGACTGTAACTCTAGTCCAAACACACACACACACACACACACACACACACACACACACACACACACACACACACACACACACTACAAAAAGCATAGCTCAAGGCGTGTCTTAGTCTGAGGCAACCTTGAGACAAACAGTAGTCAGAAAGGAAACCCTGCAGACAAGCAGTATCAGCCAACCGTCCAACCTCCTTCAGTATCCTCCAGGGCTATACACCTCCTCCAGTATCCTCCAAGGCTATACACCTCCAGTATCCTCCAGGGCTATATACCTCCTCCAGTATCCTCCAGGGATATACACCTCCTCCAGTATCCTCCAGGGCTATACACCTCCTTCAGTATCCTCCAGGGATATACACCTCCTCCAGTATCCTCCAGGGATATACACCTCCTCCAGTATCCTCCAGGGCTATACACCTCCTTCAGTATCCTCCAGGGATATACACCTCCTCCAGTATCCTCCAGGGCTATACACCTCCTCCAGTATCCTCCAGGGCTATACACCTCCTCCAGTATCCTCCAGGGCTATACACCTCCTCCAGTATCCTCCAGGGCTATACACCTCCTTCAGTATCCTCCAGGGCTATTATACACCACCTACAGTATTGGCTGCAGACCTTCAACCTCTACTGGGCCTAGTCTATACACTTACTACATGACAGTGTCGGCTGCAGGCCTTTAAAAACTCTAGGCCAGGTGTCGTTTGCTTCCGTTTAACCCAACAAAAAAAAAATCAACAGAATCGGCAGAATGAATACACCCCTGATCACCCGCACACACAGTTGACTTTCATAGCAGCCACATACAAACAGCATCATCAATTTGCTCGTTGTATAATTGCATCTACGCGCTCTCCTCTTCTCACCTTTTCCCTTCGCTTGTGGACTTCGGTGCACAACACATCAGCTGTCTGTGTCCAGGCGGAAAAACCTCTTCAAACCAAACCTTCGTATCATAACCGCTAACCGTTACACAGCCTAACATCGTTGTCACCATAGTAACTAAGGTCATAGTCAACATAGTTACTAGAACTAAAGCGTTAGTAAACCCGCTACAATCACGCAGTACAGTGTCCAGCAAGCAGTTTAGCAGTTACTCCGGCGGGCCCCGGTGGCAATAAATTAATCAAACTGAAAGCTTACCTTGACTTGGAAGAGTTCCAGTGTTGGAAAAGTCTTAGCCAGCTAGCTAAAATAAATAGCATTCCTCTCTGTTTAAGTCAGGTTGTTGAGCTAAACTAGCTAGCTAAGTAACTGAAAATAATAACGAAATCTCTCTCCAGTTTTTGAATAAATTATTTTTTTCAAAACTGTTCCAACTATTGTCTTTCTCTCTCTCTGAGTCAACTACTCACCACATTTTATGCACTGCAGTGCTAGCTAGCTGTAGCTTATGCTTTCAGTACTAGATTAATTCTCTGATCCTTTGATTGTGTGGACAACATGCCAGTTCATGCTGCAAGGTACCATAGATATATAGACTAGATACCATAGATATATAGACTAGGCACCATAGATATATAGACTAGGCACCATAGATATATAGACTAGGCACCATAGACATATAGACTAGATACCATAGATATATAGACTAGGCACCATAGATATATAGACTAGGCACCATAGATATATAGACTAGGCACCATAGATATATAGACTAGGCACCATAGATATATATAGACTAGATACCATAGATATATAGACTAGGCACCATAGACATATAGACTAGATACCATAGATATATATAGACTAGATACCATAGATATATATAGACTAGATACCATAGATATATATATAGACTAGATACCATAGATATATATAGACTAGATACCATAGATATATAGACTAGGCACCATAGATATATAGACTAGGCACCATAGATATATAGACTAGGCACCATAGATATATAGACGAGGCACCATAGATATATAGACTAGGCACCATAGATATATAGACTAGGCACCATAGATATATAGACTAGGCACCATAGATATATAGACCAGGCACCATAGATATATAGACTAGGCACCATAGATATATAGACTAGGCACCATAGATATATAGACTAGGCACCATAGATATATAGACTAGGCACCATAGATATATAGACTAGGCACCATAGATATATAGACTAGGCACCATAGATATATAGACTAGGCACCATAGATATATAGACTAGGCACCATAGATAGACTAGATACCATAGATATATAGACTAGGCACCATAGATATATAGACTAGGCACCATAGATATATAGACGAGGCACCATAGATATATAGACTAGGCACCATAGATATATAGACTAGGCACCATAGATATATAGACTAGGCACCATAGATATATAGACCAGGCACCATAGATATATAGACTAGGCACCATAGATATATAGACTAGGCACCATAGATATATAGACTAGGCACCATAGATATATAGACTAGGCACCATAGATATATAGACTAGGCACCATAGATATATAGACTAGGCACCATAGATATATAGACTAGGCACCATAGATATATAGACTAGGCACCATAGATAGACTAGATACCATAGATATATAGACTAGGCACCATAGATATATAGACTAGGCACCATAGATATATAGACTAGGCACCATAGATATATAGACTAGATAAGTACACCGTCTGAATGACTCCGCATGTAAACAGTGTGACTGGGCTACCGCCGTCACCTACCTAACCCACGTGACCTGGAGCCAGTTGCTATGACACCACCGCCACGTTCCGTCCAGAGACTCTCACAACACTACAAACAGAAGGAGCATGGAGGCAATGAGGGAGACAATCACATGCTGAGCCCTGGTTAAACTCAATTCACCGTCTGCTAGACGGATAGAGTCAATGGGCTGTTTGCTCTTCTACTGGCCTGACTGGCACAAAAGAATATGTGCTGTGGGCTGGGGATAGGATAAATAGAATGGAATGGGTCAAGAGAATCTGTGCTGTGGGCTGGGGAGAAATATAATTGGCTGGGGGCTGGAGATAGGACAGATCAGGGGTCTCCAACCCTGTTCCTGGAGAGATACCCTCCTGTAGGTTTTCGCTCCAACCCCAGTTGTAACTAACCTGATTCATCTTATCAACCAGCTAATTATTAGAATCAGGTGCGGCTAGATTAGGGTTGGAGTGAAAGACCAACAGGACGGTATCTCTCCAGGAACAGGGTTGGAGAGCCCTGGGCTAGAGAGAATGGGCTGTGAGCTGGATGGGCAACTCCAGTCCTTGGGGGCCTGATTGGTGTCTCTTTTGCCTCAGCCCCAGCTAACACACCTGATTCCAATAATCAACTAATCATGAGCTTCAGTTTAGAATGCAATTAGTTTAAATCAGCTGTGTTTGCTAGAGATGGGGGAAAAGTGGGACACCACTCCGGCACCCAAGGACTGGAGCTGCCCATCCCTGGGCTTGATAGCTGTAAGTAACTGTAAGTCGCTCTGGATAAGAGCGTCTGCTAAATGACTCAAATGTAAATGTAGGCATGTAGCAGCCTGTTGATCTGTAGCAGCCTGCAGCAGCCTGTAGCATGTAGCAACCTGTAGCCCTGTAGCAGCCTGTAGCATGTAGCAGCCTGTAGCAGCCTGTAGCCCTGTAGCAGCCTGTAGCATGTAGCAGCCTGTAGCATGTAGCAGCCTGTAGCATGTAGCAGCCTGTAGCCCTGTAGCAGCCTGTAGCATGTAGCAACCTGTAGCCCTGTAGCAGCCTGTAGCATGTAGCAGCCTGTAGCAGCCTGTAGCCCTGTAGCAGCCTGTAGCAACCTGTAGCAGCCTGTAGCATGTAGCAACCTGTAGCATGTAGCAGCCTGTAGCATGTAGCAGCCTGTAGCATGTAGCAGCCTGTAGCATGTAGCAGCCTGTAGCAGCCTGTAGCATGTAGTAGCCTGTAGCCCTGTAGCAGCCTGTAGCATGTAGCAGCCTGTAGCATGTAGCAGCCTGTAGCCCTGTAGCAGCCTGTAGCATGTAGCAGCCTGTAGCAGCCTGTAGCATGTAGCAGCCTGTAGCATGTAGCAACCTGTAGCCCTGTAGCAGCCTGTAGCATGTAGCAGCCTGTAGCAGCCTGTAGCAACCTGTAGCCCTGTAGCAGCCTGTAGCATGTAGCAGCCTGTAGCAGCCTGTAGCATGTAGCAACCTGTAGCAGCCTGTAGCATGTAGCATGTAGCAGCATGTAGCAGCCTGTAGACCTGTAGCATGTAGCAGCCTGTGGCATGTAGCAGCCGGTAGACCTGTAGCAGCCTGTAAACCTGTAGACCTACCACTCAAGTTCCTATGCAGCCTACTAACTAGTTTGATTCTCGATCTGTTTGTTTTGAACCGTCTGGTCGAGAGCTTGGACCAGGTTATCCATGTAGCCTAGTGCATAAAGAAAGTATCAAAACCTCTTTCGAAGTATCAATCCTCTTCCCCAGAGCCACAGGACAGAATGAAAACTCGACAGACCGGCTGCCTGAGAAAGATCACTGCATGATATCTTGCCCTATCAGTCCAATGACGTAAGACAAGAGGTTAGCAGTCTTGAAGAACATGCCTTATGAGCTTAGTATGGCCTGACTGTCTTACCCCATCATAACCCCAAAATATAGGCCTAAGCAGTGGCGGCTCCTGAAAAATTTCTCAGGAGGGGCAATTTTTCTGATGATTTAGGTGACCTACACACATTTTTAAAAAGATATGTCCAGCAACAACATGAAGACAGGGGCAGCATATAAGTCAATACCAGAAGCATTTATTGACTGATCTGGGGAGATGGATTCCAGTTTCTGTGACAGATTATAAATCATCTCTGATGCCTTTGTTATATTAGCTTTTGGTTGAATGTACTGTCGTAGTAAATATATAATGTTATAGCTTGGTCTGACTAAAATCTTGTGCATGACCCATTTTGTGTTGGGCCTTTGTATTCAATACAATGAACAAGAGTCCTATCTTGTCAGCCTTGTCAGCAGGTGGCTAAGGATAACACCCACGCCATAGGTCTCTCAGTTCTTCCAACTCACGAGTTCTTGCCCTGAGGACACACACACACACACACACACCCACACACACACACACACACACACACACACACATCATCACTGATAAACACACACACACACACACATCATCACTGATAAACACACACACACACACACACACACACACACACACACACTGATAACAAACACACACACACACACACAAATCCTCTTCTCTTAGGCTGAACATCTGAAGACAGAGAACCCGACTCAGAGCCAATGCAACAGTGACACTAGCCTGGAGGTGACCTCGCCCAACTCATCAGGACCAATCAGAAGATCAGAACTACTAGATTCAACCTACTTCATTTTATTGTATAAAATGTCAGCACACAATGTTTAGGGGCTCTTCTGATAAACTCCCTACGAGTTTGACGAACGGGTCCGTGCACGCGATTCCAGATATCTTTACCTCTGAATAAACTGCCTTATATTATACAATTATCCACCTTGTCCAAAAGTCTCTACTTGGTCTCCGTTCTCCAGTAAACTTGTTTTATCAACAATAGTAAGGTTCAATGACACAGAAAGCAGTTCAATGTCGGGGTACAGAGTCGCTCTCTTACCAGGATCGCGGTCCGCTCTGACCAGGGTGAAGCCGGCCGGCTCCACCTCTCTGTCCGGGACTCTGTCATCCAGCCAAGTCTCCCAGCTGTATTGGGATTCCGCTGCCAGCAGCGTTTTCATTATTTAGTCCGTTCGTAGCGGGTATGTACACGATCAACAAGATCAGTCCAAAACCGAAGATCAGTCCAAAGCAGAATGTTTGTAAACTAAGTCTACAAATTAAAAACATAAAATAACGCCACACTGCAGGTCGCAACATAGACGCTGCTAGCCGCCATTGTCTTAGTTACGTTCAACGTTACGTCACGTATGACGAAAGCGCGTAAGTGCAAGCCCACAGACACCCATAGAGAATGTATTGAAAGCTCTGAAATGTGAAAAAAATAGATTTTACATGACAGGCTATGAGAGACTTCTGGGCGATTTTCAACCTGACTGAAATCGCCCAAAAAACGGGCGGGGCCATTTGAAGCACGACTTTAGCCTGATTTGACATTTAGTGGCTGGCAGATCAGACGTGAACACTGATAACTGCTGTTGCCGTGATATAATTGATTAGAAAAAAAATCCCTTCCTTTTCCCGTTTGGCAGTGCGTCGCCCATATCGCCCTATTGAACAAGCCGTCCCTGGGCCTAAGGTTGTTTGAAAAGACTGCTAACCTCTTCTGTTGCGTAATATGAGTGTTCAGGTAATTGAAAATGACTAACAGCTGTAAATATTGCAGATTGTACCTTTTACATCAAAAACAGTGGATCACTTCATTAGAGGGTCACTTCAATTTGGATAAAACAGTGCGTTTTTATCTCTATGGTCACTTCACTTCAACTAAAAACATCTCCCCCAGTATGGGTTGGAAGAGATTCACTGACTGTGTGGCTGGATTGGACCCTCATCAAATACCTTTGGAGGTTTGCAAAACACTCAACACTCTACTGATTAGCTTCTGTAACATCGTGCTAATCCAGAGGGGTCTCCTACAAAAGCATGATCAATGAGTTAGCCAGCTACCAGAAATAACGATTGATTTTCTGGTTCATAAAAGAAAGCTAAACTTAAGATATGTGTTCTTGGTTGTTGAGTTAAGTAGACTATCTTTTTATCAAAACGTTATATAATATTGAGGCAAGTTAGTGGGTTAACTCCTTGACCCTGCTTTGTAGTATAAACCTCTGTGCTACTAGGTTAACTCAAGACCGAGCTTCGTACAGCAGTTGCGTTGATGTCCTTAATGATTGACAGGCTATGAATTGACCCACAAGGCTAATAGCTCCCATAGCTCCTATTCAGGCCTATTCAGGCCTATTCAGGCCTATTCAGACCTATTCAGGCCTATTCAACCCTATTCAACCCTATTCAGACCTATTCAGGCCTATTCAGGCCTATTCAACCCTATTCAGACCTATTCAGGCCTATTCAACCCTATTCAGACCTATTCAACCCTATTCAGACCTATTCAACCCTATTCAGACCTATTCAACCCTATTCAGACCTATTCAACCCTATTCAGACCTATTCAACCCTATTCAACCCTATTCAGGCCTATTCAGACCTATTCAGACCTATTCTAAGTTATCATCAGCCTAGGGCCGGCACAATTACTGTACGGTTATGGAGGAAGACATCATGAAAACAAAATAACCATCATAACCGTTAAAAATAACAGCTGACTGAACACGGGACGGCCGGGCATTTGAGTCCGTTTCTGCGGCAACATGGACTCTTAACAACGGGATGAAGCTTGCTGAAACATGCAAGGTGTTGTAGCAAATGAGTCTTCGGTTGCCTAGTCAACACACACCACAATGAAACAGCAGCACACATAGAAATAGAATGAATAGAACAGGCTTGGATCTTCTAACCCTGGAAATGTGGCTTGTTAACTCATGGGAACACTCACAATGGCTGCCTTGTATTGTGATGCAATAATTTCCATAGTAAATGCAGAATGTTCATTCAAATTATGTTAAATGATGTGACTCATGCAACGGAATGTATTTTTTGTCAGGGAACACTTCCTGCTTTGCTTCTATAGGTACACTCACAATGGCTGCCAGTCCACACATTATGCCGTCACTGACTTGAATGGGGACACGGTTCTATACATTATATTTCTATGGTCAGGAGCGGAGGAGAAATTTTTATATATATTTTTATTGTTGTTTGCTATTAAACGGTTATTTGATGACTGGCCAATTACCGTCATCCAAAATCCCATGACCGTCACAGCCCTAGCAATTTTGTCTTGGAATTCTCAGCCAGCCAACTCATAATGTCAACTATGACATGTTGTCAAACAGAGTAATGGATCTGTGCTCATCATGACGCGTTGTCAAACAGAGTAATGGATCTGTGCTCATCATGACGTGTTGTCAAACAGAGTAATGGATCTGTGCTCATCATGACGTGTTGTCAAACAGAGTAATGGATCTGTGCTCATCATGACGTGTTATTTAGTTGGTTCACTGGCTGGGAGGCTATCGTCTCCAGGGTTGGGTTCAATTCCTTTACAAATCCATTCAATTCAAAAAAGTAAACCAAATTCCAATTCAAAAATTTTCCTCATTGAAAAGCATTGCAGAGAATTGGATTTGGAATTTCAGCTCCTGAATTTAATTGAAATTGACCCCAACCCTTATTGTCCCTGTATTGGCACCTGCTAGCTGCTAAATTGATGTACCTATATGCACTGAGTGTACAAAACATTAAGAACACCTTCCTACTATTGAGTTGCACCCACCCCCCTCCCCCTTTTGCCCTCAGAACAGCCTCAATTTGGTCGGGGCATGGACTCTACAAGGTGTCGAAAGCCATTCCACAGGGATACTGGCCCATGTTGACTCCAATCTTTCCCACAGTTGTGTCAAGTTGGCTGGATGTCCTTTGGGTGGTGGACCATTCTTGATACACAGAAAACTGTTGAGCGTGAAAAATCCAGCAGAGTTACAGTTCTTGACACCAACCGCTGCGCCTGGCATCTACTACCATACCCCGTTCAAAGGCGCTTAAATCTTTCCCATTCACCCTCTGAATGGCACACATACACAATCCATGTCTCAATTGTCTCAAGGCTTTAAAATCCTTCTTTGACCTGTCTCCTCCCCTTCATCTACACTGATTGAAGTGGATTTAACATGTGACATTAATAAGGGATCATAGCGTTCACCTGGATTCACCTGGTCAGTCTGTCATGGAAAGAGAAGGTGTTCATAATGTTTTGTACACTCAGTATATATTAGGGCTCCCGAGTGGAGCAGTGGTCTAAGGCGCTGCATCTCAGTGCTTGAGGCGTCACTACAGACCGAGTGGAGCAGCGGTCTAAGGCGCTGCATCTCAGTGCTTGAGGCGTCACTACAGACCGAGTGGAGCAGCGGTCTAAGGCGCTGCATCTCAGTGCTTGAGGCGTCACTACAGACCAAGTGGAGCAGCGGTCTAAGGCACTGCATCTCAGTGCTTGAGGCGTCACTACAGACCCCATGGTTCGTTTCCAGGCTGTATCACAACCGGCCGTGATTGGGAGTCCCATAGGGCGGCGCCCAGCGGCGTCCGGGTTTGGCCGGTGCAGGCCGTCATTGTAAATAAGAATTTGTTCTTAACTGACTTGCCTAGTTAAATAAAAGGTTAAATGAAAAAAATTTAAACAATTAGGCTAACATCCGGAAGTAATGAATGTCACTCACTATGCATTGATGTCACTCACTACGCACTTATAATCAGGGTTGGGTAGGTTACTTTCTAAATGTAATCGATTACAGTCACTTTCCCTTTAACATGACCTACCTAATAACACCTATCAGCCAGCTGGAAGAGTAATAATGATCTGACTAGGTCATGTTTTAATAGCTATGTTTATATATGACCAAGCAAACTGAATGATATCACATAACACCTGGCTTCAAAAGTGTTTGAAATCATGTCCAATCCCTTAGCTGTGCTTGAAGAAAACTGACTAAAACAGGGAGGGACTTAACTTGTCCAATAAACACTCGCTTTCGCTTTCTGTTGCAAAAAAACGTTTTTGCTCTGTTGCGCTGTAATGAACACGGCCGAGCTTCCCAGCTGTGTCTTCCTACACAATGGAGAATGGAGACACTGTAAACAAGGACTCGCAGGCAGCAACAGTCCAGCGGGGATAGGAAACATCCAGAGTTGTTCTCTAACAGAGGTCTGGTCTGATAAGATCTTTACAGCAGGCCTCAGATGTTTTTTTGAAAAGCCGAACATTGGCAGAAAATACTGAAAGATTGATATGAAAACCAATAGAAATGGGGAGAAATGGGAAGTATGGAAGTAAATGGAAATAACTGTATTGAAAATACTTCACCAGAAAGCATGACTTATCCACAGAGGAATCGAGGATCATTGGTTCTTACATTTTTGTTGTTGTTCCTGTGGGTTGTTTCAAAATCACAAGCTCGTCGGCTATGCCTATTTGGGAAGCCAGCAATTTGGGCAGGGCATAGCTGATTATCGAGTTGCGGCGGTCAGTTAAAATGTGTATTATTTTACATGTTGAGACAAGAAGAAGGGGAGGATATATGTCAGTCTGATTTAGAGAAATTAAAACGTTATTATTGAAATTAAACTGTTCCACGAAAATGTGCATATGAAAATCATAACTGGCACGCACATCGGTAGAAATGGTACGATAACTTGTAAGCTTCCCCAAACTTGAAACTCACACACCGCCTATGAAGTCTTTATAAAATAATTGCCTCCACGTTTCCATGGTCGGATTTTTGCCTAACTGCTACTTAGAAGCAAGATAAGACATGCCTCATAATATGAAATTAAACATTCAGGTTTCAAACAATTCAGTATGTTTTCAAAATGCATTCTGCCTCCAGCTCACATTGTAAAGTGGTGGGTGACACGCTGATAGCCTGTTGCCTGCACTTGAATGGTGAACGGGACGCGAGCTTCAATTACCAGTTGAGAAATAAAAATAGTATCTCTTTTTAAATGTTGCACGCGGTTGCATTTAGAATTGTTGCGCAATGAATGGCCTTTATAAAATCACATGTTTTCCTCCAGCAGCAACCAGCTAAGGAGCAGCAGGACAAGCCCCTCTCAATCATTTTGGCCTGTTTTATTTATTGGCTTTTCTTTAAAAAAAAAAATTGGTAATCAGCCAAAAGCCGACAATTGTCAGCTAACGGAAACCCCGACAGTCATTGATCTACAAGTCATTTTGCCAAACAACCCCAGGCAGCCTAGTCAAACCGTGCACTGCTTCACGTGCTGACCAAGGAGAGGTAGACCCCACCCCTAGACATAGTTTACTGACACACACACACACACAGCTCAGAGAGATCCACCTCAGAGAGGCCCAGTTCATGAACTCCATGAGAAGCAGATTTTAATTTAGAATGGAAAAATGAATGTTTATGCAACAAAATGTTAGTGCATCGAATCAATTCGTTCCTCTAATCAAACCGAATCATTTCAAACTAAAACGTATCGTTCAGGGCTGTACACTGACCTTTTTTTTTACAAGGAGGCAAGTTGAAAAATGTAAGGGCACACAAAGAAATTTAGGAGCACAGTGAGAAAATAGTGAGATATTAAAGCTAGAATCCTTAATTTTTCTAGGCGCACCGGTGCTCCTAAATTAAAATTCCAGGTCGCACAGAAAATAATGAAGACGCATATTCAAGTAAAATGGTCGCACTGTGGAGCCCTGTTGTTCCTGTATCGTTTCGGAGCCCATGTATCTAGATACATATGGAATCGTCTTGAAAGGGAAAGATGCACCTCCCACAGCCTAATTGAACTTCTGAAGTAATCCATGAACTGTTTAAACGAAAGGAGAACTATTTAGATTTTACCTCAGGGGTAAAACCTTGTTTACATATAGACCGTCAGACGGTCAAGACTAGGGGGATGTGAATGTATTGATTAGCCTATGTTAGGAGTTAAATTGGGTGTAAAAGTCCTTGTCTTGCCTTGTCTGTCATCAAATAATAATCAAAAATTACAAAAAGACTGTCAATAGATGTCTTCAATTCACATCCGTTGCCGTCTCTAATGGGCAAACTGATCAACTGGCAGAATGCTTCTAGTCAGTAGCTATGTTTCAATTAGGGGCCGAACAATATGGCTCAAATATCATATCACAGTATTTTTCCATTTTTTGAACCGGTATGACGGTATTTTATGTTTTTGAATAATAAAAGTTGAACATTTGCTTTATGAGTAGTGCGTGACCCTAGGGTGGCAAAACATACATTCAAAGTGATTTCAATGGGTCTTTCTCCATTCTGATTGGTTTACACTGTTCAATTAATCTTCAAACAAAAATAATTTTCTGCATTTCCATCAATTTCTGCATTTCCTGCACTCATTTGAGATCGTATTCCACACTGCCACGCAGGGCTGCACGACATGGGCCTTATTTTTTAACCAAAGGTTTCGCAATTGTGATTTGACTTGAGATTTAGATCAAAACCCTTGGGTGAACCATTACAAATCGTGGACTGATTTTTCTAATTCTATAGTTAGAAGATAAGTGGGATTCTTTGAATACAGTGTTGTCTGACATGACAACAAATGAAAACGCCAGGGATGGGGTTATTGTGACAGGGTAGGAACCAAAGTGTTGGTCAGTGTTTCCTTGAGGACGCTGTAATCTTTGGCTACATTAAAATGTTTTCTCTTAGCTACTTCATGTAGCTAACGTATTCATGCTTCGCCTATTCCTCTTCGATTTAGAAGATACTGTTGCACAAACAACATGCTGATTTAGGCCTTCACCATCACTGGTACCAGGCTGCAAAGCTAGCTACGTTTATTCTGACTCAGTACATTTATTAGCCAGCTAGTTAGCCGGCTAACACGACTTAGCCACAACTTGCTAAGAAAAGACAAACTAGCTGTTTGCAGATGTAAGAAACAAACTAATAGTGTAATTATAGAACGCTTGTGGATTTATATTAAAGAAGCAAAGTGGAAACAGCACCGTAGTCATCAACATTGTTGCATGTGCTGCATTGACCACGCAGACTGAACGCAAGTGTCTTGTGGTCGAGCAACAACAAATGCGCTCCTTGAGTAACGGGGGGGCGGGACTAGGTCTGTGTGGAAAGCAGTATGGATAGAGAGATGAGCCCTAGTTTCCATTAACTTGCTCAGTGATGTTTTTGGGGGGGCGACATTTTAGAAAGTTTGCATAGAAAATACATTAGACAATCGCCTGCTACAGTGCGTTTCCATTAACTACCATGAGTCTATAAAAACAGCCGGGGTGTAATGACATCACACCAAAAAAAAAATACTAATAAATGACAGTGTCGAATATAAATAAAGTGGTTGAAGGTTTTCCATTACCCATTTAGGCAAATTGCGCATTCATAAGTTGGCGCAAGCCTGTATGCCCTCCCACCTATCTGTTTCGTGTCTCAGGTAGCCCCGGGGAAGCTAGCATGGATAGAATGCAACAACTAACAAAAACAAATATTTGCCATATTCTAATAATTCTCCAGTGCCAACGTATCGCCACGGTGAAACTTGCACTCGTGTAGATCTGAAATAATTGGATTGTAAAACTTGCCAGCCAACCAGAAAAGCAAGGCGAAGCGCAATTCAGGCAATCTTGAAAGTCAGGACAATCCTTTTCCTGCAAAGAAACATAATTTTTATAGTTGTATTTTTTTTTGCAAGCAGTAGACACTTAGAATTAAATATGGAGTGGAGCTTTATAGTTAAACTATGTGATGATGTCACGTGCCCCACGTACCTTAACAATTATTGGCAATGATAGTTTATTCCAAAAAAAAAAAACAGTTTCCATCATAATTTGTCTCAAATAAAGAAAGTTAAACAAAATAAAAATCCACCCCTCTCCAACATTTGTTGACCTTTAGAAAAAAGTAATTCTATATCTGCAATTTCCATTACACACGTCGCAATTTTTGTTGTTGTTGCGACATTGCTTTTTGTCGAATAAACCTGGGTCAATGGAAACCTACCTATTGGCTACTAGTACTTGCATTTGGACAACTTTGTTTTTCCAGTTTGGAGAGCGGTAGATTTGACTCTTTCCTTGTGTTCATAGAGACAGTCAGACAGTCAAGACTGTCAATAGATTAACATTGTCAATAGCCGCTGCCATTTCTGATAGGCCAAGTACTCATCAATTGACCGTCTACTTTCCTCAGTTGCCTGCCCGGCTAGTAGAATACTTGCAATTGAAAACTTTTGTTTTGCCAGTTTTTAATATTCATGATGGCATTATGGCACAGCTTCTTATTGGAGCGTTCATATAGGCCCCCGGTCCCTCCCTGTTTCAGTCCGTTTTCATCCATTGAGTGCCGAATAACTACGACCCAGTAGGATCGACCCTATGGAGGAATGTTGAAAAACTATCAGAACGAGCAATGTCAGGGTGCAGAATATATAAATAAAATGGTGTGTATAGACAGTATGTGAATATAAAAAGATGTGTACAGCAGTAGTTATATAGGATGAACCATGACTAGAATACAGTATATACATATGCAGTGGGTAAAACAGTATGTTAACATTATTCAAGTGACCAGTGATCAATGACTCTATGTACATGACAGTGTCTAAGGTGCTGGGCAGAGTACCAGGCGGTGGCTGGCTAGTGACAGTGTCTAAGGTGCAGGGCAGAGTACCGGGCGGTGGCTGGCTAGTGACAGTGTCTAAGGTGCAAGGTAGAGTACCAGGCGGTGGCTGGCCAATGACAGTGTCTAAGGTGCAGGGCAGAGTACCAGGCGGTGGCTGGCTAGTGACAGTGTCTAAGGTGCAAGGTAGAGTACCAGGCGGTGGCTGGCCAATGACAGTGTCTAAGGTGCAGGGCAGAGTACCAGGCGGTGGCTGGCTAGTGACAGTGTCTAAGGTGCAGGGCAGAGTACCAGGCGGTGGCTGGCTAGTGACAGTGTCTAAGGTGCAGGGTAGAGTACCAGGCGGTGGCTGGCCAATGTCAGTGTCTAAGGTGCAGGGTAGAGTACCAGGCGGTGGCTGGCTAGTGACAGTGTCTAAGGTGCCGGCTAGTGTCAGAGTCTAAGGTGCAGAGTACCGGGCGGTGGCCAGCTAGTGATGGCTGTTCAACAGTCTTATGGGCTGGAGTTAGAAGCTGTTTATCAGTCTCTTGGTCCCAGCACCTGTACTGCCTCCGTCTGCTAGATGGTAGCAGAGTATGTGAGCGGAGCTGGAGCGGAGCATGACCCGAGCGTGCCCAATTTCACTGGAGCATGGAGCGAGTTCCCCAAAGGCTGGAGCGTCGGCCTTCTCGCCCGCTCCAATTTCGCTTCAGTAGCGCTCACTTCACCAGCTCAGGGCGCGCCCGGCCCGGCCCAGCCCAGCATGCATTGGTAGTCTACTTGTGCGCTGCTATAGCCCCTTGCTTTAGCTACTGTCATGGAGTTCACTAAATATTGTCATAAAGAAACTGATAAAACACTCAGGTGAAAAATATACTTACAAAGATGAGGAGGACCAAGAGCAAGAGAGGGAGTGAGGTGATGTAGTGGTGGCTGGCTAGTGTCCCCTTACCCCCAAAAAATAATAATTGTAAAGTGGTTGTCCCACTGGCTATAAGGTGAATGCACCAATTTGTAAGTCGCTCTGGATAAGAGCGTCTGCTAAATGACGTAAATGTAAATGTAAATGTAAATGTAAATGCTGAGCGCTTAATGTCCCTGCCAGCCTAGTGTGTCGCACAAGGAAATGCTTCATAATATATTTATTTGTAGACTATAGCCTTGAAATAATATATCTTAAATAATTCATTTTCATTCCTTCTAAGGCTCCCTGTCTGTCTCCTGACCTATTTAGAGTGTTTATATGCTGTTTAATATGACATGTAGCCTATTTGAAATGATGAGCGCTTCTTACAGTCACTTTTTCCTGTTGTTTATTAAAATACTTTTCATTCAAATCATATGGTTTGGTTTCAATACTTCGAAACCAAATGGAAGGTCCAGGTAGTCACAAGATAGATTGGTGTTGGTTAAATTGTGATTTTAAATGAATGGAGCGAATTTGGAGCAGCAGTTTTTTTATTTGAGCAAGGAGTGGTTTTTAGTGGAGCGGTTGGAACGGACCTGGAGCACCGGAGCAGTGCGCTCTATTCACGACATACTTCAGTCTGAGACTGTCATCATTGAAGTCGTTTGTGGTGACTTCAAAATGAGGGGTGTTGTACAAAACAAAGTCATCAGCGATTGGACTCTCTCTAACCATGCAGAGTATCAAAGGCAATGATACATTTTCAAAACGCCTCTTTACCCTCGTGTGTTCTGGCTCTGGCCCACCGGTTTCTGGGACCAATCAGACGGATTTTCACCCTACAAATCATCGGGGAGGTACTCAGATCCAGACTCAATTGCGGAGAAGAAACTAACGTCCGTGGCGTAGCGTTTGGCCGGAGCAAGGAGTTTGGGTAGCCAGCAAACCAAACCCCAGGCCGTCTAATATTCAGCCTCTGTATAGGGTCATTGTCGTTGTCACTGGACGTTCAAAGGAGCATTGGCTTCAGTAGCTCTGGTCCTGGGTGTTAGTGAAGGAAGGTTCAGCATTAAAAAGCCGCATTAATGCCCTGGACCAGAGGTACAGTTCCTAGGCTACATCTGTTATTATTGGTTTCACTAGTAAATAGTACTCAATTATAGTAGCCTATTCAGCTATTCTCTCAAACTCCTGCAAGCCTTCCTTGGCCTGAGAGAGCATTCCCATAGCATGAGTGAGTGACAGCCTGGAAATGTGTTTCCTTTCTGTTACCATGGGGGACCCTGGCGAAACTGTCATAGAAACTATACAATGACGAATAAAACGCATTGTTATCAAATAACATGTTATTCGTCACATGCATCGTAAACAACCGGTGTAGACGGACAGTGAAATGCTTACTTACCGGCCCATCCCAAGAATGCAGAGAGAAAGAAAATAGAGAAATAATAGAGAAGTAAAGCGCGTAGTTAATAATAAAAGTAACAATAAATACACACTGAGTAATGATAACGGTAGCAGCCCAGGATGAAACCAGTGTGTGAACATTGTCAAATCATAAGGATTAGGCCGTGTTAGCCAGCTATTATCATCACTAATCTGTGGATGCCCTATTTGATTTTGGTTGTACTGTAGCTACCTTTCTGGGCCGGCATCGGTGGCATTGGTAACTACAACTAAGGACACGCTGATTTACTGCACATTCCAATAATCCTGAGCCGTCGTGCGTCTTTCTCCGTTTACTCTCTCACTGAGTAACGTTAGTCAACATAAAACATGTCTCACCCATTTTGTCTGTCAGATCCTTGCGATATCGTAGATAGTTAGCATGGCAAGGCTGGAGATGTTAACTAGGTAACGTTATCTAGCTACCTCGCTTGTTAACCTAACCATGCTATTTCACGAATTTAAGTTGAACTAGGTAGCGTGACAATGACAGTAGCTTGCTAGATTTCGATCAAAATAACGTTTTATGACAGTTTACGATTTAGCTAGATAGCTACCCAGCTAACGACTTTTACGTAGCTAACGCTGTGAATGGCTGTGATTCAGCGATGGTTTTACCTGCTATTTGATACGCAGTGGATTTTTCCCAAACCAGTCGAGACAAGCGAGAACAGCACACCACGATCCGAACAGCCAAAACCTTTCGTATTATATCCAGGTATTGTATGATTCCCGGGTAGAAAATAAAAATATATAGTCCCTCCAAATCACACGCAGTCTTTCGATCTTCGTCAAAACACGATAAGCAGGAGCTTAGTAGCTAGCCGGTAACAAGCACAGCAGCAGCTAACTAAGGCAGAAGAGTTGGATCGGATAAGGCGAGGTGCGTACCCATTGAAAAATGAACTGGGCGTACCAAAATCATAGACATAGGATAAATAGAACATATTCTTCAACCAGTGCGTTTTTTATGACAAATTACAATATCTTTCCTCATGGCCCCCTTTTTTTAATTGAGTAATCAACTAAAAAGGGTGACTATCAACTATAAAGTATCGACTATGAACGAACGTAAAAAGCTCTTATCAGAAGATACAAAGTACAAAAGAAGTGTTGGTGCGCATTTGGTCCTAAACGTTTGGTAATCAGTTGGGTCGCTGTTTGATGACGTATTTGACATTGGCACGGAGCATTCTTGAAAAGTTGCTAACTAGCTAGCTTGTAAGGTAGCTGTAATCTATTTTAACTAGCAAAAGTCGGAAACACGTAGCTACATACATAAACATACGATGTGGTAAAGCTTAGACATAGCAACATTAGTAGATTTAACTTCAAACTTGCTTTAGTTAACCCATGCTTGTCAGTTCAGTTGCTAGATAGCGAGCTAGCAATGTTAGCTAGCTGACCATTTGCAAAACGATACATGCATAGCTAGCTAACCTCTCTTCTCTTCTCACAAGGTTCAACCTCTGAGGTATAATAAAGAAGGGTCCAACCATGGCTCTTATTTCAAGATCATGCAGTGGGTTCCTCGCCCAACTGTCAACATTGACGCATCACAAGGCTTTCAGGTGACAATTTCATATATATATATACCTTCCTATAGTGTGTATATTTCATTTCCCTGTCGCACACTGGACTGTATTTGCTAGCTACACAGATTGTACACCAAATAGTAAAAGTTACAAAAACGAAATGTAATAAAGGGAAGCACAGAAATAGCGCACATAGAACAGATCTACCGCTTCCTAGACTTGCTTTCAATGATAATGACCGAGCTATAACTCAAATTTCAATGTGAATTTGGTCAGGTCGCCAAAAAAGTTACATATTGCAGCTTTAATAGTCAAAATAAGTTCATTACGCAACAAATATGGAGTTTCCATTAGCAACTATCGTCATTTACTGCAGTCACGGGCGCTATGTACTTCTAAAAAACGTCTAAATAATCATTTAAAGGCAACTGTAAAAATGCCTATTCAGCACCTCCGAATACTCACGTCCCAAGGATCCCGGATAGCACTAACCGTACTGCCATGCACCGGTCGGAAGTCTACACCAGCTCAATACATTGGAGGTGCCGAAAAGGCGTTTCTGTTTAGTTTATTTAGAACTTTTTCGGGAAATGCATACCGGCCGTGACGGCAGTAAATGACGATATTTGCTAATCGAAACTCCATATTTGAGTAGCAAATGTATTTTGACGTTATTAAGCTTGAAAAGCTGGTGAATGGCAAGTTGAATTACATTTACATTTTAGTCATTTAGCAGACGCTCTTATCCAGAGCGACTTACAGTTAAGTGAGTGCATACGTCATTTTTTTATTTTTCATACCGTGGGAATCGAACCCACAACCCTGGCGTTGCAAACGCCATGCTCTACCAACTGAGCTACATCCCTGCCAGCCATTCCCTCCCCTACCCTGGACGACGCTGGGCTAATTGTGCGCCGCCCCATGGGTCTCCCGGTCGCGGCCGGCTACGACAGAGCCTGGATTCGAACCAGGATCTCTAGTGGCACAGCCTTAGACCACTGCGCCACTCTATGAATGGCTGCTTCCTGGGCTTAAAGGAGATTTGCCATACCAACGTCTCCTGTAAGGCCAGATTCTGTTTGGCGTAGCCCTAGATCGTGACTCTCAGTTCCATTACATTTAGGGCTGTCCCCGACAAAAAAAAAAAATCTTGGTCGACCGAAAGTCGTCTGTTCTTTCGACCAATCGATTGCAAAAAAATTTTGAACATGTATTTTCCCATATATAGACACACCCTATGTGTTTAATAAAATCAACTATGTGCATTGAGCTTGTCTGATGCTTTAAGCTTACGGTTTGATGCCTCAAGAGGGAGCCAGAGATCTAGATAACCAGAAGAAGAAAAACGTAACCTGACCCAACTATTCTCCTCCCGCTCCTGCTGGCTTTCGCAGATTCCTGCCGTTACTCTCTGAAGTTGCTGGTAATAGGCTACATGAGGAGAATAGTTGGAATGCCAAATTATCTTACCATTTCTACCTATCTGCGTGCCAGTTATGGTTTTCATATGCAAACTTTCGTGAAACAATTTTTTTATTTATAATAACATCTTCATATGTCAAAATCATTGTCATGTGGTTAATCAAAATTCTAACCAAATTAAAATGATAAACCTAAAAAAGTAACTTCCATTGCCAACTATGTAAAAATAGCCTACATAAAGCCAACAAATAAAAACATTGCAGCCTGCAGGTAGAAAATATCCTGATAAAAATAAATATCCTATCAATCACATTGGCTACACATGGCCTGTCTGCAACGAACTTGAAACATTGTATCAACTATTAACTTGGGTCCAGCCCAAAACTTGTGCTAGCAAAACTTGCAACATTGTATAAAATATTCGGGGCCCTCAGTTTCCAGTGAGCTCGGGACAGACACAGCTGTACTTGTGCAGGAGCTCACCGGAGCTGAGTACCGGCACCTCGAATTTTCTACTATTTTCGAGCTCCTGCACCTAAATATTTAAACAGTACCAGCACCTAAAATGAGTACCGGAACCTATTTCAGTCCAAGTCAAGCACTGATGAGAAGCCTATTTTACGACTTTTTCATTGGATCAGAGCATAACATTTTCCCCTTTCACGCTGAGTGATTATCAAAAGGGAGAGAGCTGGAAAGATTTTTCAAATACATTGAGGAAGTATTGTAATTGTGTGCCGACCCATGGGGCGGTGCACAATTGGCCCAGCGTCGTCCAGGGTAGGGGAGGGAATGGCCGGCAGGGATGTAGCTCAGTTGGTAGAGCATGGTGTTTGCAATGCCAGGGTTGTGGGTTCGATTCCCACGGGGGGCCAGTATGAAAAAAATAAATAACAATGTATGCACTCACTAACTGTAAGTCGCTCTGGATAAGAGCGTCTGCTAAACGACTAAAATGTAAAAACAGAATTTGTTTTCTTGCTGTTTGAGCTGAAGAAAACAACATTACTTTGAGAAGCTCCACAGGTCATTAGTGGTGGTGCGTTAAGCCAATCAGAAATACTATCAGATCCCCAAATGGGCACATTTATAAGCCTACATTTGCGTTCAGGCCAGGTAGCCTCTAGGCCTACTTCTATGCGTGCGCGTCCTTACTCAACATTGACAGGAGCGCTCCAAACAAAAGATTTTGACTAAATTGACAGAACTCGTAAATGGAATTAAATAAACCAAAACGTGTTTCTCACAAGTGTAGCATAGGTTGTGCACTCTGCAAACAATGTGTCCACTCAGACAATGAGAACAGGAAGACTGGAATAATATTGAGTGCATTAAAATAAATGACCGTAACAAACATTGTAGATTAGAAATGATTGAAATTAACGATAAATGTACTACTGGTGATTTTATATGTAATTGGGAATTGATATACACTAACAATCAAACGCAAACAATTCACACAATGGAAGTTATGAAACAATGAATGTGCACAAATTGGTGGGAGAGAGCGCATTCTGGAGAGAGAAGTGCATTTGGGCGCATGGTCAATCCGACTTCTGCATTGCGGTGATATGGCCTCAGCAGAAGTCAGGGCATTCATAATTCATGCGCTTCTCAGAGCAGTGCAGAACTGTTGTCAAGGAAGTAAGTTTGTGTTTAAACTGGATGCACCGCCCCCACCTACTGTCAACCAATCACGTCAATGCGGAGCTATACACGCCCTCTGCATTGTTCCCACTTCTGGGAGGCGCGTGGCAGAGCTCGATTTGGCCTCTGCATGCCTCTGGAGGCTCCGCAATTGAGTCACACCCTCCATATGGAGACTCCGACCACATTTTCGAATCGAGCATAAATTGGCTTTCAGTCTAGGCCTCCGCAATGGATTAGTTCACTGAAATGGGCGCAAAATATATATAAACTCAGCAAAAAAAGAAACATCCCTTTTTCAGGACCCTGTCTTTCAAAGATAATTCTTAAAATTCCAAATAACTTCACATATCTTCATTGTAAAGGGTTTAAACACGGTTTCCCATGCTTGTTCAATGAACCATAAACAATTAATGAACATGCACCTGTGGAACGGTCGTTAAGACACTAACAGCTTACAGACGTTAGGCAATTAAGGTCACAGTTATGAAAACTTAGGACACTAAAGAGGCCTTTCTACTGACTCTGAAAAACACCAAAAGAAAGATGCCCAGGGTCCCTGCTCATCTGCGTGAACGTGCCTTAGGCATGCTGCAAGGAGGCATGACGACTGCAGATGTAGCCAGGGCAATAAATTGCAATGTCCGTACTGTGAGACGCCTAAGACAGCGCCACAGGGAGACAGGACGGACAGCTGATCGTCCTCGCAGTGGCAGACCACGTGTACACCTGCACAGGATCGGTACATCCGAACATCACACCTGCGGGACAGGTACAGGATGGCAACAACAACTGCCCAAGTTACACCAGGAACGCACAATCCCTCCATCAGTGCTCAGACTGTCCGCAGTAGGCTGAGAGAGGCTGTACTGAGGGCTTGTAGGCCTGTTGTAAGGCAGGTCCTCACCAGACAGACATCACCGGCAACAACGTCGCCTATGGGCACAAACCCAACGTCGCTGGACTAGACAGGACTGGCAAAAAGTGCTCTTCACTGACAAGTTGCGGTTTTGTCTCACTAGGGGTGATGGTCGGATTCGTGTTTATCGTCGAAGGAATGAGCGTTACACCGAGGCCTGTACTCTGGAGCGGGATCGATTTGGAGGTGGAGGGTCCGTCATGGTCTGGGGCGGTGTGTCACAGCATCATCGGACTGAGCTTGTTGTCATTGCAGGCAATCTCAACGCTGTGCGTTACAGGGAAGACATCCTCCTCCCTCATGTGGTACCTTTCCTGCAGGCTCATCCTGACATGACCCTCCAGCATGACAATGCCACCAGCCATACTGCTCGTTCTGTGCGTGATTTCCTGCAAGACAGGAATGTCAGTGTTCTGCCATGGCCAGCAAAGAGCCCGGATCTCAATCCCATTGAGCACGTCTGGGACCTGTTGGATCGGAAGGTGAGGGCTAGGGCCATTCCCCCCAGAAATGTCCAGGAACTTGCAGGTGCCTTGGTGGAAGAGTGGGGTAACATCTCACAGCAAGAACTGGCAAATCTGGTGCAGTCCATGAGGAGGAGATGAATTGAAGTACTTAATGCAGCTGGTGGCCACACCAGATACTGACTGTTACTTTTGATTTTGACCCCTTTGTTCAGGGATGCATTATTCAATTTCTGTTAGTCACATGTCTGTGGAACTTGACAGTGAGAGGACGTTTCTTTTTTTTTGCTGAGTTTACATATATATACACACACACACACACACACCGGACTCTGACATTGCTCATCCTTATGTTTCTTAACTCCATTATCTTACTTAATGCAGTTTTGTAACACAAGCATTTCGCTTCAACCGCAATAACAACTGCTAAAGTGTATGTGACTAAATAACATTTGATTTGAATTAATTCTGGTCTTGGCCAATTCTTATTCTCTCTCTCTCTCTCTCTCTCTCTTAGTGTGTCTGCAGCCGCAGCAGCCATCCAGAAGATGACCAGGGTACGTGTTGTTGACAACAGTCCACTGGGTAGCACCCCATGGCACCGCGCCCCTAGAGTCATCCACGTTTACACCAAGAATGGAGTGGGCAAGGTGGGCGACCGAGTTCTACTGGCCATCAAGGGAGGGAAGAAAAAGGCTCTCATCGTCGGGCACAAGATGCCCGGAGAGCGGATGAACCCGCGTTTTGACTCCAACAATGTTGTCCTGATTGAAGACAATGGCAACCCTACAGGAACTAGAATAAAAGTTCCCCTACCGACGCACCTGCGCAAAATGGAAGGAGACTATTCCAAACTGTTGGCCATCGCTAGCAGGTTTGTATAGCACTGTAACGGCAGGCCATCGTTAATAGTTCTCTGGCTGAAGTCTCCGTGTGATGACAGCCGTCATGTCATCACACGGGATCAAGTCTATGGGGGGGGATTTCCCAACACATTTTCACTTAGTCTCCCATTGACATCAACGCATGACTAAGTGAAAATGTGACTTAAGTGGGGATGTGTGCCACTGTGTTACCTAAGGGGAATCTCTCCAAACATCGCTCCACATGTTATTGGTGACGTAACCATGTTATGGCCTGTTGTTTCAATGTACCTGCTATATCAGAAACTGTTCTCCACAATGTTGAACGTTAAGTCTCACATGCAATTCATGTTATAGTTGTAGTTTGATAAATAAAATCACTTTCAAATGAGCATCTTTGATATTCCTCAGGGTGTGCGTTTAGGGCCTTTTTCCCGGACACAGATGAACGTTGTCCTGGACTGTAAGGCAAGTTCAATGGAGAATCTCAATTCAAACTTCCAAAGTATTTAGTCCAAGACTATGCTTTTTTTTTTTGTGTCCAGGAAATGTCCAACTCAAGGAAGTCATACAACTGTAATCAAGGATCTACAGTTGAAGTCTGAAGTTTACATACACCTTAGTCAAATACATTTAAACTCAGTTTCACAGTTTTAATGACTCCAAACCTAAGTGTATGTAAACTTTCTGACTTCAACTGTATATGACAGATGTTTACCACAGCCTACTGTATAAACTACTGTAGATTTTAACAGGTGGGACTAAGAATTATGCCTCACCTACCCTTTGCTCACTACATGTTACGTAATTACGGTAGTTCACTTTTTGTTCCCAAATTAACGCAAAGAATGTCGGTTAACCTAATTCCTTCCTTTGTATCCTTTCTTGAGAAAACATTTCCATTAAGTGTGAGGACTGTGGATCAGTTCAGCAAGGCACTACATGGTAGTCCCGTGTAGCTCAGTTGGTAGAGCATGGCGCTTGCAACGCCAGGGTTGTGGGTTCGATTCCCACGGGGGGACTAGTATGAAAAAAAAAAGTATGTAAGTCGCTCTGGATAAGAGCGTCTGCTAAATGACGTAGATGTAAATGGAACATTCAGATAGAAATATGTTGTGTAGAACGGACAAGGCTCTGACATATAGAATATCAAGATCAATGGCATCTCTTTGCTTGGGGACCAGACGGTGAATTTGATTCACCGTCAAGCCGAAATGTTGAATAAAATATCATTTTAACTTACTCTGCCGATTTGTCCGTGGTGTTGGTCCTTCAGCTGCTTGAATTTTGAGACATCTCCATATGAAAGTCTTGTTAGATCGCCGGTACTGAAGTTGACATTTCTATCACCTGGTGCACAACCATGTAAACACCTGCAAGACTTTTGGTCAGCATGCGTGGTTCATGGTGCGTGTACTTCCGTCTTGTGCACTTGCCTAAGGTCATGAGCAAAACACTTATTGATTGACACCAGGCTGCGTTTTTAGACGGGCAGCCCAATTCGGATATATTATTTTTTCACTCGTTGGTCTTTTGCCCAATCAGATCAGCTCTGAAAAATATCAGACGTGATTAGTCAAAAGACCGATTTAGTGGAAATAAATATGAAAATGGGCTGCCTGTGTAAACGCTTCCTTAGACCTGCGTTCCACAACAACTCCGTACTGTGGTGACTAAATATAACCTTTACCGTCTGCCACCATCACGACCAGTTTTATATCAAATATATTTATGGTCAAATATGTTCCTTTCTATTGCGTGTGAACTTGATGAAAGCAATGCCTCTGATGATCGTAAATGTCAGTGTTTCAAAGACCATAAAGTACGGCGTTCACTCACAGGAGTTAACGTGAACATATTTTTATTGAAGGCACACGCTATACGTTCAGAATCACTAGCTTTTCCGGACAGGATTGACGCAATCGGAACTTTTCTAACAGCAATATATAGATGTTAGATACAATCAGAAAGCATTGGGATAAATCAAGTGATTATCAATTCATTTGAAATATGTTATAAAATGTCAAAACTATAGGGAGACACAGCTTGTTAGTACAGTAGGCATTGACGGATTTAATTATGTTGAACTCTTTCTCTCACAGCTTCCTTTGGCCTTAGTGATCATTCAAATAGTCAACTCCAAGTCAAATTAATTTTACCCAATGAAAAATTAGATGAACCATCCCTTTAATCTCCATTGTAATCCAATCCACTTGGTCTGAGTATCTAAAATATTATCCAATATGATGTGTTTAAACCCATAAAACCATGATTTGTTATGTCGGATCAGTTATACTTTTGTTCTTCAGTTCAATAACTAAAATACTGTTATTTCCTCATATACAGTAACATTCTACAACTGCAGTACCATGATCACCACACACCAAATCTGAGACTCAATACTTCCACCTAGTGGGCATAGTCAAATAATGTCCTCAAATATCAGCTGTGGTTAAAAAAAATCTAATGTTCGTGGGAATAAGACACATTTATATTAACCAGAACACTGCAATAATTGAGACTTCCTTCATACCTCACAAAATAATAAACCAGTAAATCTAAGATGGCTCTATGACAACGTTGTCGATAGAACCCTTTGTGAGTGAGTTACAGAGCCAGATGCACTATCTGTAAATATTCCCACGAACCCCACAGTGGGTCAACCAGGTGATGAAACAGTTCACACGCACTAAAACAGCAAAAGACAAAACAGACCTGATCCTCTTTAGTTCAACTAATGTGATTTTAAAACGTGTATCCATACAACCATCCTGATGCTTCATGCTCTGACCCATGCTGTTCACAGACAGATCTAGTAGGGCCGGGACGATACCAGTATGGCTCATTAGTGTCGTGGCATCCACTCTGTTTACAGACAGATCTACAATTCCACAGTGACTCTGTTTACAGACAGATCTACAATTCCACAGTGACTCTGTTTACAGACAGATCTACAATTCCACAGTGACTCTGTTTACAGACAGATCTACAATTCCACAGTGACTCTGTTTACAGACAGATCTACAATTCCACAGTGACTCTGTTTACAGACAGTGCTGTACTGTAGTTGGTGGGTCAGGGGTCAGGGGGCGTGCTGTACTGTAGTTGGTGGGAGGGGTCAGGGGGCGTGCTGTACTGTAGTTGGTGGGGTGGGTCAGGGGTCAGGGGGCGTGCTGTACTGTAGTTGGTGGGAGGGGTCAGGGGGCGTGCTGTACTGTAGTTGGTGGGGGGGGTCAGGGGTCAGGGGGCGTGCTGTACTGTAGTTGGTGGGGTGGGTCAGGGGTCAGGGGGCGTGCTGTACTGTAGTTGGTGGGGTGGGTCAGGGGTCAGGGGGCGTGCTGTACTGTAGTTGGTGGGTCAGGGGTCAGGGGGCGTGCTGTACTGTAGTTGGTGGGTCAGGGGTCAGGGGGCGTGCTGTACTGTAGTTGGTGGGGGGGGTCAGGGGTCAGGGGGCGTGCTGTACTGTAGTTGGTGGGGTGGGTCAGGGGTCAGGGGGCGTGCTGTACTGTAGTTGGTGGGGTGGGTCAGGGGTCAGGGGGCGTGCTGTACTGTAGTTGGTGGGGTGGGTCAGGGGTCAGGGGGCGTGCTGTACTGTAGTTGGTGGGTCAGGGGTCAGGGGGCGTGCTGTACTGTAGTTGGTGGGTCAGGGGTCAGGGGGTGTGCTGTACTGTAGTTGGTGGGGTGGGTCAGGGGGCGTGCTGTACTGTAGTTGGTGGGGTGGGTCAGGGGGCGTGCTGTACTGTAGTTGGTGGGGTGGGTCAGGGGTCAGGCTGTACTGTAGTTGGTGGGGGGGGTCAGGGGTCAGGGGGCGTGCTGTACTGTAGTTGGTGGGGTGGGTCAGGGGGCGTGCTGTACTGTAGTTGGTGGGTCAGGGGTCAGGGGGCGTGCTGTACTGTAGTTGGTGGGGTGGGTCAGGGGGCGTGCTGTACTGTAGTTGGCAGGAGCAAATTATTTACACTATAGGGCCAAACTGAGCCGAACTGAACTGGGCTGGTTGGGCTGACCTGGGCTGGTTGGCTGAACTGGGCTGGTTGGGCTGACCTGGGCTGGTTGGCTGAACTGGGCTGGTTGGGCTGACCTGGGCGTTCACCATAGTAGCTGGAACCGTGATGGAAAGGACAATGTGGAAATAAAATATCTGAGTCAGCACAGTACAGGGCAGCCCTATAGTTGAGATCAGGCAGAGGAAGATATTGGCTAGTAAGGTCTTCATGGTTCCAGGGAAGAGGCTACAGTAGGTCTATATGACCCCAGTGAAGAGGCACGCCGGGCACGCCGGCTGTTCGGTCTGTCCCTCTCCTGGGAGAACACTGGTCCTCTTCAACCACACATGGTCATATACAGCCACTAGAGAGAGCGAGAGAGAGAGACAGAGACAGAGACAGAGAGAGAGAGAGAGGAGAGAAAGACAGAGAGAGAGAAGTTAGACACTAGACCACAGGCTGCTAAAATGCATGGTTGTTTGTAGAGAATGATACAGGACCCACCTCAGTGATGTTCATCTCAGATACAGGACCCACCTCAGTGATGTTCATCTCAGATACAGGACCCACCTCAGAGATGTTCATCTCAGATACAGGACTCACCTCAGTGATCTTAATCTCAGATACAGGACCCACCTCAGTGATGTTCATCTCAGATACAGGACCCACCTCAGTGATGTTCATCTCAGATACAGGACCCACCTCAGTGATGTTCATCTCAGATACAGGACCCACCTCAGTGATGTTCATCTCAGATACAGGACCCACCTCATTGATGTTCATCTCAGATACAGGACCCACCTCAGTGATGTTCATCTCAAATACAGGACCCACCTCAGTGATGTTAATCTCAGATACAGGACCCACCTCAGTGATGTTCATCTCAGATACAGGACCCACCTCAGAGATGTTCATCTCAGATACAGGACCCACCTCAGAGATGTTCATCTCAGATACAGGACCCACCTCAGTGATGTTCATCTCAGATACAGGACCCACCTCAGTGATGTTCATCTCAGATACAGGACCCACCTCCGTGATGTTCATCTCAGATACAGGACCCACCTCAGTGATGTTCATCTCAGATACAGGACCCACCTCAGTGATGTTCATCTCAGATACAGGACCCACCTCAGTGATGTTCATCTCAGATACAGGACCCACCTCAGTGATGTTCATCTCAGATACAGGACCCACCTCGGAGATGTTCATCTCAGATACAGGACGCACCTCACAGATGTTCATCTCAGATACAGGACCCACCTCAGAGATGTTCATCTCAGATACAGGACCCACCTCAGAGATATTCATCTCAGATACAGGACCCACCTCAGTGATGTTCATCTCAGATACAGGACCCACCTCAGTGATGTTCATCTCAGATACAGGACCCACCTCAGAGATGTTCATCTCAGATACAGGACCCACCTCAGTGATGTTCATCTCAGATACAGGACCCACCTCAGTGATGTTCATCTCAGATACAGGACCCACCTCAGTGATGTTCATCTCAGATACAGGACCCACCTCAGTGATGTTCATCTCAGATACAGGACCCACCTCAGTGATGTTCATCTCAGATACAGGACCCACCTCAGAGATGTTCATCTCAGATACAGGACCCACCTCAGAGATGTTCATCTCAGATACAGGACCCACCTCAGAGATGTTCATCTCAGATACAGGACCCACCTCAGAGATGTTCATCTCAGATACAGGACCCACCTCAGTGATGTTCATCTCAGATACAGGACCCACCTCAATGATGTTCATCTCAGATACAGGACCCACCTCAGAGATGTTCATCTCAGATACAGGACCCACCTCAGTGATGTTCATCTCAGATACAGGACCCACCTCAGATGTTCATCTCAGATACAGGACCCACCTCAGAGATGTTCATCTCAGATACAGGACCCACCTCAGAGATGTTCATCTCAGATACAGGACCCACCTCAGTGATGTTCATCTCAGATACAGGACCCACCTCAGTGATGTTCATCTCAAATACAGGACCCACCTCAGTGATGTTCATCTCAGATACAGGACCCACCTCAGTGATGTTCATCTCAGATACAGGACCCACCTCAGTGATGTTCATCTCAGATACAGGACCCACCTCAGAGATGTTCATCTCAGATACAGGACCCACCTCAGTGATGTTCATCTCAGATACAGGACCCACCTCAGTGATGTTCATCTCAGATACAGGACCCACCTCAGTGATGTTCATCTCAGATACAGGACCCACCTCAGAGATGTTCATCTCAGATACAGGACCCACCTCAGTGATGTTCATCTCAGATACAGGACCCACCTCAATGATGTTCATCTCAGATACAGGACCCACCTCAGAGATGTTCATCTCAGATACAGGACCCACCTCAGTGATGTTCATCTCAGATACAGGACCCACCTCAGTGATGTTCATCTCAGATACAGGACCCACCTCAGATGTTCATCTCAGATACAGGACCCACCTCAGAGATGTTCATCTCAGATACAGGACCCACCTCAGAGATGTTCATCTCAGATACAGGACCCACCTCAGTGATGTTCATCTCAAATACAGGACCCACCTCAGTGATGTTCATCTCAGATACAGGACCCACCTCAGTGATGTTCATCTCAGATACAGGACCCACCTCAGTGATGTTCATCTCAGATACAGGACCCACCTCAGTGATGTTCATCTCAGATACAGGACCCACCTCAGTGATGTTCATCTCAGATACAGGACCCACCTCAGTGATGTTCATCTCAGATACAGGACCCACCTCAGTGATGTTCATCTCAGATACAGGACCCACCTCAGAGATGTTCATCTCAGATACAGGACCCACCTCAGAGATGTTCATCTCAGATACAGGACCCACCTCAGAGATGTTCATCTCAGATACAGGACCCACCTCAGAGATGTTCATCTCAGATACAGGACCCACCTCAGAGATGTTCATCTCAGATACAGGACCCACCTCAGTGATGTTCATCTCAGATACAGGACCCACCTCAGTGATGTTCATCTCAGATACAGGACCCACCTCAGATGTTCATCTCAGATACAGGACCCACCTCAGTGATGTTCATCTCAGATACAGGACCCACCTCAGTGATGTTCATCTCAGATAAAGGACCCACCTCAGTGATGTTCATCTCAGCCACTCCTTCACTCTCTTTGTCCAGCTGCTGGAAATATCCTGTAAAAATAGTAAGCACATTTATCATGAATGATAACTTTGACAGGATATGAGCAGGGTCATGTGACCAGGTTCTTGTGACCAGGGTCATGTCGACTAGGCACCAAATGGAAGAAAACATACAAACAAGAAGGGACTACCTAGACTTGTGCAATAAGAAAAAGGTTTTAAAGCATTTTCGGTTGCACGCCCTAATGAACACTGCCCAGGTAACTGGTTTAGCGTGCATTAGGTCTACACACAGTACATCCACCTTGATTAACTAACAGTACAGTACTTACTAAACATGGCTTCCAGTTTGACCAGACAGCAGATGAAGTTGTCAAAGTCTATGGCCTCGTTCTCAGCGTAGCGAGCCACTAGGACCTGATTCAGTCTGTTGTTCAGTTTAAAACCTATGAGGGAGATGACAGAGTCAGTAGTGTGTGTGTGTGTGTGTGTGTGTGTGTGTGTGTTTAGACAACTCTACCTGCAGACTCCACAGCAAGTCGCATCTCATAGGAGCTCATGGACCCAGACTTGTCCATGTCATATTCTCTATAGATGACCTACCGATAAACACACAGATGTCATATTCTCTATAGATGACCTACCGATAAACACACAGATATCATATTCTCTATAGATGACCTACCGATAAACACACAGATATCATATTCTCTATAGATGACCTACCGATAAACACACAGATGTCATATTCTCTACAGATGACCTACCGATAAACACACAGATATATTCTCTACAGATGACCTACCGATAAACACACAGATATCATATTCTCTACAGATGGAACCAGGTGTGGTCGTCTGCTGCAATAGCCTATCCGTGACAAGGATGGACGAGTTATGCATTCCGAGATGCCGTTCTGCACACCGCTGTTGTACTGCGCTGTTATTTGTCTGTCTGTGACCCGCCTGTTAGTTTGCATGATTCTTGCCATTCTCCTTCGACCTCTCTCATCAACGAGCTGTTTTCCCCCACAGGACTGACGCTGACTGGATGTTTTGTTTGTCACACCATTCTCTGTAAACCCTAGACACTGTCGTGCGTGAAAATCCCAGGAGGTCGGCCGTTTCTGATACACTGGACCCGGCGTGCCTGGCACCGACGATCATGCCACACTCAAAGTCGCTTAGGTCACTCGTTTCGCCCATTCTAACGTATCAATCAAACAGTAACCGGATGCCTGTCTGCCCGCTTTATAGAGCAAGCCACGGCCAGGTGACTCACTGTCTGTAGGAGCGAACCATTTTTGTGAACGGGGGGGGGGGGGGGTTGTACCTAATAAACTGCCGACTGAGTGCATACGCCGTGTTATTCCTGTTATTGCACTTGTACAAAAGGCTGTAGATGAATGCAGAGTAATATTAATTGATCCGTTTTGTGCACCGTCAAGCCAGACACAAACTGGGCCCTAAGGAAATACAGTCCCCTCAGCTCTCACCAACTGCAGTACATGGTTATAGAAGAACTAGGTGTATGTCCCAAATCCTAATTGTCCAGGGTAACCCTAACCCAGATAGATCTCTGTTGTCGTAGTGCACTCTATTGGGAATAGGGTGCCATTTGGGATACAAGCCAGGCCTTACCAGCCACTTCCTGATCTTATTCCAGAGGATCTGGAACTCTACCAGGCCAAGACGGGCAGTGCCATCCTTCTGGGGGGATTGTTGAGTCAGGGAATGTAAAACATTTTTTAAATGAAAAGTCTTCAGTCAGTCAATCAGAAACATGCTGCTAGTGTGGAGACCCTGTTCAACACAGACACCATATAAAGGAAGCTGATTCGCAGGAGGGCTGTCAAATCAAAGACCACTGGCCAATCCCAACTCTTCAGAATTAGCAAGGGGCGGGTGAGTCCTGTCCAGAATACGGGTGTGGGGGAAAACAACGTGAAAAGGATACATCCATAAGGTTGACCATGGTCCTACAGGACTCAATACTGAAGCCGTCTGTCTTCAGGTCTTTGTCTGAAATCACACAACAAACAAACAAACAGTCAAACCGATGATCTGAGTCTCCCCTACAGCAGAACCCACAAGGCTACACCTCCTGTCCTCCTGAGAAGGGGGGGGGGGCTTACACCAATGGTGGGCTGTCCTGGGGTTGGGGTTTGGCTATCAGGACATTGGGGGTTCAAACCAAAGGAAACTGCTGTACTCACGTCTAGTCACTACTCTGTTCAGGATGGTCCTAAGCTCGCGGACAGAAATCTCCATGTCCTAAAACACAAAAGGGCGATTGAGGAAAAAAACATGGCTTAGACATAGCATAGGTTTAGAAAATCTTAGAGGTCCATCCTTTAAATAACATTGGAACAAATTAGTTCAAGCATATTTGTTAGCTGAATTAGATATAGCACAGATGATATTCCTACGATGGAAATCTCTAAGGAAGCTAACAGTTGACAGACAAATAATGGAAGCCTACCTCTCCTGCAAGCTGAGCAAACATGGATTTGAATGAGTCGTCGATGTCATCTTCACTGATGTCATCCTAGAAGACAACAGGTGATTCCAAAAGGTGAGTCTGTGATATTCCTTTCAAACCATTTAATCAGAAGGCCAGGGTGTACAATATAACATTTATAGTAACCACTAAGACCGCTATATTGTCAACATTAGTTACTATGTCTTATGTTCTACCCATAGTAGTTATGGTAGTGACTGTTCTAACCATAGTAGTTATGGTAGTGACTGTTCTATCTATCCATAGTAGTTATGGTAGTGACTGTTCTATCTATCCATAGTAGTTATGGTAGTGACTGTTCTATCTACCCATAGTAGTTATGGTAGTGACTGTTCTATCTAACCATAGTAGTTATGGTAGTGACTGTTCTATCTACCCATAGTAGTTATGGTAGTGACTGTTCTATCTAACCATAGTAGTTATGGTAGTGACTGTTCTATCTAACCATAGTAGTTATGGTAGTGACTGTTCTATCTAACCATAGTAGTTATGGTAGTGACTGTTCTAACCATAGTAGTTATGGTAGTGACTGTTCTAACCATAGTAGTTATGGTAGTGACTGTTCTATCTAACCATAGTAGTTATGGTAGTGACTGTTCTAACCATAGTAGTTATGGTAGTGACTGTTCTAACCATAGTAGTTATGGTAGTGACTGTACTATCTAACCATAGTAGTTATGGTAGTGACTGTTCTAACCATAGTAGTTATGGTAGTGACTGTACTATCTAACCATAGTAGTTATGGTAGTGACTGTTCTATCTACTCATAGTAGTTATGGTAGTGACTGTTCTATCTAACCATAGTAGTTATGGTAGTGACTGTTCTATCCATAGTAGTTATGGTAGTGACTGTTCTATCTACCCACAGTAGTTATGGTAGTGACTGTTCTATCTACCCATAGTAGTTATAGTAGTGACTGTACTATCTACCCACAGTAGTTATGGTAGTGACTGTACTATCTACCCACAGTAGT
This sequence comes from Coregonus ussuriensis, assembly GCA_031479575.1. NCBI lineage: Eukaryota > Metazoa > Chordata > Actinopteri > Salmoniformes > Salmonidae > Coregonus > Coregonus ussuriensis. The sequence goes on along the minus strand of CM062473.1, from coordinate 3,533,183 downwards.
TATGGTAGTGACTGTACTATCTACCCATAGTAATTATGGTAGTGACTGTACTATCTACCCATAGTAATTATGGTAGTGACTGTACTATCTACCCATAGTAATTATGGTAGTGACTGTACTATCTACCCATAGTAGTTATGGTAGTGACTGTTCTATCTAACCATAGTAGTTATGGTAGTGACTGTACTATCTAACCATAGTAGTTATGGTAGTGACTGTTCTAACCATAGTAGTTATGGTAGTGACTGTACTATCTAACCATAGTAGTTATGGTAGTGACTGTTCTATCTACTCATAGTAGTTATGGTAGTGACTGTTCTATCTAACCATAGTAGTTATGGTAGTGACTGTTCTATCCATAGTAGTTATGGTAGTGACTGTTCTATCTACCCACAGTAGTTATGGTAGTGACTGTTCTATCTACCCATAGTAGTTATAGTAGTGACTGTTCTATCTAACCATAGTAGTTATGGTAGTGACTGTACTATCTACCCACAGTAGTTATGGTAGTGACTGTACTATCTACCCATAGTAATTATGGTAGTGACTGTACTATCTACCCATAGTAATTATGGTAGTGACTGTACTATCTACCCATAGTAATTATGGTAGTGACTGTACTATCTACCCATAGTAGTTATGGTAGTGACTGTTCTATCTAACCATAGTAGTTATGGTAGTGACTGTTCTATCTACCCATAGTAGTTATGGTAGTGACTGTTCTATCCATAGTAGTTATGGTAGTGACTGTTCTATCTAACCATAGTAGTTATGGTAGTGACTGTTCTATCTAACCATAGTAGTTATGGTAGTGACTGTTTTAACCATAGTAGTTATGGTAGTGACTGTTCTATATACCCATAGTAGTTATGGTAGTGACTGTTCTATCCATAGTAGTTATGGTAGTGACTGTTCTATCTAACCATAGTAGTTATGGTAGTGACTGTTTTAACCATAGTAGTTATGGTAGTGACTGTTCTAACCATAGTAGTTATGGTAGTTACTGTTCTAACCATAGAAGTTATGGTAGTGACTGTTCTATCTAACCATAGTAGTTATGGTAGTGACTGTTCTAACCATAGTAGTTATGGTAGTGACTGTTCTATCTAACCATAGTAGTTATGGTAGTGACTGTTCTATCTACCCATAGTAGTTATGGTAGTGACTGTTCTATCTACCCATAGTAGTTATGGTAGTGACTGTACTATCTACCCATAGTAGTTATGGTAGTGACTGTACTATCTAACCATAGTAGTTATGGTAGTGACTGTTCTATCTACCCATAGTAGTTATGGTAGTGACTGTTCTATCTACCCATAGTAGTTATGGTAGTGACTGTTCTAACCATAATAGTTATGGTAGTGACTGTTCTAACCATAGTAGTTATGGTAGTGACTGTTCTATATACCCATAGTAGTTATGGTAGTGACTGTTCTATCTAACCATAGTAGTTATGGTAGTGACTGTTCTAACCATAGTAGTTATGGTAGTGACTGTTCTATCCATAGTAGTTATGGTAGTGACTGTTCTATCTACCCATAGTAGTTATGGTAGTGACTGTTCTATCTACCCATAGTAGTTATGGTAGTGACTGTTCTATCTACCCATAGTAGTTATGGTAGTGACTGTTTTAACCATAGTAGTTATGGTAGTGACTGTTTTAACCATAGTAGTTATGGTAGTGACTGTTTTAACCATAGTAGTTATGGTAGTGACTGTTCTAACCATAGTAGTTATGGTAGTGACTGTTCTATCTAACCATAGTAGTTATGGTAGTGACTGTTCTAACCATAGTAGTTATGGTAGTGACTGTTCTATCTAACCATAGTAGTTATGGTAGTGACTGCTCTAACCATAGTAGTTATGGTAGTGACTGTTCTACCCATAGTAGTTATGGTAGTGACTGTTCTAACCATAGTAGTTATGGTAGTGACTGTTTTAACCATAGTAGTTATGGTAGTGACTGTTCTAACCATAGTAGTTATGGTAGTTACTGTTCTAACCATAGTAGTTATGGTAGTGACTGTTCTATCTAACCATAGTAGTTATGGTAGTGACTGTTCTAACCATAGTAGTTATGGTAGTGACTGTTCTGTCTACCCATAGTAGTTATGGTAGTGACTGTACTATCTACCCATAGTAGTTATGGTAGTGACTGTTCTATCTACCCATAGTAGTTATGGTAGTGACTGTTCTATTTAACCATAGTAGTTATGGTAGTGACTGTTCTATCTACCCATAGTAGTTATGGTAGTGACTGTTCTATCTAACCGTAGTAGTTATGGTAGTGACTGTTCTATCTAACCATAGTAGTTATGGTAGTGACTGTTCTATCTAACCATAGTAGTTATGGTAGTGACTGTACTATCTACCCATAGTAGTTATGGTAGTGACTGTACTATCTACCCATAGTAGTTATGGTAGTGACTGTTCTATCTACCCATAGTAGTTATAGTAGTGACTGTTCTATCTAACCATAGTAGTTATGGTAGTGACTGTTCTAACCATAGTAATTATGGTAGTGACTGTTCTATCTAACCATAGTAGTTATGGTAGTTACTGTTCTAACCATAGTAGTTATGGTAGTGACTGTTCTATCTAACCATAGTAGTTATGGTAGTTACTGTTCTAACCATAGTAGTTATGGTAGTTACTGTTCTATCTAACCATAGTAGTTATGGTAGTGACTGTTCTATCTAACCATAGTAGTTATGGTAGTGACTGTTCTATCTAACCATAGTAGTTATGGTAGTGACTGTTCTAACCATAGTAGTTATGGTAGTGACTGTTCTATCTAACCATAGTATTTATGGTAGTGACTGTTCTAACCATAGTAGTTATGGTAGTGGCTGTACTATCTACCCATAGTAGTTATGGTAGTGACTGTTCTATCTACCCATAGTAGTTATGGTAGTGACTGTTCTATATACCCATAGTAGTTATGGTAGTGACTGTTCTATCCATAGTAGTTATGATAGTTCCTTGATGCCCTTCCAGACTCCTTCTGCCTACCCAAGGACGTCAGAGGACAAAAATCAGTTAACCACTTAACTGAGGAACTCAATTTAACCTTGCGCAATACCCTAGATGCAGTTGCACCCCTAAAAACGAAAAACATTTGTCATAAGAAACTAGCTCCCTGGTATACAGAAAATACCCGAGCTTTGAAGCAAGCTTCCAGGAAATTGGAACGGAAATGGCGCCACACCAAACTGGAAGTCTTCCGACTAGCTTGGAAAGACAGTACCGTGCAGTACCGAAGAGCCCTCACTGCTGCTCGATCATCCTACTTTTCCAACTTAATCGAGGAAAATAAGAACAATCCAAAATTTATTTTTGATACTGTTGCAAAGCTAACTAAAAAGCAGCATTCCCCAAGAGAGGATGGCTTTCACTTCAGCAGTAATAAATTCATGAACTTCTTTGAGGAAAAGATCATGACCATTAGAAAGCAAATTACGGACTCCTCTTTGAATCTGCGTATTCCTCCAGGGCTTAGCTGTCCTGGATCTGCACAGCTCTGCGAGGGCCTGGGATCGGGAGAGACACTTAAGTGTTTTAGTACTATATCTCTTGACACAATGATGAAAATAATCATGGCCTCTAAACCTTCAAGCTGCATACTGGATCCTATTCCTACTAAACTGCTGAAGGAGCTGCTTCCTGTGCTTGGCCCTCCTATGTTGAACATAATAAACAGCTCTCTATCCACCGGATGTGTACCAAACTCACTAAAAGTGGCAGTGATAAAGCCTCTCTTGAAAAAGCCAAACCTTGACCCGGAAAATATAAAAAACTATCGGCCTATATCGAATCTTCCATTCCTCTAAAAAATTTTAGAAAAAGCTGTTGCGCAGCAACTCACTGCCTTTCTGAAGACAAACAATGTATACGAAATGCTTCAGTCTGGTTTTAGACCCCATCATAGCACTGAGACTGCACTTGTGAAGGTGGTAAATGACCTTTTAATGGCGTCAGACCGAGGCTCTGCATCTGTCCTCGTGCTACTAGACCTTAGTGCTGCCTTTGACACCATCGATCACCACATTCTTTTGGAGAGACTGGAAACCCAAATTGGTCTACACGGACAAGTTCTGGCCTGGTTTAGATCTTACCTGTCGGAAAGATATCAGTTTGTCTCTGTGAATGGTCTGTCCTCCGACAAATCAACTGTACATTTCGGTGTTCCTCAAGGTTCCGTTTTAGGACCACTATTGTTTTCACTATATATTTTACCTCTTGGGGATGTTATTCGAAAACATAATGTTAACTTTCACTGCTATGCGGATGACACACAGCTGTACATTTCAATGAAACATGGTGAAGCCCCAAAATTGCCCTCGCTAGAAGCCTGTGTTTCAGACATAAGGAAGTGGATGGCTGAAAACTTTCTACTTTTAAACTCGGACAAAACAGAGATGCTTGTTCTAGGTCCCAAGAAACAACGAGATCTTCTGTTAAATCTGACAATTCATCTTGATGGTTGTAAAGTCGTCTCAAATAAAACTGTGAAGGACCTCGGCGTTACTCTTGACCCTGATCTCTCTTTTGACGAACATATCAAGACTGTTTCAAGGACAGCTTTTTTCCATCTACGTAACATTGCAAAAATCAGAAATTTTCTGTCCAAAAATGATGCAGAAAAATTAATCCATGCATTTATTACTTCTAGGTTAGACTACTGCAATGCTCTACTTTCCGGCTACCCGGATAAAGCACTAAATAAACTTCAGTTAGTGCTAAATACGGCTGCTAGAATCCTGACTAGAACCAAGAAATTTGATCATATTACTCCAGTGCTAGCTTCCCTACACTGGCTTCCTGTTAAGGCAAGGGCTGATTTCAAGGTTTTACTGTTAACCTATAAAGCGTTACATGGGCTTGCTCCTACCTATCTTTCCGAGTTGGTCCTGCCGTACATACCAATACGTACGCTACGGTCACAAGACGCAGGCCTCCTAATTGTCCCTAGAATTTCTAAGCAAACAGCGGGAGGCAGGGCTTTCTCCTATAGATCTCCATTTTTATGGAACAGTCTGCCTACCCATGTGAGAGACGCAGACTCGGTCTCAACCTTTAAGTCTTTACTGAAGACTTATCTCTTCAGTAGGTCATATGATTGAGTGTAGTCTGGCCCAGGAGTGTGAAGGTGAACGGAAAGGCTCTGGAGCAACGAACAGCCCTTGCTGTCTCTGCCAGGCCGGTTCCCCTCTCTCCACTGGGGTTCTCTGCCTCTAACCCTGTTACAGGGGCTGAGTCACTGGCTTGCTGGTGCTCTTTCATGCCGTCCCTAGGAGGGGTGCGTCACTTGAGTGGGTTGAGTTACTGACGTGATCTTCCTGTCTGGGTTGGCGCCCCCCCTTGGTTTGTGCTGTGGTGGAGACCTCTGTGGGCTATACTCGGCCTTGTCTCAGGATTGTAAGTTGGTGGTTGAGGATATCCCTCTAGTGGTGCGGGGGCTGTGCTTTGGCAGAGTGGGTGGGGTTATATCCTTCCTGTTTGGCCCTGTCCGGGGGTTTCTTCGGATGGGGCCACAGTGTCTCCGGACCGCTCCTGTCTCAGCCTCCAGTATTTATGCTGCAGTAGTTTATGTGTCGGGGGGCTGGGGTTAGTTGGTTATACCTGGAGTACTTCTCCTGTCTTATCCAGTGTCCTGTGTGAATTTAAGTATGCTCTCTCTAATTCTCTCGTTCTCTCTTTCTCTCTGAGAACCTGAGCCCTAGGACCATACGTCAGGACTACCGGGCATGCTGACACCTTGCTGTCCCCAGTCCGCCTGGCCTTGCTGCTATTCCAGTTTCAACTGTTCTGCCTGCGGTTACGAAACCCCTACCTGTCCCAGACCTGCTGTTTTCAACTCTTAATGATCGGCTATGAAAAGCCAACTGAGAGACCTGAGCCCTAGGACCATACGTCGGGACTACCGGCCGTGGTGACTCCTTGCTGTCCCCAGTCCGCCTGGCCTTGCTGCTATTCCAGTTTCAACTGTTCTGCCTGCGGTTATGGAACCCCTACCTGTCCCAGACCTGCTGTTTTCAACTCTTAATGATCGGCTATGAAAAGCCAACTGAGATTTATTCCTGATTATTATTTGACCATGCTTGTCACTTATGAACATTTTTGAACATCCTGGCATGGTTCTGTTATAATCTCCACCCGGCACAGCCAGAAGAGGACTGGCCACCCCTCATAGCCTGGTTCCTCTCTAGGTTTCTTCCTAGGTTTTGGCCTTTCTAGGGAGTTTTTCCTAGCCACCGTGCTTCTACACCTGCATTACTAGCTGTTTGGGGTTTTAGGCTGGGTTTCTGTACAGCACTTCGAGATATTAGCTGATGTACGAAGGGCTATATAAAATAAAATTGATTGATTGATTGATAGTGACTGTTCTATCTAACCATAGTAGTTATGGTAGTGACTGTTCTATCTACCCATAGTAGTTATGGTAGTGACTGTTCTATCTACCCATAGTAGTTATGGTAGTGACTGTTCTAACCATAGTAGTTATGGTAGTGACTGTTCTAACCATAGTAGTTATGGTAGTGACTGTTCTATATACCCATAGTAGTTATGGTAGTGACTGTTCTATCTAACCATAGTAGTTATGGTAGTGACTGTTCTAACCATAGTAGTTATGGTAGTGACTGTTCTACCCATAGTAGTTATGGTAGTGACTGTTCTATCTACCCATAGTAGTTATGGTAGTGACTGTTCTATCTACCCATAGTAGTTATGGTAGTGACTGTTTTAACCATAGTAGTTACGGTAGTGACTGTTTTAACCATAGTAGTTATGGTAGTGACTGTTCTATCTACCCATAGTAGTTATGGTAGTGACTGTTCTAACCATAGTAGTTATGGTAGTGACTGTTCTATCTAACCATAGTAGTTATGGTAGTGACTGTTCTAACTAACCATAGTAGTTATGGTAGTGACTGTTCTAACCATAGTAGTTATGGTAGTGACTGTTCTATCTACCCATAGTAGTTATGGTAGTGAGTGTTCTATCTAACCATAGTAGTTATGGTAGTGACTGTTCTATCTAACCATAGTAGTTATGGTAGTGACTGTTCTATCTACCCATAGTAGTTATGGTAGTGACTGTTTTAACCATAGTAGTTATGGTAGTGACTGTTCTATCTAACCATAGTAGTTATGGTAGTGACTGTTCTATCTAACCATAGTAGTTATGGTAGTGACTGTTCTAACCATAGTAGTTATGGTAGTGACTGTTTTAACCATAGTAGTTATGGTAGTGACTGTTCTATCTAACCATAGTAGTTATGGTAGTGACTGTTCTAACCATAGTAGTTATGGTAGTGACTGTTCTAACCATAGTAGTTATGGTAGTGACTGTTCTATCTACCCATAGTAGTTATGGTAGTGACTGTTCTATCTACCCATAGTAGTTATGGTAGTGACTGTTTTAACCATAGTAGTTATGGTAGTGACTGTTTTAACCATAGTAGTTATGGTAGTGACTGTTTTAACCATAGTAGTTATGGTAGTGACTGTTTTAACCATAGTAGTTATGGTAGTGACTGTTTTAACCATAGTAGTTATGGTAGTGACTGTTTTAACCATAGTAGTTATGGTAGTGACTGTTCTATCTACCCATAGTAGTTATGGTAGCAACTGTTCTAACCATAGTAGTTATGGTAGTGACTGTTCTAACCATAGTAGTTATGGTAGTGACTGTTCTATCTACCCATAGTAGTTATGGTAGTGAGTGTTCTATCTAACCATAGTAGTTATGGTAGTGACTGTTCTATATACCTATAGTAGTTATGGTAGCAACTGTTCTAACCATAGTAGTTATGGTAGTGATTGTTCTAACCATAGTAGTTATGGTAGTGACTGTTCTAACCATAGTAGTTATGGTAGTGACTGTTCTATCTAACCATAGTAGTTATGGTAGTGACTGTTCTATCTAACCATAGTAGTTATGGTAGTGACTGTTCTATCTAACCATAGTAGTTATGGTAGTGACTGTTCTAACCATAGTAGTTATGGTAGTGACTGTTCTATCTACCCATAGTAGTTATGGTAGTGACTGTTCTAACCATAGTAGTTATGGTAGTGACTGTTCTACCCATAGTAGTTATGGTAGTGACTGTTCTAACCATAGTAGTTATGGTAGTGACTGTTCTAACCATAGTAGTTATGGTAGTGACTGTTCCATCTACCCATAGTAGTTGTGGTAGTGACTGTTCTAACCATAGTAGTTATGGTAGTGACTGTTCTATCTAACCATAGTAGTTATGGTAGAGACTGTTCTAACCATAATAGTTGTGGTATTGACTTTTCTAACCATAGTAGTTACGGTAGTGAGTGACTATACAGGAAAACCCACCTCATCTTCCAGGTCTGCTGAGATTTCATCGTCTAGCTCTCTGGAATGAGAAAACAGACAATGAAAATATACACACAGTCACACACTGGCATGGTGACCCACATATCAAGTCTTCCAATAAGAAAAGCCATATGTAATGAATTACAGGATCTCACACACACACTTACTCTGTCTCTGACTGTTTCTCAGTGAAGACTCGCAGGACAAAGTCGGCCTCCTGGCCAGACTCAAAAGTGGAGGGGACAATGAGGTATTCTCCCGGAGGCAGACTGAGACGGTTGCTGACCTCTCTCAGGTTGATAAAGGTTTCAGAGCGAGCGCAGGAGGAGTGGGTCAGGAAGAAGTCTTTCTTTAGGTGCACGTTCTGACAGCCCCTGTACTGCAGAGGACGTGGAAGGTAGAGACATGGCTTCAACTACATATGCTGCAGTCCAGGTTACCAGACACAGGTTAAGTCCTAGACCAAAAGAACATGTTCAATGGAAATTCTCAATTGAAAATGCTTCTTAGTCCAAGATTAGGCTTAACCTTGCGTCCGGGAAACTGGCCCATATTCATGTAAATAAGTGCCACTTAAAAGGAATAATGCATTTATAGCCATACCCAAGTTGGATCATTTTCACAATGCCCAAATACATGAGCCTAAATTATTCATACCTCTTCTGGAATCTGCACAAACAGAAGATACAATAGGAGAAACATTAAACTTTGAAAACAATGCATTTCTGTGAGCAGCAGAAAGTAGTGAGTGTGTAGCGTTTTTCCCAGAGATGTGGCTGTAGACTCCTTTTTTAGAAGCTCGTTTCTCACCTCGTAGATGGCGAACCCGATGGTGTGCATGTCCTGCCCCTGTTTCCGGTACCTCCTCCTGTCCTTCTGCATCAGAGCCACCAGGAAGCTGCAGGCCACCTCGTCATCCTCAGGGTCGTCATCCTCCTCCAGCAGAGTTATCTTATACTGGGGGTTGATCCAGAACGTGTCTGGACAATATAGGAGCAGGCGCTTACTTGTCTGGCATTAAGGTAATCCATACAACCGATGTGTTATAGATTTCCCATCTGGTCAAATCAAATTACATTTTATTTGTCGAATGCGCCAAATAAAACAGGTGTAGACTTTACCGTGAAATGCTTACTTATGAGCCCTTTCCCAACAATGCAGAGTTAAAAAGTAATGTGTTAAATAAAAAAAAATGAAGGCCATTGAAGGCCGAAAGGTCAATCTTTTAAACTTGTCTAATAAAACAAATATTTTTTTATGGTGAGCGAGCGCCTTTTCCTGTCCAATGACGTCTACACATTTTTAGGTTGAGCACCCTCTACTTCTTTCCTTAATATTTTTTTTTAAAATAGTAACGCAATAAAATAACAATAACGAGGCTATAAACAAGGAGAACCGGTAACGAGTCAATGTGCAGGGGTACGAGGTAGTTGAGGTAATATGTGAATGTGTAGCTGTTCTAAAAGCTCTGGGGTGATTTTCCCGAAAAAACTAACACCTGAAATATGATCTTTGCTCCTACTCTAAATGTTCATGTTGACTGTAACTTACTGGGATGGTTCCTGTTCTGTACTGTATAACGTTCTATGTAAGATGTTTCTATGACACTGGGATGGTTCCTGTTCTGTCCTGTATAACGTTCTATGTAAGATGTTTCTATGACACTGGGGTGGTTCCTGTTCTGTCCTGTAAACATTCTATGTAAGATGTTTCTATGACACTGGGATGGTTCCTGTTCTGTCCTGTATAACGTTCTATGTAAGATGTTTCTATGACACTGGGATGGTTCCTGTTCTGTACTGTATAACGTTCTATGTAAGATGTTTCTATGACACTGGGATGGTTCCTGTTCTGTCCTGTATAACGTTCTATGTAAGATGTTTCTATGACACTGGGGTGGTTCCTGTTCTGTCCTGTATAACGTTCTATGTAAGATGTTTCTATGACACTGGGATGGTTCCTGTTCTGTCCTGTATAACGTTCTATGTAAGATGTTTCTATGACACTGGGATGGTTCTGGCTGCCTCTGGCTGTGCTGTATCTGTACTATACTATAAATGTTCATGCTCTGGTATGTTCTAATCTATGTGTTCTGGTATGTTCTAATCTATGGGTTCTGGTATGTTCTAATCTATGCGTTCTGGTATGTTCTAATCTATGCGTTCTGGTATGTTCTAATCTATGCGTTCTGGTATGTAAATAATGTACTAGTAACTGTGTGACTCACTGGGGTGGTTCCGACAGCCTCCGGTTCCTGTACTGTAAATGAAGTCTGGGTAGTAGTACAAGTCTATTTAACTAACATTCCACTCCTTGCCACTCCTTTTCATTGCCCAAGACAAGGCAAAGACAAGGAGTGGATTGTTAGCTAAAGAGCCTTGCACCCAGGCTAACATTCTATCTGTTCTGAGATGTAAGATGTTCTGGGAACATAGTGACTGACTCACTGGGGTTGTTGAGGCAAGCCCCGGATATATTTCCTCTTCCCCACATGCCCTTGTATTCTACTGTTAATATTCTGCAGTATGGGGTGTTAATGTTCTGCAGTATGGGGTGTTAATATTCTGCAGTATGGGGTGTTAATGTTCTGCAGTATGGGGTGTTAATGTTCTGCAGTATGGGGTGTTAATGTTCTGCAGTATGGGGTGTTAATATTCTGCAGTATGAGGTGTTTATGTTGTAATGTAAATATTCTACGTGTTCTGGAAGATATGTTCGATGTTTTATGACTCACTGGGGTGGTTACGGCAGCCCCCGGCGGTACTCCCCCGTCTCCACATGCCGTGGAACTTGATGGTGTTCCAGTGGCTGAGGCCGTCCTCACTCAGAGCGTCCGCCGTCAGGTTACAGATCTCCAGACGGGAAAACTGCCTCAGGAACTCCTGGAACGACATCCTATAGACGGGGGGGGGGGGGGGGTGATTAGGGCGATTTAAAACATATACACTCCATGGGCAAAAGTATGTGGACACCTGCTCGTTGAACATCTCATTTCAAAATCATGGGCATTAATATGGAGTTGGTCCCCCCCCCCTTTGCTGCTATAACAGCCTCCACTCTTCTGGGAAGGCTTTCCACTAGGTGTTGGAACATTGCTGCGGGGACTTGCTTCCATTCAGCCACAAGAGCATTAGTGAGGTCGGGCACTGATGTTGGGCAATTAGGCCTGGCTCGCAGTCGGCGTTCCAATTCATCCCAAAGGTGTTCGATGGGGTTGAGGTCAGGGCTCTGTGCAAGCCAGTCAAGTTCTTCCACACCGATCTCGACAAACCATTTCTGTATGGACCTCGTTTTGTGCACGGGGGCATTGTCATGCTGAAACAGGAAAGGGCTTTCCCCAAACTGTTGCCACAAAGTTGGAAGCACAGAATCGTCTAGAATGTCATTGTATGCTGTAGCGTTAAGATTTCCCTTCACTGGAACTAAGGGGCCTAGCCCGAACCATTATTCCTCCTCCACCAAACTTTACAGTTGGCACTATGCATTGGGCAAGTAGCGTTCTCCTGGCATCCGCCAAACCCAGATTAGTCTGTCGGAAAGCCAGATGGCGAGGCGTGATTCATCACTCCAGTGCTCCAGAGTCCAAAGGCGGTGAGCTTTACACCACTCCAGCCGACGCTTGGCATTGCGCATGGTGATCTTAGGCTTGTGTGCGGCTGCTCGGCCATGGAAACCCATTTCATGAAGCTCCCGACAAAAAGTTATTGTGCTGACGTTGCTTCCAGAGGCAGTTTGGAACTCGGTAGTGAGTGTTGCAACAAAGGACAGACGATTATTACGCGCTATGCGCTTCAGTACTCGGCGGTCCCGTTCTGTGAGCATGTGTGGCCTACCACTTCGAGGCTGAGCCGTTGTTGCTCCTAGACGTTTCCCCTTCACAATAACAGCACTTACAGTTGACCGGGGCAGCTCTAGCAGGGCAGAAATTTGATGAACTGACTTGATGGAAAGGTGGCATCCTATGACGGTGCCACATTGAAAGTTACTGAGCTCTTCAGTAAGGCCATTCTACTGCAAATGTTTGTCTATGGAGATTGCACGGCTATGTGCTCTATTTTATACACCTGTCAGCAACGGGAGTGGCTGAAATAGCAGAATCCACTAATTTGAAGGAGTGTCCACATACTTTTGTATATATATAGTGTATATGATATTTTCATCACAATGGCAGCTGAAGATGTAGATTTCGTGGTCTCTCGTAACATACATGTAGAAGAAGCTGACCAGCACACGCTGGTTCTGGGTTCTGAGATTACAGAATTCCAGGGTCATTTCAAACAACTGAGAACTCAGCATGTAATCATGCTCCATCTTACCAGAACTCTCCGTCCTCCATCTTTAGATGCAGGTCCTCTCTCTCAGATGGGTCCAACTCATCCCACTCAGGAGAACTGGACACAGACAGGGAGTTAAGAACAGAGCAGTCGATCAATTAAATAAACAATCAATCAGCCAATTAAATAAACAATCAATCAGCCAATTAAATAAACAATCAATCAGCCAAATAAATAAACAATCAATCAGCCAAATAAATAAACAATCAATCAGCCACTTAAATAAACAATCAATCAGCTACACATAGGGAGACAAGAACCGACCAATAGTATCCTGAGAAACAGAATCTATTACAATCTACGACAGAAACTTCATGAATGTGTAAGCAAAAGATTAGGTTTGTGGTGAAACTCTGGGGTTAGTGCTAGGTTAGGTTGTAAATATGTTGTTGTGAATGTGGACCTAGTAGGGGGTTCTGTTAAAGCTCACTTGTCACTCCAGGCGCCGGTCCACTCCACCTGTCCCCAGGGGTTCCTCACCCTGATCAACCTCTCCGTCTGACCCTGGTAATCTACCTGGAGCGGGACAGAATCAGACACATGCAGTTCAACAATAAACACACAGTAGAAACACTAGAGACAGAGACCAGGGAGACCAGGGTCTGACCAGGGAGACCAGGGTCTGACCAGGGAGACCAGGGTCTGACCAGGGAGACCAGGGTCTGACCAGGGAGACCAGGGTCTGACCAGGGAGACCAGGGTCTGACCAGGGAGACCAGGGTCTGACTTACCTCTGGACCAGGGTTCCCAAGCAGGGTCTGAAGACCCAGATACACCGGAGTCAGACCCGGGTAAAACCATGCTTCCTGGTCTAGTCTATTTAACCTACCTTCTTCAGGCCGGTGACTGAGTAAGCATGACCTTTCACCAGCTTCTTGAACGTCACAGACTCCATGTCAAAGGCACTGGTGATCTGTAGGTTACAAAATATATAAATCAGAAGAATACAAGACCCCTATGATATCAGGATGTATTGACTACAATGTTCATGTTATAAATGATGTAAGTTCATGATAACGTTGTTCAAAAATGTAGGTACATCAAACTATCCCCCAGGGCAGTATTCATAAGGCACCAAAACTGAAGAATTGGAGAGGGACTACCTGGAGATGTCCAATAAACAACTGCTTGAATTTGTTTTTCTGTTGAAAAACATTTTAAAATCGATGTGCCCCGATGAATGAGACCCTGGTGTTTTTGACTGGACCAGAGGAGGAGGGGACTCACGTCGATGGAGCAGCCCAGCAAGGAGCCTCTGTCCAGGGCTTTGCTGATGATCCTATACAGGTCCCGTGGAGCCTTCCGGAGCTCGTACATCTCAGACACACCACCGGTGAAGTCCTCAAAGCCTTCTGTGGTGCTGCCTCCAGACAGAGCCTCGTATGAACCATTCAACCTGAGAGTGACAGTAGAAACACATTTATCTGTTCAGTATCAACTATAAACCCTCTGATGCTGCCTCCAGACGGTGACAGTAGAAACACATTTATCAGGTCAGTATCATCATCTATGAACATATATAAGTGCATGGATATACACACGTAACGTACAATGAGATCCAAACGTATTGTTTTGGCTCTGTACTCCAGCTCTTTGGATTTGAAATGATACAATGACTATGAGGTTAAAGTGCAGACTGTCGGCTTTAATTTGAGGGTATTTTCATCCATATCGGGTGAACTGTTTAGAAATGACAGCACTTTTTGTACATAGTCCAAAAGTATTGGGACAAATTCCCTCATACTGTATGTGTATTAAAGTAGTTAAACGTTTAGTATTTGGTCCCATATCCTAGCACTCAATGATTACATTAATGTGGATTTTACCATGATTACGGATAATCCTGATAATCCATTCAGGATTATCCGTTGTTAATCAGGGTAGCATCCACATTAATGTAGAAGTGTTTATGAACATATTCTATTACTTACAATAAAAGTGACTCCAAAATGACACAATACATTATTTACCATTCACAATACAGTCATTTGTATTGGGCAAAAAATAATCTGAAACACAACCAAAACAAACAGCAAATGCATCCAACAACTTTGTAGAGTCACAAGCTTGATGTAATCATTGCGTGCGATGAATATGGGACCAAATAGTAAACGTTTTACTATACTGAACAAAACTATAAATGCAACATGCAACAATTTCAATGATTTTACTGAGTTACAGTTCATATAAGGAAATCAGTCAATTGAAATAAATTCATTAGGCCCTAATCTATGGATTTTACATGACTGGGCAAGGGGCGCAGCCATGGGTGGGATTGGGAGGGCATAGGCCCACCCACTGGGGAGCAAGGCCCAGCCAATCAGAATGAGTTTTTCCTCACAAAAGTGCTTTATACACACAGAAATACACCTCAATTTCATCAGCTGTCCGGGTGGCTGGACTCAGATGATCCTGCAGGTGAAGAAGCCGGATGTGGAGGTCCTGGGCTGGCGTGGTTACACGTGGTCTGCGGTTGTAAGGCTGGTTGGACGTACTGTCAAATTCTCTAAAACGACGTTGGAGGCGGTTTATGGTAGAGAAATTAAGATTAAATTCTCTGGCAACAGCTCTGGTGGACATTCCTGCAGTCAGCATGCCAATTGCACGCTCCCTCAAAACTTGAGACATCTGTGGCATTGTGTTCCCCTAAAATGGGGGGGGACTATGTACAAAATATGCTGTCATTTCTAAACGGTTCACCCGATATGGATGAAAATACCCTCAAATTAAAGCTGCCAGTCTGCACTTTAACCTCATAGTCATTGAATCATTTCAAAATCCAAAGTGCTGGAGTACAGAGCCAAAACAATAAAAAATTGGTCACTGTCCCAATACTTGTGGAGCTCCCTGTAGATGTATACACGATGAAGTCTATATGGCAGAGAGAGTGTTAATACGATCAACACACATATGGGTCCTGATTCAAAGCACTAAATAGGGAATAGGGTGGAACTTGGGACGCAGACCAGGCCTTTGTTGACATACTTGGCGTAGGCAACAAACAATAGGTAGCTTAGCATAAACCATGTATTATGGTGCTGTATCGTAGCATAAACCATGTATGTATTATGGTGCTGTAGCTTAGCATAAACCATGTATGTATTATGGTGCTGTATCGTAGCATAAACCATGTATGTATTATGGTGCTGTATCTTAGCATAAACCATGTATTATGGTGCTGTATCGTAGCATAAACCATGTATGTATTATGGTGCTGTATCTTAGCATAAACCATGTATGTATTATGGTGCTGTATCTTAGCATAAACCATGTATGTATTATGGTGCTGTATCTTAGCATAAACCATGTATGTACTAAGGTGCTGTATCTTAGCATAAACCATGTATGTAATATGGTGCTGTATCTTAGCATAAACCATGTATTACGGTGCTGTATCTTAGCATAAACCATGTATTATGGTGCTGTATCTTAGCATAAACCATGTATTATGGTGCTGTAGCTTAGCATAAACCATGTATTATGGTGCTGTAGCTTAGCATAAACCATGTATGTATTATGGTGCTGTATCGTAGCATAAACCATGTATGTATTATGGTGCTGTATCTTAGCATAAACCATGTATTATGGTGCTGTATCTTAGCATAAACCATGTATTATGGTGCTGTAGCTTAGCATAAACCATGTATGTATTATGGTGCTGTATCTTAGCATAAACCATGTATGTATTATGGTGCTGTATCTTAGCATAAACCATGTATTACGGTGCTGTATCTTAGCATAAACCATGTATTACGGTGCTGTATCGTAGCATAAACCATGTTTGTATTATGGTGCTGTATCTTAGCATAAACCATGTATGTATTATGGTGCTGTATCTTAGCATAACCCATGTATGTATTATGGTGCTGTATCTTAGCATAAACCATGTATTATGGTGCTGTATCTTAGCATAAACCATGTATGTACTAAGGTGCTGTATCTTAGCATAAACCATGTATTATGGTGCTGTATCGTAGCATAAACCATGTATGTATTATGGTGCTGTATCTTAGCATAAACCATGTATGTACTATGGTGCTGTATCGTAGCATAAACCATGTATGTATTATGGTGCTGTATCTTAGCATAAACCATGTATGTATTATGGTGCTGTATCTTAGCATAAACCATGTATGTATTATGGTGCTGTATCTTAGCATAAACCATGTATTATGGTGCTGTATCTTAGCATAAACCATGTATGTATTATGGTGCTGAAACTTAGCATAAACCATGTATTATGGTGCTGTATCGTAGCATAAACCATGTATTATGGTGCTGTATCTTAGCATAAACCATGTATGTATTATGGTGCTGTATCGTAGCATAAACCATGTATGTATTATGGTGCTGTATCTTACTTGGCGTAGGCCTTCTCCAGCAGGGCGCTCCAGAACTCATTGCCCTCGGCTGAGTGAACGAACATGAGCTCTCCATCCTTCGTTGGCAGCCGGTCATCAATCACCACATCCACCCACTCACCAAACTGCCAGAACTGAAGAGGACCACAATCAAGCTTTAAGGGATTAACCAACTTCATTTGGGTAGAAAAACACTGACCACAGCTGTCTCAATTCAAAAATGGTGATCTTAACTTCCTGCCTTCAAGGTCCTCTGTAACTGGATAAAAGAGTCTGCTAAATGGCATAAATGAGAAATGCTAACTCAAAAAGGCAGCATTCTTGTGGATTGAGACAGACCCTTAGTCTCGCAAGTCACAGTAGACCTCATACACATGATTAGTAATAATATATTATCAGTCACCTGATGTACATGTCCATCTATATTAAGATTGGCACCATCACAATGCTCATATTCTAAGCAGTGATTCAAATATTGACTGAATATTATTAATGATCCCTGTTCAACTGACTCCTACAAACATTTACATTACATTTTAGTCATTTAGCAGACGCTCTTATCCAGAGCGACTTACAGTTAGTGAATGCATACATTATTTTTTATTTTATTTTTTCCTACCCCCTGTGGGAATCGAACCCACAACCCTGGTGTTGCAAACGCCATGCTCTACCAACTGAGCTACATCCCTGCCGGCCATTCCCTCCCCTACCCTGGACGACGCCGGGCCAATTGCGCGCCGCCCCATGGGTCTCCCGGTCGCGGCCGGCTACTTTCAGAGCCTGGATTCGAACCAGGATCTCTAGTGGCACAGCTAGCACTGCGATGCAGCGCCTTAGACCACTGCGCCACTCGGGACACTTAAGAAGGAAAAGAAGGATGTTCATTACGGGTCAATCATTTCAGCCACTAAGGGATGAATAAAGGTTTGTGAATTTAATATAAAGGAATTGCCTTGCCGATGGCCCTAAAGCAGGGAGGGAAAATTGGTTATTTTTCCTTGCCATCAAAATTTGCTAAAAATAGTCCTCTATCCATCGTTTTTGGAATTTCCGATGCTCCCTGACTGTCTAGTGATTTTTAGCAAGCTGGACAGTCAAGAAACTGTATGAATATAGGTCCATTATCATTTCTACACAGTTTCCATTTGGTTTTATGCATTTTAAAGTACATATATATATATTATTTACTCAAACCACCCGCGGGCCGGATTGGACCCCCCTGCCCTAAAGGATGCTTTAACCCTGCAATTATGTTTTGTTTACATTTAACCTGACAGGAAGAATAGACTATTGATACATGGAGTGTGTGTGTGTGTGTGTGTGTGTGTGAGTGTGTGTATACCTGAAAGTGGAAGATCCCAGCGTAGTCCTCTTGGAAGGACTGACCATGAGGGACCACTCGGTGAAGCAGCCTCTCATTGAGTGTTAGAGAGGCTATGGCTGCTAGGAGCCAGCAATCACCTGGTGGAGGGAGGGAGGGACGGAGGGAGAGAAGGGAGAAAGAGGGGGAGGGAGAGAGGGAGTGTGGGGAGAAGGAAGGGGAGGGAGGGAGGGAGGGAGGGAGGGAGGGAGGGAGGGAGGGAGGGAGGGAGGGAGAAGAGAGGGGAGGGAGAGAAGGGAGAAGGAAGGGGAGGGAGGGAGGGACGGAGAGAAGGGAGAAAGAGGGGGGAGGGAGAGAGGGAGAGAAGGGAGAAGGAAGGGGAGGGAGGGAGGGAGGGAGGGAGAGAAGGGAGAAAGAGGGGGAGGGAGAGAGGGAGTGTGGGGAGAAGGAAGGGGAGGGAGGGAGGGAGGGACGGAGGGAGAAAGAGGGGGGAGGGAGAGAAGGGAGTGTGGGGAGAAGGAAGGGAGGGACGGAGAGAAGGGAGAAAGAGGGGGGAGGGAGTGTGGGGAGAAGGAAGGGGAGGGAGGGAGGGAGGGAGAGTGGGGAGAAGGAAGGGGAGGGAGGGAGGGAGGGAGGGAGAAAGAGGGAGAGAGGGAGTGTGGGGAGAAGGAAGGGGAGGGAGGGAGGGAGGGAGAGAAGGGAGAAAGAGGGGGGAGGGAGAGAGGGAGTGTGGGGAGAAGGAAGGGGAGGGAGGGAGGGAGAAAGAGGGGGGAGGGAGAGAGGGAGTGTGGGGAGAAGGAAGGGGAGGGAGGGAGGGACGGAGGGAGAAAGAGGGGGGAGGGAGAGAAGGGAGTGTGGGGAGAAGGAAGGGGAGGGAGGGAGGGACGGAGGGAGAAAGAGGGGGGAGGGAGAGAGGGAGTGTGGGGAGAAGGAAGGGGAGGGAGGGAGGGACGGAGGGAGAAAGAGGGGGGAGGGAGGGACGGAGGGAGAAAGAGGGGGGAGGGAGAGAGGGAGTGTGGGGAGAAGGAAGGGGAGGGAGGGAGGTAGGGAGGGAGTAGGAGGGCGAGACAGATAGACAGATAGACAGAGAGAGAGATTGTTGCAATCATTTAACTAGAATGTCCAGCAGGTGGAGTGTGTACCAGGCTGTGCTTGTGAATGGATGTCAGCCAGGGCCAACCCAGCTCTGGACCAGGGCCAACCCAGCTCTGGACCAGGGCCAACCCAGCTCTGGACCAGGGCCAACCCAGCTCTGGACCAGGGCCAACCCAGCTCTGGACCAGGGCCAACCCAGCTCATCATCATTCATTATGATAAGTAGCCTATACTAGAGAAATGTGAAGTTTGATATTAAATAAATGTGCTAATATGGGTGATTGTTAATTGATTGATACAACCAACTAGTATTAGTAGCTTGACCACAAACCCAAGGGCTCTTTTAAAATGTAACCAGTGCAACCATTGCAGAAATATTGCACAGAAAAAGTATTTTGTTGACACCAGCTTCCAAAATGGAGTATTACGTCAAGCATTTCATTAACTGCAAACCCACTCATGTCATCTATAGATTGGAATGTCCACAGTGCAAGGTGTTCTACATTGGACGGACAAAGAGACGCCTTCAAGGCAGCTTAGCGGAACACAAGTACGCCATACGGGGTAGGCAATGAAGACTACCCCATGGCAAGGCACCACAAGTCCTTACACCATGGTAACCCTGCCTCCCTACAAGCTATGGGTATTGATCATATTCCGGCCTCTATTAGAAAAGGGGACCGTCTGAAACAGTTAAACCAAAGGGAAAGTTTTTGGATTTACAAACTACAGGCCACTAAATACCCTGGTTTAAATGAAGATATGGATTTCTCACCCTTCCTGTAGGGTTGTGATAGGTCCATTTGCTGCCATCTAGTGGACATTGTGCTCAATTGCCCTCAGCTACGTTTAGACTGTTGTTGTTCATGTTTTGTTGGTTTCTAGTGTCCTATGGAATATATTGCTGATTTTTGACACTTTTCCCACTCATATTTAAGGTTAGAACTACCTTTCTAAGTGTTCTGATACTTCTAATTTCGAGTTGTATTTGTATGATAACATAGTTACAGTATTTCACTTTTTAATGTGTATAGTAGTGCTTACTACAGTGAGGAAAAAAAGTATTTGATCCCATGCTGATTTTGTACGTTTGCCCACTGACAAAGACATGATCAGTCTATAATTTTAATGGTAGGTTTATTTGAACAGTGAGAGACAGAATAACAACAATAAAATCCAGAAAAACGCATGTCAAAAATGTTATAAATTGATTCGCATTTTTACGAGGGAAATAAGTATTTGACCCCTCTGCAAAACATGAGTTAGTACTTGGTGGCAAAACCCTTGTTGGCAATCACAGAGGTCAGACTTTTCTTGTAGTTGGCCACCAGGTTTGCACACATCTCAGGAGGGATTTTGTCCCACTCCTCTTTGCAGATTTTCTCCAAGTCATTAAGGTTTCGAGGCTGACGTTTGGCAACTCGAACCTTCAGCTCCTTCCACAGATTTTCTATGGGATTAAGGTCTGGAGACTGGCTAGGCCACTCCAGGACCTTAATGTGCTTCTTCTTGAGCCACTCCTTTGTTGCCTTGGCCATGTGTTTTGGGTCATTGTCATGCAGGAATACCCATCACGACCCATTTTCAATGCCCTGGCTGAGGGAAGGAGGTTCTCACCCAAGATTTGACGGTACATGGCCCCGTCCATCGTCCCTTTGATGTGGTGAAGTTGTCATTGGCAAACTTCAAACGGGCCTGTATATGTGCTTTCTTGAGCAGGGGGACCTTGCGGGCGCTGCAGGATTTCAGTCCTTCACGGCGTAGTGTGTCACCAATTGTTTTCTTGGTGACTATGGTCCCAGCTGCCTTGAGATCATTGACAAGATCCTCCCGTGTAGTTCTGGGCTGATTCCTCACCGTTCTCATGATCATTGCAACTCCACGAGGTGAGATCTTGCATGGAGCCCCAGGCCGAGGGAGATTGACAGTTATTTTGTGTTTCTTCCATTTGCGAATTATCGCACCAACTGTTGTCACCTTCTCACCAAGCTGCTTGGCGATGGTCTTGTAGCCCATTCCAGCCTTGTGTAGGTCTACAATCTTGTCCCTGACATCCTTGGAGAGCTCTTTGGTCTTGGCCATGGTGGAGAGTTTGGAATCTGATTGATTGATTGCTTCTGTGGACAGGTGTATTTTATACAGGTAACAAACTGAGATTAGGAGCACTCCCTTTAAGAGTGTGCTCCTAATCTCGTTACCTGTATAAAAGACACCTGGGAGCCAGAAATCTTTCTGATTGAGAGGGGGTCAAATACTTATTTCCCTCATTAAAATGCAAATCAATTCATAACATTTTTGACATGCGTTTTTCTGGATTTTTTTGTTGTTATTCTGTCTCTCACTGTTCAAATAAACATACCATTACAATTATAGACTGATCATTTCTTTGTCAGTGGGCAAACGTACAAAATCAGCAGGGTATCAAATACTTTTTTCCCTCACTGTAGGTGTGTCCAATCAACTTTGTAACCACTCCCTCTTCAAATTAGGGCTAATTGGAAAAGAGGACATTGTATTATTTATTTGCACTCCCTGATGAAGGCCATGCAGCCGAAACGCGTCTGATTTATTTTTTTAAACCTTGTTTCTATTGAACATACCATACTAATAAAGGCATTTTAATTAATTATATGTAGAGTGCCTTGGTCCTCCTTTCTTTCTGATGACCAATTCACCCCTTTGACCAAAGAGCACCTTCTGTCTACCAACATCTACTACTGTGTACCTTGGTAGCGCTTCCCTTCCTCCTCTTTCTACTAGTAGTAGTAGTAGTTTAAAGGATAATAACAAATAAAAATAGACTATGGTGCACATTAATGAGCTAATGAGGCGCGATTTCGCCAGAGACGCGACCCAGTCGTTCAGTCTTTTTGTTCTGTATCTATGGACGCGACCCAGTCGTTCAGTCTTTTTGTTCTGTATCTATGGACGCGACCCAGTCGTTCAGTATTTTTGTTCTGTATCTATGGACGCGACCCAGTCGTTCAGTCTTTTTGTTCTGTATCTATGGACGCGACCCAGTCGTTCAGTCTTTTGGTTCTGTATCTATGGACGCGACCCAGTCGTTCAGTCTTTTTGTTCTGTATCTATGGACGCGACCCGGTCGTTCAGTCTTTTTGTTCTGTATCTATGGACGCGACCCAGTCGTTCAGTCTTTTTGTTCTGTATCTATGGACGCGACCCAGTCGTTCAGTCTTTTTGTTCTGTATCTATGGACGCGACCCAGTCGTTCAGTCTTTTTGTTCTGTATCTATGGACGCGACCCAGTCGTTCAGTCTTTTTGTTCTGTATCTATGGACGCGACCCAGTCGTTCAGTCTTTTGGTTCTGTATCTATGGACGCGACCCAGTCGTTCAGTCTTTTTGTTCTGTATCTATGGACGCGACCAGTCGTTCAGTCTTTTTGTTCTGTATCTATGGACGCGACCCAGTCGTTCAGTCTTTTTGTTCTGTATCTATGGACGCGACCCAGTCGTTCAGTCTTTTTGTTCTGTATCTATGGACGCGACCCAGTCGTTCGTTCTAAATGTTCCATTGCCATACTGGCTGGCAACGTTCTTATCCCTTGCTTGCTAGCTAGCCAACTACGGCTAACTTACAGTCATGTCAAACATTGCAGCCAGAATAACAGCAACGTATCTGCATTTGCGTAACAATGAGCTAATGAGGCGCGATTTCACCTGGCATAGAAAATGTGCTCTCTCGTCAGGACACTGTTGTTCAGAGGAGCTAGCCAACAACACAGCTAACACAATCACTTCAAACGGAAGCTGGAAAGACAGCAAACTAGCTGCACTTCGTTTCGTTTGACCTTTTTTATTTACATTTCTTTGTATACATCCATAAAAATGATGCTGATTCATGATTTCGACTGGCTGAGAAAAGCTGCTTATACAAATCTCAGCTGTTGAAAACTAAATGTTAGTCCAAAAGAAATGTGAGATAATGTGTAGATGCTTTTTATAGTGGAGATCAAGTTTATAAATTGCCTGGCTGGGCTGATGAGACAGTGGATTGGGCAGTCAGATGGAACAGAGTAAATAGGCATTTTAACGTCATAGATTTAGCCGGCGGTAACTTGTGGAATAGTCACCTGCTGGAATGCGGTTTTAACCAATCAGCATTCAGGATTATATCCACCCGTTGTATAATTAGCTAGAGAAGTACCCAATAGCAACCATCACCTGCTGTAGCCATTAACACCGTCTCAATCTTCAGACAGGCCATTCTATTGAGGAATTTCAATTAAGCTGACCCGTGGTGGACCGGGCTATGGCCCGTGACGTGAATGGGGAAAAGCGGTGAGGAAGGAGCGCCCTTCTCAAATCGAACAGTAATCTGTGTTGCTCCGTCATGTTGTCAACAAGGCAGCATTGTAGATCGTCCGGAAACATGCAACATCCCTTTTCCATACAATATATGTTTGGATTTTCATTGGGAAGGCAGATAAAGCGTTTTTTTATCAAAAGCAATTCCTTTTGCATGTGAAAACACAGAATCTTACTCCATGTGCTTAACCCACATCACTTTTATTTGGAGCCGATTTCGCTAAATCGGCCAAAACGTGGCACCTGGCCCAACGACCCGGAGGCAACCCAGTTCCAAAACGAATGCAATCAGCGCTAACCCGCTTCACCTGGAGCATGCTGGGGCATTATTAGACCTCCCTCACTACCGTAGCTAAGCAACCTCCTATACAGCCACAGTCTGGGTATTAGTAGAACTTTGGCCAATCAGAACTCACCCAGAGCTACTCTCTGGCCAATCAGAACTCACGTAGAGCTCCCTGGCCAATCAGAACTCAGAGAGCTTGTCCCTGGCCAATCACAACTCACCCAGAGGTAGTCCCTGGCCAATCAGAAGTCTCCCAGAGCTAGTCCCTGGCCAATCAGAACTCACCTAGAGCTCCCTGGCCAATCAGAACTCACCTAGAGCTCCCTGGCCAATCAGAACTCACCTAGAGCTCCCTGGCAGATGTCTGTTCTGGTAGCTCCTCCCAGGATGAATTGAGGGTCATCTGTCAGCTCCTGGAGGGAAGGACAGGGGAGGGGAGGGGAGGGGAGGGGATGATTAGATTAGACTATGGCAAGAGTCATTTACAGTAGACTGTTAGGGAGAGGGACTGCACAGCAAACAGACATTCTTAGATTGTCTTTTTCCTATTGATCTTCTAACAATTCTCACAATTGCATTTACCTGTGAGAGTATCAACTTAATTTACAATACATTTACAGGTATAACATTTATAGTATTTCTATCTCTGTAACTGATGCTTCTAGTTTTTCTGACAGCTGAGCATATCTGGCTCTTGAGCAATTCTAGAACATACGGTGCATTCGGAAATAATTAAGACCCCTTCCCTTTATCCACATTTTGTTACTTTACAGCCTTACTCTAAAATGTATTAAATACATTAACACAATACCCCATAATGACAAAGCAAAAACAGGTTTTTAGAAATGTTTGCAAATGTATTAAAAATTAAAAACTGAAATAGCTTATTTACATAAGTATTTAGACCCTTTGCTATTAAACTCTAAATTTAGCTCCGGTGCATCCTGTTTCCATTGATCATCCTTGAGATGTTTCTACGTCTTGATTGGAGTCCACCTGGGGTAAATTCAATTGATTGGACATGATTTGGAAAGGCATATACCTGTCTATATAAGGTCCCACAGTTTTGTATTTTTATTTAACCAGGTAAGCCAGTTGAGAACAAGTTCTCATTTACAACTGCGACCTGGCCAAGATAAAGCAAAGCAGTGCGATTAAAAACAACAACAACACAGAGTTACATATGAATGAAGAGACCTGAAAATAGATGTGCAGCGACGCTCCCAATCCAACCTGACGGGGCTTGAGAGGATCTGCAGAAAAGAATGGGAGAAACTCCCCAAATACAGGTGTGCCAAGCTTGTAGCATCATACCCAAAAAGACTTGAGACTGTAAAGGTCTGCCAAAGGTACTTCAAGTCTATTTTCAGGTCTCTTCATTCATGTGTAACTCTGTGTTGTTGTTGTTTTTATCGCACTGCTTTGCTTTATCTTGGCCAGGTCGCAGTTGTAAATGAGAACTTGTTCTCAACTGGCTTACCTGGTTAAATAAAGGTGAAATAAAAAATAAAAAACGGTGGGACTTTATATAGACAGGTATATGCCTTTCCAAATCATGTCCAATCAATTGAATTTACCACAGGTGGACTCCAATCAAGTTGTAGAAACATCTCAAGGGTGATCAATGGAAACAGGATGCACCTGAGCTCAATTTCGAGTCTCATAGCAAAGGGTCTAAATACTTATGTAAATAAGGTATTTCAATTTTTTTTTTTTTTATACATTTGAAAACATTTCTAAAAACCTGTTTTTGCTTTGTCATTATGGGATATTGTGTGTAGATTGATGAGGGGAAAAAACAATTTAATCCATTTTAGAATAAGGCTGTAACGTAATAAAATGTGGAAAAAGTCAAGGGGTCTGAATACTTTCCGAATGCACTGTATGTAACTCAGGTAAACAAGTGGCACATCTAGGAAGTGGTCAGAGGAAGCCTGGTCAACAACTGCACTGACTGGTCTTTACTGGACTGGTCTTTACTGGTCTTTACTGACTGGTCTTTACTGGACTGGTCTTTACTGGACTGGTCTTTACTGGACTGGTCTTTACTGTTCTTTACTGACTGGTCTTTACTGGACTGGTCTTTACTGACTGGTCTTTACTGGTCTTTACTGGACTGGTCTTTACTGACTGGTCTTTACTGGTCTTTACTGGACTGGTCTTTACTGGACTGGTCTTTACTGGTCTTTACTGGACTGGTCTTTACTGGACTGGTCTTTACTGGTCTTTACTGGACTGGTCTTTACTGGTCTTTACTGACTGGTCTTTACTGGACTGGTCTTTACTGGACTGGTCTTTACTGGACTGGTCTTTACTGGTATTTACTGACTGGTCTTTACTGGACTGGTCTTTACTGGTCTTTACTGACTGGTCTTTACTGGACTGGTCTTTACTGGACTGGTCTTTACTGGACTGGTCTTTACTGTTCTTTACTGACTGGTCTTTACTGGACTGGTCTTTACTGACTGGTCTTTACTGGTCTTTACTGGACTGGTCTTTACTGACTGGTCTTTACTGGACTGGTCTTTACTGGACTGGTCTTTACTGGTCTTTACTGGACTGGTCTTGACTGGTCTTTACTGGACTGGTCTTTACTGGACTGGTCTTTACTGGTCTTTACTGACTGGTCTTTACTGGACTGGTCTTTACTGGACTGGTCTTTACTGGTATTTACTGACTGGTCTTTACTGGACTGGTGTTTACTGGTCTTTACTGGACTGGTCTTTACTGGACTGGTCTTTACTGGACTGGTCTTTACTGGTATTTACTGACTGGTCTTTACTGGTCTTTACTGGACTGGTCTTTACTGGACTGGTCTTTACTGCTTCCTGTCTGTACTTCACAGGAGGTTGGTGGCACCTTAATTGGGGAGGACGGGATCGTGGTAATGGCTGGAGCAGAATCAGTGGAACTGTATCAAATGCATCAAACACATGGTTTCCATGGTGATGCCATTCCATTCACTCCGATCCAGACGTTATTATGAGCCGTCCTCCCCTCAGCAGCCCTCCACTGCTCTACTTGTCCCCCTGCTGCCAGTCGGTCCCACATGCCACGCTTAGCAGCAGCTATGCTACAGTCTAGACTGGCAGTATAACTGTTCAGCAGTGCACTGTACTACAACAACACAGATCGACCTTAAGGTTTCTGTCTCCACATGCCAGCCATACAACAGCTGCAGGAGCAGGGTGTGACAGGTATGCAGCATGTGGTCTAGAGTGGCTAGCAGTCTTACAACAACATGGATCCACCTAAACTAGATCTGAAAAATGAACTGCCCTGTGCTAGAATGGTGACAGGTGCAGGGCGTGACAGAGGCCATGTTCGACAGCATAAAAACTGTGATGTATCATGGGTAAATTTTACCCCTTCTTCTCCATAGGGTTTTCAGCGGTTAAGCTTCGCCCACAGTTGGCGCTCTCTCTCTCTCTCTCTCTCTCTCTCTCTCTCTCTCTCACCCACCCACCCACCCACCCACCCACCGTGGGTCTCATCCATTCCACGTCCCTGGTCTTGGCGGAGAAGGGGGCCAGTTCTTTGAAGCCCAGAGAGGGAGCCTTGGCTAGGAAGGATGGGTCCTCAAACAGACACCCCGTCTCCAGACACTCCTGCCTCAAAGCCTCATAGTCCTGGTTGAATTAATTGAATAAACATAACACATAATGTACATCAATAAATACAGCAACAAGATGTGCATTTGATTTTGAAAGCATTAATCAGATCTTGAATGATTAAATAGTTATTTCCAAAGTGGTCCTCGATGGTAAATAAATAACATAAAAGACGAGGCCATGTCCCAAATGGTACCCTACTCCCTATGGGCCCTGGACAAAAGCAGTGCACTATATAGTGGATAGGGTGCCATTTGGAACACACTTAATAGGGTGCCATTTGGAAGACACTAAATAGGGTGCCATTTAAAACACACTTAATAGGGTGCCATTTGGAACACAATTAATAGGGTGCCATTTGGAACAGACTTAATAGGGTGCCATTTGGAACACACTTAATAGGGTGCCAGTTGGAACACACAAATAGGGTGCCATTTGGAACACACTTAATAGGGTGCCATTTAAAACACACTTAAAAGGGTGCCATTTGGAACACAATTAATAGGGTGCCATTTGGAACAGACTTAATAGGGTGCCATTTGGAACACAATTAATAGGGTGTCATTTGGAACACACAATTGGGTGCCATTTGGAACACACTTAATAGGGTGACATTTGGAACACACATAATAGGGTGCCATTTGGAACACAATAAATAGGGTGCCATTTGGAATACACACAAAGTTACAAAACAAAACCATTACAAACAAACAAACAAACTGACCTGGTTAAGGAAGGGGACGGCGTGATCGTTGGAGCCCATTCCCTCGGCTCGCAGCCTGCTGGTGGCTATGCTAGCAGAGATTCCCCCTGACATACTTTCACAGGACAGGACATAGAGTGAGCTTCAAAAGTATTGGGACAGTGAACCCTTTGTTGTTGTTTTGGCTCTGTACTCAGCTCTTTGGATTTGAAATGATGCAATGACTATGAGGTATTTTTCATCCATATCGGGTGAACCGTTTAGAAATTACAGCACATTTTGTACATAGTCCCCCCTATTTTAGGGGATCAAACATATTTGGACAAATTCACTTATATGTGTATTAAAGTAGTCAAAAGTTAAGTATTTGGTCCCATATTCCTAGCACTCAATGATTACATTAATGTGGATGCTAGCATTATTACGGATAATCCTGAATGAATCGTGAATAATGATACAGATGCAGAAATATCATACCCCCAAGACATGCTAACCTCCCCTGTTATATTAACGGTGAGAGGTTAGCATTTGGGGGTATGATATTTGTGCGTCTGTAACTTTCTCACTCATCATTATTCACGATTTTAATTCTGAATTATCCGTAATCATGGTAGCATCCACATGAATGTAGAAGTGTTTAGAAAAAATATTATATTCTTATTTACAATAAAAAGTGACTCCAAAATGACACAAACATTATTTATCATTCATTTCTATTGGGCACAAAAATAATCTGAAACACGACCAAAAACAAACAGAAAATGCATCCAACAAAGCTTGATGTAGTCATTGCGTGCTAGGAACATGGAACCAAATACTTAACTTTTTACTACTTTAATACACACATAAGTGAGTTTGTCCCAAAGTGCTGGAGTACAGAGAAAGTGTGTCACTGTCCCAATACTTTCGGAGCTCAGTGTCAGTCAGAGGCCTGGGTTGGTGGTGCAGTGATCCATCTGCAATACATGGCACTGCAACCAACAGCAGCGGAGAGATCTCTGCTGACAAAACTGGATCCGAACAGGGTATTAAATGCTGCGGTGCACAGGCCGCAACCTGGGTTCAAATACTATTCAATATTCATTTTAAATACTTTAGCTGGGCTTGATTGAGCTCGTCTGTTGCAAGGGAACCGACGGAGTAGTCGTACAACCGAAACCCCCTCACCCACCTGGCCCTCCAGGCGAGCCTAAAGCTAACGCACAAAGTATTTAAAATATTTGGATTAGTGTTTGAACCCAGGTCTGGGACAGGCACAGTGGGTAGGTATAAATAGCTAAGCTAACAGCAGAGAAGTACACTGACACGAAGGCTGCAGCACAGCAACCATCCATTCCAGCCTGTCTGTGTTTGTTTGTTGATCACTTGTTTGCTGTTTTACTAGTGATCTGTGTTTGTCTATTCTGACAGTTTTTCTACCAATGAACCTCTGGTCTTGTGATCTGTCTGTAAGCTTGTTATAGATTCTTCAGCTGACCTTTCTCACCAGCAGTGAGTCAGAGATGTTTCAGAAAGGTGGATCTGTCATCGACTACTCTGGCCTTCCTACCAGCAGTGAGTCAGAGATGTTTCAGAAAGGTGGATCTGTCATTGACTACTCTGGCCTTCCCACCAGCAGTTGAGTCAGGGAGGTTTCAGAAAGGTGGATCTGTCATCGACTACTCTGGCCTTCCTACCAGCAGTGAGTCACAGATGTTTCAGAAATATTTCCTCACTGCTCAGAGCTCTGATAACAGTTCCTGCTGAACATGCCTGAACACTGACTGTTCATTCATTGGTGTGTAATAACTCAGCTATTAAACAGAGTAATATATCTATTAGCTAGTAGTCCATACTGTACAACTTCATAGAAACCTCTAGGGACTTTTACCCTGATTATGGTAGAGTTATGAAAATATCCTGATTATGGTAAAAAAAATAAGCCAGACAAAATCAAGCAAACAAAGTTAATGGAAACAGTATTGACCAATCAAGAGAGCTAGGGTTCTAGAGCTAGGGTTCTAGAGCTAGGGTTCTAGAGCTAGGGTGCTAGAGCTAGGGTTCTAGAGCTAGGGTTCTAAAGCTAGTGTGCTAGGTGTTAGAGCTAGGGTTCTAGAGCTAGGGTGCTAGGTATTAGAGCTAGGGTTCTAGAGCTAGGGTGCTAGGTATTAGAGCTAGGGTTCTAGAGCTAGGGTGCTAGGTATTAGAGCTAGGGTTCTAGAGCTAGGGTGCTAGGTGTTAGAGCTAGGGTGCTAAGTGTTAGAGCTAGGGTGCTAAGTGTTAGAGCTAGGGTGCTAAGTGTTAGAGCTAGGGTGCTAGGTGTTGGGGTAATCTTATTCCCAGACACTTCCGCCCAAATGCGCGATGAGTCTGGTGGACCAACGTGTCAAACTTGGCCTTCGTTAGCCAATACAGAAAGCTGGGTGAAGCTCCCGGAGCACAGGCAGTAATTGGCTTAATCTACCAACCAATCATCTCCCACAACACCTTCCCCCTAACCCTCCCCACGCCTCGCAGTCGTGTGATTCGCTAAAATTAAGTAATGACAAATCAGAAGGTCCACTCCCATAGAATTCTATGGTCACTCCTACTAAGGCCAACTTTGAATGGTTGATATCCCATGTTTATATGCACTGTGTTCAATAGCCTGGGGACAAGGTTAGGGTTAGGGTGAAATGGGAGATAGAGACAAGCAATATCTAACACCTCTAACAAGCCAGTAGACTCCCCCCCCCCCCCCCCCCCCCCCCCCCAAAGAGAGATGAAAAGCTGATTCCTTGAGTCTATGAGCAGGCTGCGGAGGAATGAGAGAAAGGATTCATGTATGTAACCGATATACCAAAGTCACACAATATGCACTTTAGAAACAGGGTTTAGGCTATTGCTTTCAGAAACTTTAGGGCACCACCTTGAAAAATAACACTTTAGACCAAAAAAACTGTCACTTGAAGCTGACAGTTGTCTTGTCAAGGAGAAATAGGTGGAGGGATTGTTGGTAGTGTGGAGAAATCCTGGGTCTGGCCCTGAGGCACTTCACTATTGTTCTCTCTCTTTCCTCAGAGTAGGCCTGGCCTCGCCCTCTCTCTTCCCCCTCTCTTTCCTCAGAGTAGGCCTCGCCTCGCCCTCTCTCTCCCCCTCTCTTTCCTCAGAGTAGGCCTCGCCTCGCCCTCTCTCTCCCCCTCTCTTTCCTCAGAGTAGGCCTCGCCTTGCCCTCTCTCTCCCCCTCTCTTTCCTCAGAGTAGGCCTCGCCTCGCCCTCTCTCTCCCCCTCTCTTTCCTCAGAGTAGGCCTCGCCTCGCCCTCTCTCTCCCCCTCTCTTTCCTCAGAGTAGGCCTCGCCCTCTCTCTCCCCCCTCTCTTTCCTCAGAGTAGGCCTCGCCTCGCCCTCTCTCTCCCCCTCTCTTTCCTCAGAGTAGGCCTCGCCTCGCCCTCTCTCTCCCCCTCTCTTTCCTCAGAGTAGGCCTCGCCTCGCCCTCTCTCTCTCTCCCCCCCTCCCCTCTCTAACTGAACAAGACCTGGAACCCTGGCCAAGGGTTGTCTCAGAGAACTACATAAGTAGTAGTAATCAGGACATTTGTACTGTGTTACGCAGTTTCATTTGATATCAAAACATTACTGTGCTGTGTTACGCAGTTTCATTTGATATCAATACATTACTGTGCTGTGTTACGCAGTTTCATTTGATATCAATACATTACTGTACTTTTTTAGGCAGTTTCATTTGATATCAAAACATTACTGTACTGTTTTAGGCAGTTTCATTTGATATCAAAACATTACTGTACTGTTTTAGGCAGTTTCATTTGATATCAAAACATTACTGTACTGTTTTAGGCAGTTTCATTTGATATCAAAACATTACTGTACTGTTTTAGGCAGTTTCATTTGATATCAAAACATTACTGTACTGTTTTAGGCAATGTGAACTCCTCATTCTGTGTGGGAGAAGAAAAATATAGATTATCTCTCTCCCAATTCAATTCAATGGGCTTTATTGGCATGGGAAACATATGTTTACATTGCCAAAGCAAGTGAAATAGATAAGAACAGTAAACATTACACTCACAAAAGTTATCTCTCTCTCTCTCTCTCTCTTACCCTTAATGGAAACTCTAATATAAACATTAAACAACGTGGACAACCCCAGGAGTGTTTAGTATGCCAAAACTGTTCTCAAACACTTGCCTGGCATTCTAATGAGAGAGAGAGAGAGAGAGAGAGAGAGAGAGAGAGAGAGAGAGAGAGAGAGAGAGAGAGAGAGAGAGAGAGAGAGAGAGAGAGAGAGAGAGAGAGAGAGAGAGAGAGAGAGAGAGAGAGAGAGAGAGAGAGAGAGAGAGAGAGAGAGAGAGAGAGAGGCTCGCCTGGGAAGCAGCAGGTCATCTGAGTGAGTAGACTGACTGCCATAAATCCAGGAAGGTGGGGAGGGAATCTGAAAGGATGCGTCCCAAATATCACCCTACTCCCTAAGGACTCTGGTCAAAAGTAGTGCACTACATAGGGAATAGGGTGCCATTTGGGATGCCAGCTGAGTCACATAGAGAGGACTCTGTTCTGCAGGGAGGAATCAAACGTATCTAAACTACAGCATCATAAAATTACTTGTTATAGACAGTTACAAGCAGAATCAATGTTGTGTTAGTGCTTGACTTGGGCCGGATCTCTCTAGAACTGGATACCGCCACCTCAAATGTTCTACTGTTTGAGTTCCTGTACCTCTTATAATAATATATAATAATATAATATGCCATTTAGCAGACACTTTTATCCAAAGCGACTTACAGTCATGTGCGCATACATTTTTACATATGGGTGGTCCCGGGGATCGAACCCACTACCCTGGCGTTACAAGCGCCGTGCTCTACCAATTGAGCTACAGAGGAGCGGGACTCTAACCCGGACGCTTATAATAAATCTTATAGAATGTTAGCTTAAAAGTATTGCAGATTTCCTGCACCTAAATATAAATGGTACCGGCACACAAAATGAGAACTGACACCTATTTCAGTCCAAGGCAAAAACTGAGTGCATGTGCATTCTGTTTTAGTCTGAAAGAAACAAACCATCAGGTTTTAACCCTGCCCCCGTCCAGTGTGTGTGTGTGTGTGTGTGTGTGTGTGTGTGTGTGTGTGTGTGTGTGTGTGTAGGAATATCCCTCTCCTCAGGGACATAAGGTCAGAATGTGAGAGTGAGACTCAGGCTCGTTGCACTCACTATGACCCAAAGTCTCTCCATTCTCAGAGAACAGCTGATTCATGCAGTCCCGGACTCAACTTCAACAATGCTCCAAAACAACTAGAGATGAGCCTCTCATCCACAGAACTATGCTTCTCATACCCCAGTGGGCTCCTCAGTCATAACAAACTAGTGTGGAGGACACGTGTCAGGTTCAAACAAAATAAAGAGCATTTTTTTCAGAGCAACATTACATGTGCAAAGTGTCTTGTGCAAAGTGTCTTCTAAAGTGATGTATTTATAACTTTTTATAAATTCCCCTAGTGTGGTTTTGTTCCAGATTAGCGAAATATTATCTCTGAGTTCAGAACTATTTGTAATTTTCTTCAGTTGAATTTAAATCATGCTCAGTTCAAAGTTTACAGTGTTCAAATGTACGTAAAAATGTATGCGCACATGACTGTAAGTCGCTTTGGATAAAAGCGTCTGCTAAATGGGATATTATTATTATTATTATTATTATTAAACTGATTAAAGATGCATGGGTTGATTACCCTAGGTTACTTTGAGGCATTATTTTGTCGCGCAAATGGTTAACTTCTGGCTTATTGCAGATGCATAACCTAGTTGACATGGCAGGTTATTTAATAAATTAATGGTGTACCGAAAACAATAATTTGTTACATTGTAACGATTACAGAACAATTCTTGGAAATGTAGCAAGCCTAGTGTACGGTGGCCTTCTGGAAAGATATTGCGGAGCTACGGCAAACCGAAAATACCATGCACTCTCTCTGAATAGAGATGTCACTTAGAAACCACGACAACACTGAGCACTCACCACTTTGAAGACAACTTCGATGTTTTTTTTGTAGTTACGTGACAGACTGCCAGTTCACTAAACAATCGCTTAAATCTCGGTACTGGGCGGGGGTGTTGAACGTAGCGGTGGTGGTGCAACGGCAGTAGCGCAGGTTCCGTGCGTATGGTCAATAGGCCTCCTAGCGCGCCGGTAAAGCCCAACCCCGTCCGTCGGGGGAGGGGCGCATGGACCATCTCAAAGCTGGCCACATGCACCGTGCGCGTATAGAACTAAAGGCTAAAGATACAAGTTCCAAATAAAACAGCCAGTGCAAGACACTAGAATAACAATGGTGTTTATTAGACTATAAAAAGGCTTTTATTTTCAGAACAAGACACAAAATGAGAAACAGCAGTCTGCATTAAAGGATTGGAACTATGTGATACATTTATCAGAAAAAATATAATCTGTAGCAACTTTCAATAAGCTTATCTAATAAAACAAATAAAGTTTTAAAACAGGATGTGATGTAATACAGTGTTTTCAAAAGAAATGTCTATAAAAAGGCACTTTGGTTAAATAGCATGTTATGCAGAGAGCTCTCTTGTGCTGCTGGCTTCAAAATGGGTTTTATTGTGGAGCGTAAAGTCTTCAGATTTGCACACGTCTTTTTATGTGCTGCTGTGTTCTAGATCATGGTGAATGACAACCACTGAAAATAGAAATGGAACGCAACAATACATTAGAACTGAAAAACAACAACAACAACAACAACAACATTAAAGCTGTCTTTATGAGTTGATTACAAGAGTAAATTGAAAGTTCTCACCTGATGGAAATCCAATTCAATAGAGCCAGTACCAGCCGTGTCAATCTTCATGAAGACTCCTGCGGGGTTGAGAGAGGTACAGGTGTAAGTGTTTATAACATAACACTCTGATCACAGAGTTAACTCTCCACATAACCCACACTGCAAGACAGGAAGAGGACGCTGCTGCTTGCTTTCACTTGTTTGGATACAGCTATGAATGAATGTACATTATATTATGACATATTTATACCTCCTAAAATCAATATCTCTGGAAAGTAAAACTGTCTGCTTGTAATCCTGAGCTGAAATGAAATAAATAAAATAATAACCTTAAATAAGGTACAGTCTGCAATATTTACTGCTGTTACACTCCATGGCCATCACAGCTTTATAGGAAAATAAGTGCTGGTGGGGATGCCGTTTGGCTGAAACACAAATTCAGGATTGTGGCTTTAAGACAAGACGTCATTGTACTTACTGAACATCATCTCCAGCCGCAAGATGCAGGCAACAAAGTTATCAAAGTTGATGGTCATGTCAGCCTCTCCATACCGGGCAACCAGAATCTGGTGGATGGCGTTGTTCAGACTGAAACCTGACGGAAGACAGATTATACAGTGGGGTCCCAAATGATTGACAGCCTTGATAAAGATCAGTAATAATGACTGTATAAAATACATTATTCAAATACTAAGCTATATTGTATGCTCCCCAAAAAATTTGGGAAATTATATTATTTTATACTAATACAATTGCTCAGAGAAATAGATTTTGGTTTAACAAGTAATACTTTCTTTCTCAAAAATAGGTAGGGGCCAAAATTATTGACACCCTTAAAGATTCTTATAAATAAAGCAGTGAAAAGTTTAGTATTTGGTCCCATATTCATAGCACGTAATGACTACATCAAGCTTGTGACTCTACACACTTGTTGGATCCATTTGCAAATACAAAGAAGAGTAAATAATGTAGTGCCATACTGTTTACATACATTTGAGTCATATGCTCTTATCCAGAGCAACTCCTGAACTTATTTAGGCTTGCTATAACAAAGGGGTTGAATACCCATATACTTCCTGCTAGCAGATACCTATAGATTTCCTGCTAGCAGATACAGTGAGGGAAAAAAGTATTTGATCCCCTGCTGATTTTGTATGTTTGCCCACTGACAAAGATATGATCAGTCTATAATTGCAATGGTAGGTTTATTTGAACAGTGAGAGACAGAATAACAACAAAAAAATCCAGAAAAACACATGTCAAAAATGTTATAAATTGATTTGCATTTTAATGAGGGAAATAAGTATTTGACCCCCTCTCAATCTGAAAGATTTCTGGCTCCCAGGTGTCTTTTATACAGGTAACGAGCTGAGATTAGAAGCACACTCTTAAAGGGAGTGCTCCTAATCTCAGTTTGATACCTCTATAAAAGACACCTGTCCACAGAAGCAATCAATCAATCAGATTCCAAACTCTCCACCATGGCCAAGACCAAAGAGCTCTCCAAGGATGTCAGGGACAAGATTGTAGACCTACACAAGGCTGGAATGGGCTACAAGACCATCGCCAAGCAGCTTGGTGAGAAGGTGACAACAGTTGGTGTGATTATTCGCAAATGGAAGAACCACAAAATAACTGTCAATCTCCCTCGGCCTGGGGCTCCATGCAAGATCTCACCTTGTGGAGTTGCAATGATCATGAGAACAGTGAGGAATCAGCCCAGAACTACACGGGAGGATCTTGTCAATGATCTCAAGGCAGCTGGGACCATAGTCACCAAGAAAACAATTGGTAACATACTACGCCGTGAAGGACTGAAATCCTGAAGCGCCCGCAAGGTCCCCCTGCTCAAGAAAGCACATATACAGGCCCGTCTGAAGTTTGCCAATGAACATCTGAATGATTCAGAGGAGAACTGGGTGAAAGTGTTGTGGTCAGATGAGACCAAAATTGAGCTCTTTGGCATCAACTCAACTCGCCGTGTTTGGAGGAGGAGGAATTCTGCCTATGACCCCAAGAACACCATCCCCACCGTCAAACATGGAGGTGGAAACATTATGCTTTGGGGGTGTTTTTCTGCTAAGGGGACAGGACAACTTCACCGCATCAAAGGGACGATGGACGGGGCCATGTACTGTCAAATCTTGGGTGAGAACCTCCTTCCCTCAGCCAGGGCATTGAAAATGGGTCGTGGATGGGTATTCCAGCATGACAATGACCCAAAACACATGGTCAAGGCAACAAAGGAGTGGCTCAAGAAGAAGCACATTAAGGTCCTGGAGTGGCCTAGCCAGTCTCCAGACCTTAATCCCATAGAAAATCTGTGGAGGGAGCTGAAGGTTCGAGTTGTAAAACATCAGCCTCGAAACCTTAATGACTTGGAGAAGATCTGCAAAGAGGAGTGGGACAGAATCCCTCCTTAGATGTGTGCAAACCTGGTGGCCAACTACAAGAAACGTCTGACCTCCGTGATTGCCAACAAGGGTTTTGCCACCAAGTACTAAGTCATGTTTTGCAGAGGGGTCAAATACTTATTTCCCTCATTAAAATGCAAATCAATTTATAACATTTTTGACATGCGTTTTTCTGGATTTTGTTGTTAGTCTGTCCCTCACTGTTCAAATAAACCTACCATTAAAATTATAGACTGATCATGTCTTTGTCGGTGGGCAAACGTACAAAGTCAGCAGGGGATCAAATACTTTTTTCCCTCACTGTACCTATAGACTTCCTGCTAGCAGATACCTATATACTTCCTGCTAGCAGATACCTATAGACTTCCAGTCATTGTGCTAACACTAGTTTATTGCCAAAATCCCTTTAACCTTCAATAACAACCACATCCTATTCTTGTCATCTTTTGCCAATGAGTGTATTCATCCTACATACAGTGCATTCGGAAAGTATTCAGAACCCTTGACTTTTTCCACATTCTGTTACGTTACAGCCTTATTCTAAAATTGATTAAATTGTTTTTTTACTCAGTACTTTGTTGTAGCAGCTTTGGCAGCGATTACAGCCTCAAGTCTTCTTGGGTATGACCTGTATTTGGGGAGTTTCTCCCATTCTTCTCTGCAGATCCTCTCAAACTCTGTCAGGTTGGACGGGGAGCGTTGCTACACAGCTATTTTCAGGTCCCTCCAGAGATGTTCGATCGGGTTCAAGTCCGGGTTCTGGCTGGGCCACTCAAGGACATTCAGACTTACATTTTACATGTACATTTTAGTCATTTAGCAGACGCTCTTATCCAGAGCGACTTACAGTTAGTGAGTGCATCCATTTTTCATACTGGCTCTCTGTGGGAAACTTTTGAGACTTGTCTCAAAGCCAGTCCTGCATTGTCTTGGCTGTGTGCTTAGGGTCGTTGTCCTGTTGGAGGGTGAACCTTCGCCCTAGTCTGAGGTCCTGAGTGCTCTGGAGCAGGTTTTCATCAAGGAACTCTCTGTACTTTGCTCCGTTCATCTTTCCCTCGATCCTGACTAGTCTCCCAGTCCCAGCCGCAGAAAAACATCCCCACAGCATGATGCTGCCACACCATGCTTCACCGTAGGGATGGTGCCAGGTTTCCTCCAGATGTGAACCTTGGCATTCAGGCCAAAGAGTTCAATCTTGGTATCATCAGACCAGAGAATCTTGTTTCTCATGGTCTGAGAGTCATTTAGGTGCCTTTTGGCAAACTCCAAGCAGGCTGTCATGTGCCTTTTACTCAGGAGTGGCTTTCATCTGGCCACTACCATAAAGGCCTGATTGGTGGAGTGCTGCAGAGATGGTTGTCCTTCTGTAAGATTCTCCCATCTCCACAGAGGAACTCTGGAGCTCTGTCAGAGTGACCATTGGGTTCTTGGTCACCTCCCTGACCAAGGCCCTTCTCCCCCGATTGCTCAGTTTGGCCGGGCGGGCAGCTCTAGGAAGAGTCTTGGACGGTTCCAAACGTCTTCATTTTTTTGGGTACCTTTCCCCAGATCTGTGCCTCGACACAATACTGTCTCGGAGCTCTACGGAAAACTCCTTTGACCTCATGACTTGGTTTTTGCTCTGACATGCACTGTCAACTGTGGGACCTTATATATCAATTGAATTTACGACAGGTGGACTCCAATCAAGTTGTAAAAACATCTCAAGGATGATCAATGGAAACAGGATGCACCTGAGCTCAATTTCAAGTCTCATAGCAAAGGGTCTGAATACTTATGTAAATAAGGTATTTCTGTTGTTGTTTTTATATACATTTGCGAACATTTCTAAAAAACCTGTTTCCGCTTTGTCATTATGGGGTATTGTGTGTAGATTGATGAGGCTTTTTTTTATTTTATTTTTTATACATTTTAGAATAAGGTTGTAACACAAAATGTGGAAAAAGGGAAGGGGTCTGAATACTTTCTGAATGCACTGTATGTGTGTCACTTAGCAGACACTCTTATCCAGTGACTTACAGTAGACGGAGTTCATACATTATGAATATGATGTAAATGTAAAATAGAGTAACCAGTCAATTATGTTAATTTTATGTCCACAAACCTGCATCATTCAAGGCCATCCTCATTTCTGGGGTACTCATGGTACCAGAGTTATCAGTGTCATTCTTCTTATAAATGCCCTAGAGGGAGGGAGGGAGGGAGGGAGGGAGGGGGAATAGGTAAGGGTTATAATGAGATTGCACTGTGTAAAACACACTACACTGAACACTGTAAAACACACACTACACTGAACACTGTAAAACACACTACACTGAACACTGTAAAACAGACTACACTGAACACTGTAAAACAGACTACACTGAACACTGTAAAACAGACTACACTGAACACTGTAAAACACACTACACTGAACACTGTAAAACACAGACTACACTGAACACTGTAAAACACACACTACACTGAACACTGTAAAACAGACTACACTGAACACTGTAAAACAGACTACACTGAACACTGTAAAACAGACTACACTGAACACTGTAAAACAGACTACACTGAACACTGTAAAACACACATTACACTGAACACTGTAAAACAGACTACACTGAACACTGTAAAACAGACTACACTGAACACTGTAAAACAGACTACACTGAACACTGTAAAACACACACTACACTGAACACTGTAAAACACACACACTACACTGTAAAACACTGTAAAACAGACACACTACACTGTAAAACACTGTAAAACAGATTACACTGAACACTGTAAAACACACACTACACTGAACACTGTAAAACACACATTACACTGAACACTGTAAAACACACTACACTGAACACTGTAAAACAGACTACACTGAACACTGTAAAACACACTACACTGAACACTGTAAAACAGACTACACTGAACACTGTAAAACACACATTACACTGAACACTGTAAAACAGACACTACACTGAACACTGTAAAACAGACTACACTGAACACTGTAAAACAGACTACACTGAACACTGTAAAACAGACTACACTGAACACTGTAAAACACACACTACACTGAACACTGTAAAACACACACACTACACTGTAAAACACTGTAAAACACACACACTACACTGTAAAACACTGTAAAACAGACTACACTGAAAACTGTAAAACACACACTACACTGAACACTGTAAAACAGACTACACTGAACACTGTAAAACACACACTACACTGAACACTGTAAAACAGACTACACTGAACACTGTAAAACACACACTACACGGAATACTGTAAAACAGACTACACTGAACACTGTAAAACACACATTACACTGTGAACACTGTAAAACAGACTACACTGAACACTGTAAAACACACACTACACTGAACACTGTAAAACACACACACTACACTGTAAAACACTGTAAAACAGACTACACTGAACACTGTAAAACACACACTACACTGAACACTGTAAAACACACACTACACTGAACACTGTAAAACAGACTACACTGAACACTGTAAAACACACACTACACTGAACACTGTAAAACACACACTACACTGTAAAACACTAAAACAGACTACACTGAACACTGTAAAACACACACTACACTGTAAAACACTGTAAAACACACACTACACTGTAAAACATGGTGTAAAGTAAACACTCATATATATAGGCTGTCCAGTCTTACACAACGGAGATAATACTGCATTAGCTCTGGTCCAAGGGGTTACCGTGCAGCTTGCTGATGATGCTGAAGTCGTACGTAACGCCATGGACCAGAGCTACCACAGCAGTAACACAATCAGTAGAACCTCACCAGATATTTCTGAATCTTCTTCCACAGCGTTGCAAATTCTCCCAGCCCCAGTTGGCCGTTCCCGTTGTCCTGTATGACGGTTAAGGTTCAAGCAAGTATCTGGACACAGCAAGCCCAAGACGC
This sequence comes from Coregonus ussuriensis, assembly GCA_031479575.1. NCBI lineage: Eukaryota > Metazoa > Chordata > Actinopteri > Salmoniformes > Salmonidae > Coregonus > Coregonus ussuriensis. The sequence continues at coordinate 3,491,671 of CM062473.1, read as the reverse complement.
CAGAACATTCCAAACGAAATACTTTCATCAGGTCACCTAGGGCCCGATTTAGTGTTGAGATGAGTGCGCCTAAGTCATCCATTGAGGTCAATGGGAAACAGCAATATAGTCATTGTGATGTAGTCAGGCCTGGGTTCAAATACATGTGTATTTGAGAATCTGGTACTTAAAATACTTTAAGTACACAGCCCAAAACAAGTACTTTTATTTGAGTATTTTAAAGGTTAATTTGTAAAAAACCAAACAGTCGACCAAATTGTATTTTGAATGATTTTCTAAAACTTTTTTTCAAATACCATTTTCAAATACCTGGGTTAAATGCATGGGAGTGTATTTGAGTCACTGTATTTTTTCAAATACTTTCCAAGTATATTTCCAAATACATTCAAATATTCAACAACTTTGTCTTTTCAAATAAAAATACATCTGAATACTTACTTTGAATGTATGTGAAAGTAACTGAGACATTGTGCGAATAGTATTTGAACCCAGGTCTGAACGTAACGGCGGCTGTAAAGGCATGTAAAGGATACATCCATGAGGTTGACCATGACTCTGGCTGTGTCTAGGCTGAAGCCGTCCGTCTTTATGTCAGTTCCTGTAAGGTAGACATCACAAAGAGTTACGGACTTCTGAAGACTCCACTCTACCTTAAAATCACGTGCTCCTAACAGTACGCAGTACGTACAGTACAAATACGAATCATGACTCGAAAGAAAGCAGAAAGCACTTCACTCACGTTTAGCAATGATTTTGTTGAGAATAGACTGGAGCTCAGCTGCTGAAATCTCCATGTCCTAGAAACAAAATGACAGTCACAAAATTATGACTACGTAGGTTTCCCCACACGGGAAAGTGACGTTTTTTTTCAACAAAATAACGGAAGCAGGGTATGGAAGCAATCTTTCCCCATTGAAAGCAGTTCAGCCAAGCTTGTATTCAAGCAACCCAATAAAAATGTTTTTTTTAAATTAAAACTGGATTATAGCTCCCGTCCAAATGTTGTGAATGATATATATTCATGTCATAGTCACCAGTCAACTGCATTACACTCAAAAATGACTTCAACTTCAACCAGTGAATGCTTGCGATGGCTAGCTATGCTAGCTATTCAGCCTGTCTTAAAGAGTGTTAGCATGCAAATAGCGCACCCTGCACACAAACGTTTATATTTCTAAGGGGTAGGCAGTAGGTTGATAACGATATCACCAAAGTATGTTGTATTGGACATTTCAAACAACATTTCCAGCTAAGGTGAAAACAGTCATGGTATTTAGTTTAAGAAAACAAACTAGATTTAACAAGGTAACCTTGGGGCTAATTTAAATGGGCGCCAACGGCAGGTTTTTTAGGGATTTTTACATCTGTACCCCCAGTAGGATCCACGTCACTCCGTGATGAGGTATATGTCACAGGGTGGAACTGTTGAGTTGTGAACACAGAGCTTCTTTCTCGTTGCCAGGTGTAAGGCGTAAATTAAGGGTGTGGCTTTCTGTATTTAACCTGGCCGTTTGCTGCTATTCAGCAGATTGTTGTGTGTAGGGTTGGCGTGCACAGGGAGGACAAGAGCGGTGAGAGAAGCAGCGTTGTGATTGTAAGCACAGTATGTTGTTTCTGCGGTGTGAATAGGTATCATCCACCCACCCTCCTCCCTGGCCACGCACCTTCTGTAAATATGAGTGTTTACGCAATACTTCTGTATACCAGTTACATTTGTTGACGTATTGAATTGTTGATCTGTATCTAATGTTTTGAATCTGTCCCGTGATAAGGATATGTACGTGAGCTGCTGGGGATTTAAGTACCTGAAGTCAAAATATCGTTGTTGAATTATGTAAGTCAGCCGGCAAAATAAACTGTTGATAAAATCTTTATATTTTTTGTCCCATGCGCCACCCCTTATTTTAGACCTGAGGACCTCCCCTCCTGTATTTAAAAGGTGGCATAGTACGACTACAGGAATGAGATTTGGAAAAACTCCACGTGACATATACTCACTACTGTAACCTATTCCCCTCAGTGCTAATAGTTAGTAAAACGTACTTTTCCAGCTAGCTTTGTGAACAGACTTCTGAACCCAGCATCAACCTCCGCTTCAGACACAGTGTCCTGGGGAAATATGAGTGGAAAAACACATTTAGCACCATGATAAGTCACATTTAGCACCTTGATAAGTCACATTTAGCACCTTGATAAGTCACATTTAGCACCTTGATAAGTCACATTTAGCACCTTGATAAGTCACATTTAGCACCTTGATAAGTCACATTTAGCACCTTGATAAGTCACATTTAGCACCTTGATAAGTCACATTTAGCACCTTGATAAGTCACATGGTATTGTATAGTAGTGATAGAATAGTGTGATTTGGTTCCTTACATTGTCTAGTTTAGCCTCTACACGGTCGTCACAGGGACTGAGGAACAGAGAAATAAAAACATTACAAACACACACGTACATGTACACACCTACACCCACACTCCTTACCGTAACTGGGCCTGTTTCTCGGAGAACACCCTAAGGCAGAAGTCAGCGTTCAGGTCGGCGTCGAAGGTGGAGGGGACGATGAGGTATTCTCCAGGGGGCAGTTTGAAGCGGTTGCTGACCTCTCTCAGGTTGATGAAGGTCTCAGAATGAGCCTTCTGGGCGTGAGTCAGAAAATAGTTCTTATCCAGATGGACCTCCCTCTGACCGTGGAACTGTTCTGGTACCTTGGAGCAGACACACATCACATCATGTTAATGTTACATCAGCCACATCACATATAATGTTAACGTTACATCAGCCACATCACATATAATGTTAATGTTACATCAGCCACATCACATATAATGTTAACGTTACATCAGCCACATCACATATAATGTTAATGTTACATCAGCCACATCATATATAATGTTACATCAGCCACATCACATAATGTTAATGTTACATCAGCCACATCACATAATGTTAATGTTACATCAGCCACATCACATAATGTTAATGTTACATCAGCCACATCACATAATGTTAATGTTACATCAGCCACATCATATATCATGTTAATGTTACATCAGCCACATCATATAATGTTAATGTTACATCAGCCACATCATATATCATGTTAATGTTACATCAGCCACATCATATATAATGTTAATGTTACATCAGCCACATCATATATAATGTTAACGTTACCTCAGCCACATCACATATAATGTTAACGTTACATCAGCCACATCATATATAATGTTAATGTTACATCAGCCACATCATATATAATGTTACATCAGCCACATCACATATAATGTTATTGTTACATCAGCCACATCATATATAATGTTAATGTTACATCAGCCACATCACATATAATGTTACATCAGCCACATCATATATAATGTTAATGTTACATCAGCCACATCATATATCATGTTAACGTTACATCAGCCACATCACATATAATGTTAACGTTACATCAGCCACATCATATATAATGTTACATCAGCCACATCATATATAATGTTAATGTTACATCAGCCACATCATATATAATGTTAATGTTACATCAGCCACATCATATTTAATGTTAAGGTTACATCAGCCACATCATATATAATGTTAATGTTACATCAGCCACATCATATATCATGTTAATATTACATCAGCCACATCATATATAATGTTAATGTTACATCAGCCACATCATATATAATGTTAACATTACATCAGCCACATCATATATAATGTTAACGTTACATCAGCCACATCATATATAATGTTAACGTTACATCAGCCACATCACATCACATATAATGTTAATGTTACATCAGCCACATCATATATCATGTTAATGTTACATCAGCCACATCACATTATAATGTTAATGTTACAGCAGCCACATCACATATACTGTTAACGTTACATCAACCACATCATATATAATGTTATTGTTACATCAGCCACATCACATATAATGTTAATGTTACATCAGCCACATCATATATAATGTTATTGTTACATCAGCCACATCATATATAATGTTAAATCAGCCACATCATATATAATGTTAATGTTACATCAGCCACATCATATATAATGTTACATCAGCCACATCACATATAATGTTAACGTTACATCAGCCACATCACATATATAATGTTAATGTTACATCAGCCACATCACATATAATGTTACATCAGCCACATCACATATAATGTTAACGTTACATCAGCCACATCATATATAATGTTAATGTTACATCAGCCACATCATATATCATGTTAATATTACATCAGCCACATCATATATAATGTTAATGTTACATCAGCCACATCATATATAATGTTAACATTACATCAGCCACATCATATATAATGTTAACGTTACATCAGCCACATCATATATAATGTTAACGTTACATCAGCCACATCACATCACATATAATGTTAATGTTACATCAGCCACATCATATATCATGTTAATGTTACATCAGCCACATCACATTATAATGTTAATGTTACAGCAGCCACATCACATATACTGTTAACGTTACATCAACCACATCATATATAATGTTATTGTTACATCAGCCACATCACATATAATGTTAATGTTACATCAGCCACATCATATATAATGTTATTGTTACATCAGCCACATCATATATAATGTTAAATCAGCCACATCATATATAATGTTAATGTTACATCAGCCACATCATATATAATGTTACATCAGCCACATCACATATAATGTTAACGTTACATCAGCCACATCACATATATAATGTTAATGTTACATCAGCCACATCACATATAATGTTACATCAGCCACATCACATATAATGTTAACGTTACATCAGCCACATCATATATAATGTTACATCAGCCACATCATATATAATGTTAATGTTACATCAGCCACATCATATATAATGTTAATGTTACATCAGCCACATCATATATAATGTTAAGGTTACATCAGCCACATCATATATAATATTAATGTTACATCAGCCACATCATATATCATGTTAATATTACATCAGCCACATCATATATAATGTTAATGTTACATCAGCCACATCATATATAATTTTAACATTACATCAGCCACATCATATATAATGTTAACGTTACATCAGCCACATCATATATAATGTTAACATTACATCAGCCACATCACATCACATATAATGTTAATGTTACATCAGCCACATCATATATCATGTTAATGTTACATCAGCCACATCACATTATAATGTTAATGTTACAGCAGCCACATCACATATAATGTTAACGTTACATCAGCCACATCATATATAATGTTAATGTTACATCAGCCACATCATATATAATAATAATAACAATAATAATATGCCATTTAGCAGACGCTTTTATCCAAAGCGACTTACAGTCATGCGTGCATACATTTTTGTGTATGGGTGGTCCCGGGGATCGAACCCACTACCTTGGCGTTACAAGCGCCGTGCTCTTACCAGCTGAGCTACAGAGGACCACTATATAATGTTACATCAGCCACATCATATCTAATGTTATTGTTACATCAGCCACATCATATATAATGTTAATGTTACATCAGCCACATCACATATAATGTTAATGTTACATCAGCCACATCATATATAATGTTACATCAGTCATTTCATATATAATGTTAATGTTACATCAGCCACATCATATATAATGTTAATGTTACATCAGCCACATCACATATAATGTTACATCAGCCACATCATATATAATGTTAATGTTACATCAGCCACATCATATATCATGTTAACGTTACATCAGCCACATCACATATAATGTTAACGTTACATCAGCCACATCATATATAATGTTACATCAGCCACATCATATATAATGTTAATGTTACATCAGCCACATCATATATAATGTTAATGTTACATCAGCCACATCATATTTAATGTTAAGGTTACATCAGCCACATCATATATAATGTTAATGTTACATCAGCCACATCATATATCATGTTAATATTACATCAGCCACATCATATATAATGTTAATGTTACATCAGCCACATCATATATAATGTTAACATTACATCAGCCACATCATATATAATGTTAACGTTACATCAGCCACATCATATATAATGTTAACGTTACATCAGCCACATCACATCACATATAATGTTAATGTTACATCAGCCACATCATATATCATGTTAATGTTACATCAGCCACATCACATTATAATGTTAATGTTACAGCAGCCACATCACATATACTGTTAACGTTACATCAACCACATCATATATAATGTTATTGTTACATCAGCCACATCACATATAATGTTAATGTTACATCAGCCACATCATATATAATGTTATTGTTACATCAGCCACATCATATATAATGTTAAATCAGCCACATCATATATAATGTTAATGTTACATCAGCCACATCATATATAATGTTACATCAGCCACATCACATATAATGTTAACGTTACATCAGCCACATCACATATATAATGTTAATGTTACATCAGCCACATCACATATAATGTTACATCAGCCACATCACATATAATGTTAACGTTACATCAGCCACATCATATATAATGTTACATCAGCCACATCATATATAATGTTAATGTTACATCAGCCACATCATATATAATGTTAATGTTACATCAGCCACATCATATATAATGTTAAGGTTACATCAGCCACATCATATATAATATTAATGTTACATCAGCCACATCATATATCATGTTAATATTACATCAGCCACATCATATATAATGTTAATGTTACATCAGCCACATCATATATAATTTTAACATTACATCAGCCACATCATATATAATGTTAACGTTACATCAGCCACATCATATATAATGTTAACATTACATCAGCCACATCACATCACATATAATGTTAATGTTACATCAGCCACATCATATATCATGTTAATGTTACATCAGCCACATCACATTATAATGTTAATGTTACAGCAGCCACATCATATATAATGTTAATGTTACATCAGCCACATCACATTATAATGTTAATGTTACAGCAGCCACATCACATATAATGTTAACGTTACATCAGCCACATCATATATAATGTTAATGTTACATCAGCCACATCATATATAATAATAATAACAATAATAATATGCCATTTAGCAGACGCTTTTATCCAAAGCGACTTACAGTCATGCGTGCATACATTTTTGTGTATGGGTGGTCCCGGGGATCGAACCCACTACCTTGGCGTTACAAGCGCCGTGCTCTTACCAGCTGAGCTACAGAGGACCACTATATAATGTTACATCAGCCACATCATATCTAATGTTATTGTTACATCAGCCACATCATATATAATGTTAATGTTACATCAGCCACATCACATATAATGTTAATGTTACATCAGCCACATCATATATAATGTTACATCAGTCATTTCATATATAATGTTAATGTTACATCAGCCACATCACATATAATGTTAATGTTACATCAGCCACATCATATATAATGTTACATCAGCCACATCATATATAATGTTAATGTTACATCAGCCACATCACATATAATGTTACATCAGCCACATCATATATAATGTTAATGTTACATCAGCCACATCACATATAATGTTAATGTTACATCAGCCACATCACATATAATGTTACATCAGCCACATCATATATAATGTTACATCAGCCACATCATATATAATGTTAATGTTACATCAGCCACATCACATATAATGTTACATCAGCCACATCATATATAATGTTACATCAGTCATTTCATATATAATGTTAATGTTACATCAGCCACATCATATATCATGTTAATGTTACATCAGCCACATCACATTATAATGTTAATGTTACAGCAGCCACATCACATATACTGTTAACGTTACATCAACCACATCATATATAATGTTATTGTTACATCAGCCACATCACATATAATGTTAATGTTACATCAGCCACATCATATATAATGTTATTGTTACATCAGCCACATCATATATAATGTTAAATCAGCCACATCATATATAATGTTAATGTTACATCAGCCACATCATATATAATGTTACATCAGCCACATCACATATAATGTTAACGTTACATCAGCCACATCACATATATAATGTTAATGTTACATCAGCCACATCACATATAATGTTAACGTTACATCAGCCACATCATATATAATGTTACATCAGCCACATCATATATAATGTTAATGTTACATCAGCCACATCATATATAATGTTAATGTTACATCAGCCACATCATATATAATGTTAAGGTTACATCAGCCACATCATATATAATATTAATGTTACATCAGCCACATCATATATCATGTTAATATTACATCAGCCACATCATATATAATGTTAATGTTACATCAGCCACATCATATATAATGTTAAGGTTACATCAGCCACATCATATATAATATTAATGTTACATCAGCCACATCATATATCATGTTAATATTACATCAGCCACATCATATATAATGTTAATGTTACATCAGCCACATCATATATAATTTTAACATTACATCAGCCACATCATATATAATGTTAACGTTACATCAGCCACATCATATATAATGTTAACATTACATCAGCCACATCGCATCACATATAATGTTAATGTTACATCAGCCACATCATATATCATGTTAATGTTACATCAGCCACATCACATTATAATGTTAATGTTACAGCAGCCACATCATATATAATGTTAATGTTACATCAGCCACATCACATTATAATGTTAATGTTACAGCAGCCACATCACATATAATGTTAACGTTACATCAGCCACATCATATATAATGTTAATGTTACATCAGCCACATCATATATAATAATAATAATAATAATATGCCATTTAGCAGACGCTTTTATCCAAAGCGCCTTACAGTCATGCGTGCATATATTTTTGTGTATGGGTGGTCCCGGGGATCGAACCCACTACCTTGGCGTTACAAGCGCCGTGCTCTACCAGCTGAGCTACAGAGGACCACTATATAATGTTACATCAGCCACATCATATATAATGTTATTGTTACATCAGCCACATCATATATAATGTTAATGTTACATCAGCCACATCACATATAATGTTAATGTTACATCAGCCACATCATATATAATGTTACATCAGTCATTTCATATATAATGTTAATGTTACATCAGCCACATCACATATAATGTTAATGTTACATCAGCCACATCATATATAATGTTACATCAGCCACATCATATATAATGTTAAATCAGCCACATCACATATAATGTTACATCAGCCACATCACATATAATGTTAACGTTACATCAGCCACATCACATATAATGTTAATGTTACATCAGCCACATCACATATAATGTTACATCAGCCACATCATATATAATGTTAATGTTACATCAGCCACATCATATATAATGTTAATGTTACATCAGCCACATCATATATAATGTTAATGTTACATCAGCCACATCACATATAATGTTAATGTTACATCAGCCACATCATATATAATGTTAATGTTACATCAGCCACATCATATATAATGTTAATGTTACATCAGCCACATCATATATAATGTTAATGTTACATCAGCCACATCACATATAATGTTAATGTTACATCAGCCACATCATATATAATTTTACATCAGTCACATCATATATAATGTTAATGTTACATCAGCCACATCATATATAATGTTACATCAGCCACATCATATATAATGTTAATGTTACATCAGCCACATCATATATAATGTTACATCAGCCACATCACATATAATGTTAACGTTACATCAGCCACATCACATATAATGTTAATGTTACATCAGCCACATCACATATAATGTTACATCAGCCACATCATATATAATGTTAATGTTACATCAGCCACATCATATATAATGTTAATGTTACATCAGCCACATCATATATAATGTTAATGTTACATCAGCCACATCATATATAATGTTAACGTTACATCAGCCACATCATATATAATGTTAATGTTACATCAGCCACATCATATATCATGTTAACGTTACATCAGCCACATCATATATAATGTTACATCAGCCACATCATATATAATGTTACATCAGCCACATCATATATAATGTTTATGTTACATCAGCCACATCATATATCATGTTAACATTACATCAGCCACATCATATATAATGTTACATCAGCCACATCATATATAATGTTACATCAGCCACATCATATATAATGTTAATGTTACATCAGCCACATCATATATAATGTTACATCAGCCACATCATATATAATGTTAAATCAGCCACATCACATATAATGTTACATCAGCCACATCACATATAATGTTAACGTTACATCAGCCACATCACATATAATGTTAATGTTACATCAGCCACATCACATATAATGTTACATCAGCCACATCATATATAATGTTAATGTTACATCAGCCACATCATATATAATGTTAATGTTACATCAGCCACATCATATATAATGTTAATGTTACATCAGCCACATCACATATAATGTTAATGTTACATCAGCCACATCATATATAATGTTAATGTTACATCAGCCACATCATATATAATGTTAATGTTACATCAGCCACATCATATATAATGTTAATGTTACATCAGCCACATCACATATAATGTTAATGTTACATCAGCCACATCATATATAATTTTACATCAGTCACATCATATATAATGTTAATGTTACATCAGCCACATCATATATAATGTTACATCAGCCACATCATATATAATGTTAATGTTACATCAGCCACATCATATATAATGTTACATCAGCCACATCACATATAATGTTAACGTTACATCAGCCACATCACATATAATGTTAATGTTACATCAGCCACATCACATATAATGTTACATCAGCCACATCATATATAATGTTAATGTTACATCAGCCACATCATATATAATGTTAATGTTACATCAGCCACATCATATATAATGTTAATGTTACATCAGCCACATCATATATAATGTTAACGTTACATCAGCCACATCATATATAATGTTAATGTTACATCAGCCACATCATATATCATGTTAACGTTACATCAGCCACATCATATATAATGTTACATCAGCCACATCATATATAATGTTACATCAGCCACATCATATATAATGTTTATGTTACATCAGCCACATCATATATCATGTTAACATTACATCAGCCACATCATATATAATGTTACATCAGCCACATCATATATAATGTTACATCAGCCACATCATATATAATGTTAATGTTACATCAGCCACAACCAGATGGTGATTTTCTGTAGCTCAGTTGGTAGAGCATGGTGCTTGCAATGCCAGAATTTGATTCCGGGGACCACCAATACTTAAAATATATGCACACATGACTAAGACACTTTGGATAAAAGTGTTTGCTAAATGGCATATATTTTAATAAAGTATAAATCACATAAAAGTAACAGGTATAAACTTATATAATAAACTGGACTGGTATCAGCTATGGATTCATCTGACAGTAGTGGGTTTAATATAGCCGGTCTGCTGGTCTGTTTATCCTGACAAGGCTTGACATGGACAGCAATGGAGTTAACTTCTGCCTCTGCATTGCTTGCTCTCTGGGGTTTTAGGCTGGGTTTCTGCAATGCACTTTGTGACAACTGCTGATGTAAACAGGACGTCATAAAATGTATTTGATTGATTGATTGGCAAGAGCACAAACAGATCTGGGAGCAGACCATAGAAGGAGACAACATATCTGGGACCAGGCTATAGAAGGAGACAACAGATCTGAGAGCAGACCATAGAAGGAGACAACAGATCTGAGAGCAGACCATAGAAGGAGACAACAGATCTGGGACCAGGCTATAGAAGGAGTCAACAGATCTGGGACCAGACCATAGAAGGAGACAACAGATCTGGGACCAGGCTATAGAAGGAGACAACAGATCTGGGACCAGGCTATAGAAGGAGACAACAGATCTGGGACCAGACCATAGAAGGAGACAACAGATCTGGGACCAGACCATAGAAGGAGTCAACAGATCTGAGAGCAGACTATGTCCAGTATATTGTGGGTGATGCACCAAGCCCCACCTCATAGATGGCGAACCCGATGGTGAGCATGTCCTCTCCTGCTTTCCTCATCCGTCTCCTGTTCTTCTGGATGAGTCCCACCACAAAGCTACAGCCGACCACATCATCCCCTGGGTCGTCATCCTCTTCCTCCAGCTTGATCTTGAACTGGGGATTCATCCAGAACGTGTCTGTGGGGGAAGGGGGGGATTGGCCAGGGTTATTATGAAGGAGAGTAGTAGTGTATGGTTGAGGTGTGTTTGTGGTCTTTTTTAAAAAGGTATCTGTGGGAGTTGAGATTGACCAGGGTCAATATGAGGGTTGGGTTGAGGGAGAGGTTAGAATCCACTGCATGGATTTAGCCTGATGATTGACATAAAGACTCAATTTCCATTGGCTGAGGAAGCTGCCTTTGTGTGTCACAGGAGGTTGGTGGCACCTTAATTGGGGAGGACGGGCTCATAGTAATGGCTGGAACGGAATTAATGGAATGGTTTCCAGGTGTTTGATGCCATTCCATTTACTCCATTCCAGACATTATTATGAACTGTCCTCCCTTAGCGGCCGCCTGTGGTGTGTGTGTGTGTGTGTGTATGTGTGTGTGTGTGTGTGTGTGTGTGTATGTGTGTGTGGGGGGGGGGCGGGGCATGCGTTACAGGGATTATTCCTGCATCCTCCAGCGGTCGACCCTTTCCTCCAGGCCCCGTTGTAGTTGGACACACTCCATTGTTTGGTATCATCTGAGGTCAGGGTGTCAGGGGTCAGAGTGCAGATCTCCAGACGATGGTAATTCTTCATGAAGTCTGTGAACGACATCCTGTAAAGACAGGAAGCAACACCAAGTCAGAGAAGAACATCCTGTAAAGACAGGAAGCAACACCAAGTCAGAGAAGGACATCCTGTAAAAACATGAAGAAACACCAAGTCAGAGAAGGACATCCTGTAAAGACATGAAGAAACACCAAGTCAGAGAAGGACATCCTGTAAAAACATGAAGCAACACCAAGTCAGAGAAGGACATCCTGTAAAGACATGAAGCAACACCAAGTCAGAGAAGGACATCCTGTAAAGACATGAAGCAACACCAAGTCAGAGAAGGACATCCTGTAAAAACAGGAAGCAACACCAAGTCAGAGAAGGACATCCTGTAAAGACATGAAGCAACACCAAGTCAGAGAAGAACATCCTGTAAAGACATGAAGCAACACCAAGTCAGAGAAGGACATCCTGTAAAGACATGAAACAACACCAAGTCAGAGAAGGACATCCTGTAAAGACAGGAAGCAACACCAAGTCAGAGAAGGACATCCTGTAAAGACATGAAGCAACACCAAGTCAGAGAAGGACATCCTGTAAAGACAGGAAGCAACACCAAGTCAGAGAAGGACATCCTGTAAAGACAGGAAGCAACACCAAGTCAGAGAAGGACATCCTGTAAAAACATGAAGAAACACCAAGTCAGAGAAGGACATCCTGTAAAGACAGGAAGCAACACCAAGTCAGAGAAGGACATCCTGTAAAGACAGGAAGCAACACCAAGTCAGAGAAGGACATCCTGTAAAAACATGAAGCAACACCAAGTCAGAGAAGGACATCCTGTAAAGACAGGAAGCAACACCAAGTCAGAGAAGGACATCCTGTAAAGACAGGAAGCAACACCAAGTCAGAGAAGGACATCCTGTAAAGACATGAAAGCAAAGTGGGTAAACTTTTATTCTTTAACACACAAATCAAACTCAGTTGATAAAGCATGGCACTTGTAATGCCAGGATAGTGGGTTCGATAAGTCTCTTTGGATAAAAGTATGTTCTAAATGGTCATCTCATTCCCAGACACTTCCGACACCCATATGCACGAAGAGCCTGGTGGACCAACGGGTCAAACCACACACACTACATACGCTCACACACACATACACATGAATACTAATGCCACACACACACACACGTTCACACTCATCATATATGCTGCTGCTACTCTGTTTATTATCTATCCTGATTGACTAGTCACTTTTACCCCTACCTACATGTACATATTACCTCAACTACCAACACTGCTGCTACTCTGTTTATTATCTATCCTGATTGACTAGTCACTTTTTTACCCCGACCTACATGTACATGTTACGTCAATTACCTCAACTACCTCGTACCCATGCACATTGACTCAGTACTGGTACTCCTTGTATATAGCCTCGTTACTACCTGGTATCCCTGCACATTGACTTGGTACCAGCATTTCACTGGTGTTTCATTTGAAACTTGGCCTTCGTTAGCAAACAGAAAGACAGAGAGAAACTCCCAGCTCATTTGCATTGTCTTAAATCAGCTTAATCATTTCCCACAACACCTTCCCCCTAACCCTCCCCCATACGTGTTGTGTCTCGCCTCCATTTGGAGCGACGCCTCGCAGTCGTGTGATTCGCTAAATTAAATGATGACAAATACTTTACTTAGTAAGGTGGGAGTGACCATAGAATTCCAAGGTAGAATTCTTTAGTCCCTCCCACTGAGGCCACCGTGCGCAATAGCCTGGGGACACATTAGCAAAACGCCATTTATATTATACCAATAGCCTGGGGACACATCAGCAAAACGCCATTTATATTATACCAATAGCCTGGGGACACATCAGCAAAACGCCATTTATATTATACCAATAGCCTGGGGACACATCATTAAAACGCCATTTATATTATATTGTATATACAGTTGAAGTCGGAAGTTTACATACACCTTGGCCAAATGCATTTAAACTCAGTTTTTCCAGGTAAAAAATTCCCTGTCTTAGGTCAGTTAGGCTCACCACTTTATTTTAAGAATGTGAAATGTCAGAATAATAGTAGAGAGAATGATTTATTTCAGCTTTTATTTATTTCATCACATTCCCAGTGGGGTCAGAAGTTTACATACACTCAATTAGTATTTTGGTAGCATTGCCTTTAAATTGTTTAACTTGGGTCAAACGTTTCGGGTAGCCTTCCACAAGCTTCCCACAATAAGTTGGGTGAATTTTGGCCCATTCCTCCTGACAGAGCTGGTATAACTGAGTCAGTTTTGTAGGCCTCCTTGCTCGCACACGCTTTTTCAGTTCTGCCCACACATTTTCTATAGGATTGAGGTCAGGGTTTTGTGATGGCCACTCCAATACCTTGACTTTGTTGTCCTTAAGCCATTTTGCCACAACTTTGGAAGTATGCTTGGGGTCATTGTCCATCTGCAAGACCCATTTTCGACCAAGCTTTAACTTCCTGACTGATGTCTTGAGATGTTGCTTCAATATATCCACATAATTTTCCTTCCTCATGATGCCATCTATTTTGTGAAGTCCACCAGTCCCTCCTGCAGCAAAGCACCCCCACAGCATGATGCTGCCACCCCCGTGTTTC
>CM062473.1:3176146-3466146 GCA_031479575.1 Coregonus ussuriensis | reverse complement strand
TATGGTGCTGTATCTTAGCATAAACCATGTATGTATTATGGTGCTGTATCTTAGCATAAACCATGTATGTATTATGGTGCTGTATCTTAGCATAAACCATGTATGTATTATGGTGCTGTAGCTTAGCATAAACCATGTATGTATTATGGTGCTGTATCTTACTTGGCGTAGGCCTTCTCCAGCAGGGCGCTCCAGAACTCATTGCCCTCGGCTGAGTGAACGAACAGCAGCTTTCCATCCTTCGTTGGCAGCCGGTCATCAATCACCACATCCACCCACTCACCAAACTGCCAGAACTGAAGAGGACCACAACAGACAACATTCAACATTGCATTCCAGAACATGAGAATGGTTACATTCCAGAACTCTTTGCAGAGAATGGTGCTGGAGGGAATAGTGGCTGTTTTACAGGCTCCTGACCAATTGTGCTATTTTGTATATGTTCTTGCACTGATCGTAACTTTTTTTGTACATAATGTTTCCGCCATCGTTTCCAATGACCGAAAAGAGCTTCTGGACATCAGAACAGCGATCATTAACCTCGATTTGGACGAGGACTACTTCAATGAGTCAGAGGCGAAAGACATATGGATTATCCTGGACCAGGTCCAAATCCCAGACACTTGAAGAAGGAGAAGACGGCTCTATATTTTTCGTAGATGTCTATTTACCGCCACAAACCAATGCTTACACTAAGACCACACAGTTGTATAGGGCCATAAGTAAACAAGAAAATGCTCACCCAGAGGTGGCGCTCCTAGTAGCCAGTGACTTTAATGCAGGAAAACTGAAATCCGTTTGACCCTAATTTCTACCAGCATGTCACCTGTGCAACTAGTGGCGAAAAAACTCTAGATCACCTTTACTCCACACACAGAAACGCATACAAAGCTCTCCCTCACCCTCCATTTGGCAAATCTGACCATAACTCCCATCCTCCTGATTCCTGCTTACAAGCAAAAAGTCAAACAGGAAGTACCAGTGATGCACTCAATACGGAAGTGGTCCGATGAAGCGGATGCTACGCTACAGGACTGTTTCTCTTGGCACAGACTGGAATATGTTCCGGGATTCTTCTGATGGCATTGAGGAGTTTACCACATCAGTCACTGGCTTCATTAAAAAGTGCATCGTACGTACATATCCCAAATAGAAGCCATGGATTACGGGCAACATCCGCACCGAGCTAAAGATTAGAGCTACCGCTTTCAAGGAGCAGGACACTAATTTGGACGCTTATAAAGAAATCCCGCTATGCCCTCAGACGAACCATCAAACATGCAAAGAGTCAATACAGGACCAAGATTGAATCCTACTACACCGGCTCTGATGCTTGTCCAATGTGGCAGGGCTTGCAAACTATCACGGATTACAAAGGGAAACCCAGCCGTGAGCTGCCGAGTGACGCGAGCCTACCAGACGAGCTAAATACCTTCTATGCTCGCTTCAAGGCTAGCAACACTGAACCATGCATGAGATCACCAGCTGTTCCGAACGACTGTGTGATCACGCTCTCCGTTGTCGATGTAAGTAAGACCTTTAAACAGGTTAACCTTCACAAGGCCGCAGGGCCAGACAGATTACCAGGAAACGTACTCAGAGCATGTGCTGACCAACTGGCAAGTGACTTCACTGACATTTTCAACCTCTCCCTGACCCAGTCTGTAATACCTACATGTTTCAAGCAGACCACCATAGTCCCTGTGCCCAAGAATGCCAAGGTAACCTGTCTAAATAACTATAGCCCCGTAGCACTCACATCTGTAGCCATGAAATGCTTTGAAAGGCTGGTCATGGCTCACATCAACACCATCATTCCAGACACCCTGGACCCACTCCAATTCACATACTGCCCCAACAGATCCACAGATGACCCAATCTCTATTGCACTCCACACTGCCCTTTCCCACCTGGACAAATGGAACACCCACGTGTGAATGATTGTTTATTGACTACAGCTCAGCGTTCAACACCATAGTGCCCTCAAAGCTCATCACTAAGCTAAGGATCCTGGGACTAAACACCTCCCTCTGCAACTGGATCCTGGACTTCCTGACGGGCCGCCCCCAGGTGGTGAGGTTAGGCAACAACACTTTCTGCCACGCTAACCCTCAACACGGGGGCCCCTCAGGGATGCGTGCTTAGTCCCCTCTTGTACTCCCTGTTCACCCATGACTGCGATGCTGCGCACGACTCCAACACCAACATGAAGTTTGCTGACGACACAACAGTGGTAGGCCTGATCACCGACGACGATGAGACAGCCTATAGGGAGGAGGTCAGAGACCTGGCCGTGTGATTCCAGGACAACAACCTCTCCCTCAACGTCAGCAAGACAAAGGAGCTGATCGAGGACTACAGGAAACGGAAGGCTGAGCACCCCCCACCCACATCGACGGGGCTGTAGTGGTGCAAGTCGAGAGTTTCAAATTCCTCTGTGTCCACATCACTAAGGAATTAACATGGTCCACACACACCAACACAGTCATGAAGAGGGCACGACAATGCCTCTTCCCCTCAGGAGGCTGAAAAGATTCGGCATGGGTCCTCAGATCCTCAAACAGTTATACAGCTGCACCATTGAGAGTATCTTGACTGGCTACATCACTGCTTGGTATGGCAACTGCTTGGAATCTGACCACAATGCCCTACAGAGGGTAGTGCGTACGGCCCAGTACATCACTGGGTCCAAGCTTCCTGCCATCCAGGACCTCTATACCAGGCGGTGTCAGAGGAAGGCCCTAAAAATTGTCAAAGACTCCAGCCACCCAAGTCATAGACTGTTCTCTCTGCTACCGCACGGCAAGTGGTACCGATGCACCAAGTTTGGAATCAACAGGACCCTGAACAGCTTCTACCCCAAGCCATAAGACTACTAAATAGTTAGTTAAATAGTTAAAGCTGCAATATATAACTTTTCGGGCGACCCGGCCAAATTCACATAGAAATGTGAGTTATAGCTCGGTCATTATCATTGAAAGCAAGTCTAAGAATCAGTAGATCTGTTCTATGTGCGCTATTTCTATGTTTCCCGTTCTTAAGTTTCATTTTTGCATCTTTTACTTTAAAGTTTTGTACACCAGCTTCAAACACCTGAAAATACAATATTTTTGGTTATGGAAAATATATTCCACAGCGGTTTAGATGGTACAATGATTCTCTAAGCTATACTGGCTTGTTTTGTCACATAAACTGAAACTAGGCAAACTATTAGAATTTTACCAACCAGGAAACGACAGAGCGTTTTCTGCATTGTGCATCTTTAAACAAGATTCTCTGGTCTGATGAAACCAAGATTGAACTCTTTGGCTGATTGTACTGACTGATCATAATTAAAAACATAAGTGGAAATGATCCTCCTAAAATGACAACTTTGTTAGTGTGAATAGGCACATATCCAAATACAGCCAGTTCCATACTGAGCAGCACCTGTTGTTGAAGACTGAAGCTGCAAACGGATTCTCAAATTTTTTTTTCTCTAAAGTGACAGGTACATCCCTGTCAACGATTGGCGTAAGAATTGGCTGGAGGCAGTTTCTGTTAGATTCATGATGGGGAATGTGTGAGTGCATTAAAACCAGATCCCTCTGTTCCTCATTCTGAATGACTGTGGTGTCCTCCTCTCCTCTGTGCTAACCCAAAGTTTCCCACAGCACACCTCTCACTAGGGCCTCCCACCCTAACACAATGGAAACCTCCAGAACTTAATGGTACATCCCTTAGCTTGCATACCTGATAAGGAATGGTCGTGTCCAGAATCAACCTTGATATCCACTAGTGTCTAGGGTGGTAGGGGTTAAGGGATTGTTTCTAGTGTCTAGGGTGGTAGGGGTTTAGGGATTATTTCTAGTGTCTAGGGTGGTAGGGGTTTAGGGATGGTTTCTAGTGTCTAGGGTGGTAGGGGTTTAGGGATTGTTTCTAGTGTCTAGGGTGGTAGGGGTTAAGGGATTGTTTCTAGTGTCTAGGGTGGTAGGGGTTTAGGGATTGTTTCTAGTGTCTAGGGTGGTAGGGGTTTAGGGATTGTTTCTAGTGTCTAGGGTGGTAGGGGTTTAGGGATTGTTTCTAGTGTCTAGGGTGGTAGGGGTTAAGGGATTGTTTCTAGTGTCTAGGGTGGTAGGGGTTAAGGGATTGTTTCTAGTGTCTAGGGTGGTAGGGCTTTAGGGATTGTTTCTAGACAAGGCTGATATGTGTAAGAGAAAAGAAAGTGGTCAAGAATCTGGAACAATCTGGAACATAGCATGGCGTCAGCTAGACTGGATGCTGTGAGAGATTTAAGGCTACCTGACAGGCTCACCGTTGAACTCGTCATCTTTCTTCTCCAATCAGGAGGACATAAAACAATATAGGAGGTAAGATGGATATACGCTTTTTATATTAATGCAAAATTCTGTTATTTTTTAAAGATTTCTCAGAAGAATAAGTGTATCTCTGTGAAATTTCAACCAAGCACTGAGCAAGCTTTTTAATTTTCAAAACCTTTTACATTTAATTCAACTGATGTCATGTTACTTTTTTGCTTTTCGCAACCAGCGGAAAATAACTTTGCAGAAAGCCACCACACCGTTTGAAATCCTCATGAGCACAGCAACAGTGTTTACCGCGCTGTCCGTGGTGCTGAAGCGGCAAAAATAATTAGACACTTCTAGTTTCTTACTTGAAATCCCTCATTTGTTTAGGAAAAACATTCCCTATTCCCTCAACCCCTCGCTCTCTTTACGTGACACACGTATGCATCGCATGCACCTGACCTGTAGCGATATCATAATCACGTCAATAAATAGGTTATAACCAACTCCAACACCGCTACACGGTATAATGGACGCAGAGGACGTGACTTTGTTTACTGGACCAACACAGGGACAGGTCTAGTAGGGATGCGTGTTCTGTTTGTCGAGACTAACACAGTCTATTATTGTGGTGTTGAATACAAGCCATGATATTGAAGTGCCTGAAGTCGGTATGCTTTGTTCATTGGTTATGTGGTGCATTGGCACAGAAACCTGTTGGTGGAAAATTCGTTGCGTGTATTTTATATAATTATAAATATGGTATCAAAATGTAGAAATTCTGATTTCGCCCTAGCTGATCATTGATCATAGTGTAATAAAACATGCAGGAAGAGGTCGGAGAACCCTCAACTCTTCAGGAAGAGGTCGGAGAACCCTCAACTCTTCTCGGGAAGAGGTCGGAGAACCCTCAACTCTTCTCGGGAAGAGGTCGGAGAACCCTCAACTCTTCTCGGGAAGAGGTCGGAGAATCCTCAACTCTTCTCAGGAAGAGGTCGGAGAACCCGCAACTCTTCTCGGGAAGAGGTCGGAGAACCCTCAACTCTTCTCGGGAAGAGGTCGGAGAACCCTCAACACTTCTCGGGAAGAGGTCGGAGAACCCTCAACTCTTCTCGGGAAGAGGTCGGAGAACCCTCAACTCTTCTCGGGAAGAGGTCAGAGAACCCTCAACTCTTCCCGGGAAGAGGTCGGAGAACCCTCAACTCTTCTCGGGAAGAGGTCGGAGAACCCTCAACTCTTCTCGGGAAGAGGTCGGAGAACCCTCAACTCTTCTCGGGAAGAGGTCGGAGAACCCTCAACTCTTCTCGGGAAGAGGTCGGAGAACCCTCAACTCTTCGGGAAGAGGTCAGAGAACCCTCAACTCTTCTCGGGAAGAGGTCGGAGAACCCTCAACTCTTCTCGGGAAGAGGTCGGAGAACCCTCAACTCTTCTCGGGAAGAGGTCGGAGAACCCTCAACTCTTCTGGCTTGTAGCCCTGTGTGACATTGACTGTTGCCACAAAAACATGCTGAAGTGACGAAGTCCATATCAACATCTATAAACACACTCACTACAGTTATTGTAATGTTTGGTGGTAAACATTATTCTCAGTTAATTCTGAGGGGGAGGGGGTTCAATTAATTTTACAATACAAGGGGAGGGTCATGTGGAAATATTTGTAATGTTGGGGAGGGAGCTGCATTTTTTAAAATGACACCTTGAGTTGAACCAGCCCCTCTCCCCTAGTTAATTTAGATCTGTCCCTTAGGTTATGAAATCCTACTTTTTGGATATGATGTTAATTACATGTTAGACAAAGACCCCACTGAATGATTCAGAACATGAAGATTCATATTGGTCTTGGTAAAATGTATTTTGTAACATAAGGAAGTGAAATGTCATCACCAAAGTGCGTTTTCGCCCACTCTGGGCAGAGTTGGTAGGTAGCCCTTCTCTCAGTTTAACACAATGGCCCATCTGGATGGGGGAAAAACTTCCATAACTGTGCATCCTTTATACAGGGTGGCTGGTAGCGTAACCTGTAATCAGTTAGATGTAATCTGATTACAAAAAAAAAACTGTAATCAGTTATGTTACCAGCAAAAATATTGTAATCAGATTACAGATACTTCAATCAAAAGTGACTGAACGTTATCAGATTACGTTACTGAGTTTGGATAATCCAAAAATGATGTTACTGGTTGTCTCACATACAGGGGGCGTATTACGTGTCTGAGAGAAGATACGCCCTCCTAATTGTGGCTTTGACAGAGGTACCGCATTGTGTTGCGCGCTAACCACGACCACTTCATGTGGGAGTTGTTCATACTGTGTCACATAGTTGTTATTCTAACACCACAGACATGAGACAACATAAGGGCTTGAGTTATGGTAGCCTCAACCCCAGCCGTTCTACGTTTTCTTCAGAAGGAGAATAAGGTGTGACATCTGGCAGGGTTAATTTAACCTGTATAGTCACATTATATACTGTATACTTGGACTATATACAATATGTCTGCGCTCCGAATGGCACTATTTATTTCATAGCAGTGGTATTCAAAGTCGGGGGAAACTGCAGTGGGGTTGCCAACATTGTAAAAAAAAAAAGAATATTCAACAACTTCACATTTTAGGAACAGAAAACTCAGAGTACATATTATTGTCTGGGAAAGATAATTTTGAGAAAGATCATAATAAATAAATACATATGGAGTAAATGCATTTATTGGTTTATTTTCATTATGATAAGAGATGAAAATGCAATGAATTTAAGGTTATTTGTTGATGTAAAAAATTATGGATTTTAAGGTTGTGTCATTAGATTTGGGGTGGGGTGGGGTCACGAGAAGTTCATGGGGGAAAAATGGGGTCCCCAGGCATTCTGGTGGATCCCCGCTGACAAAGTTTGAATACGACTGCTTTATCGTGAACTACTTTGGACCAGAGCCTAATCAAAATTAGTGCATAGGCTGCCATTTTATGATCCGGCCTGTGACTCTAGAACGTGAGCCTATCTCTACCTGGAAGTGAAAGATCCCAGCATACTCTCCAGGTCCAAAGCCTTGTCCTTCAGGAACGACCCGGGCCATCACATCTTCATTCAGGGTCAGAGAGGCGATGGCTGCCAGGAGCCAGCAGTCACCTGGAGAGAACAGAGAAGAGACACATGTTTGTTGTGCGTGTGCGTGTGTGTGTGTGTGTGTGTGTGTGTGTGTGTGTGTGTGTGTGTGTGTGTGTGTGTGTGTGTGTGCGTGTGTGTGCGTGTGTGTGTGTGTGTGTGTGTGTGTGTGTGTGTCTAAAGATGAGTTATGAAAAAAATTAGTCAACTGATCAAAACATCTCCCTCTGGGCGGGCCCCATCCCTACCCCGGTTAAACCAGACTTAACTGCCGTGTTTATGGTGAGCGAGTGAGGTGTTCATTCGGGTTTAACTGGTTTAGTCGACCACGGCCATTGCTCTTTCTGACTCACGCTTTAGAATATGCAGTTTGACATACACACCAGGGCGCCGCTATTTACTGTCAGCTAACACATGACTGGTTAGAGCACAGTGCACTAGTCTACACTGCTCTGGGCGACTGTTTTGCTTTGTACCAGCCACACCCTCACAGCTCACTCACTCACTCCGCTCCTGTGGTGACTGAAAACGCAAAGCATTCTGTGAATAAAAATGTCCTTTATTCTCCGTGTTTAAAAGGTACCATGGGAGGATACAGCTCATCAACACCGAGGAGAAGGAGAAGATGACTTAACGGTTGAGGGCGGGGCTAGGGTCAGAGACTACACCTCCCATGAAGACTAAATGGACATTTCAAAGGAACAGCTGAGCTTTCCAGTAATTGGTTTTACTGGGACTTCAGGTAACACTTTACTTGGGATAGTCCAGCTTGTACCCCCAGGCCATAAGACTCCTGAACAGCTAATCATGGCTACCCGGACTATTTGCATAGTCACTTTAACTCTACCCACATGTACATATTACTTCAACTACCTCAACTAGCCGGTGCCCCCGCACATTGACTCTGCACCGGTACCCCCCTGTATATATAGCCTCCCTACTGTTATTTTATTTTACTTCTGCTCTTTTTTTCTCAACACTTTTTTGTCGTTTTATTTTACTTTTTTATCAAAAAAATAAATGCACTGTTGGTTAAGGGCTGTAAGTAAGCATTTCACTGTAATGTCTGCACCTGTTGTATTCGGCGCATGTGGCCAATAACATTTGATTTGATTTGTAGATGCTCTACAGACCATCAGTGACATTTTCACTATCTACTAACCCTAACCCTTACCCTAACCTTAACCCTTATCCTAAGCCTAAACTTAACCCTAACCCTAGCCCTTACCCTTACCCTAACCTTAACCCTTATCCTAAGCCTAAACTTAACCCTAGCCCTTATCCTAAACCTTATCCTAACCCTAACCTTAACCCTAGCCCTTACCCTAACCTTAACCCTTTTCCTAAACTTAACTCTAACCCTAGCCCTAACCTTAACCCTAGCCCTTATTCTAAACCTTATCCTAACCCTAACCTTAACCCTTATTCTAAACCTTATCCTAACCCTAACCTTAACCCTAGCCCTTATTCTAAACCTTATCCTAACCCTAACCTTAGCTAGCAGTTGCTTATCAACAGATAGTTTGTTGATAGTATGACCATCTGCAGAGCATCTCCAGATGGACTATCCAAACAAAGTGACCGGACTTCCTCCCAGCATGGTTACTGGATTGGTTTCCATAGAAATCTATTCCTGTTGTTGATGTTTTATAATACTATACCTCGTTAGAACGATAACAACCTGACATGGAGGCTATTCGTTGGTAGTCTAGGAAAACAAATCCCCTCTGTAATAATTGGTTAAAGAAATAACTGTTTATGTTATTACATCAATCATATTCACTTTGACCACTATACCATCTCTTCCTCAAAGATGAAAACATGGATGCTGTTGCTAACTGGCCCCGTGGCTTTGATATGGTTCCTGTTCCTGTTTTGGTTCCTAATGTATGGGTAGACTTACCCAGACCTCCTAATATAAAGGCAGACTTACCCAGACCTCCTAATATAAAGGCAGACTTACCCAGACCTCCTAATATAAAGGCAGACTTACCCAGACCTCCTAATATAAAGGCAGACTTACCCAGACCTCCTAATATAAAGGCAGACTTACCCAGGCCTCCTTGGCAGATGTCGGTTCTCGTTGCTCCACCAATGATGAACTCTGGGCTGGACACCAGTTCCTATTCAGGGAGGGATCAAAACACAAGGAAGAAAGATACACTGAGAACTTCAATAAAGTGATCCACTTGCTTTATTCAGGGAGCTAATGTCAGTTCACATGAGTTAGCCTAGACATGAGTTGATCTATTGCCAACACTACCACAGCCAAAACCTTTAAGATCGGATCAGATGACTAACATTGATTTAATCCAACATGTGAGTTGTTTTGGGTAGAAAATAAGAATGTGATGGATTTACACCGATTAGGGACACCAAAAAGGACAGCATCCGGACACGCCCATCTAAAAACTACTGACACTGGCTATAGCGATTTTTTTCCAGTGATAGGAAATGCACTTTTTAATAACACTTTGGTCTAGTGCAGTGAACTTCAATCATGCGTAAAATCAGTGAGTATAAGAGGCGCAGTAACTTACCCCAGGTCGCTTCCATTGCACACCTCTGGTTTTGGAAGTGTTCGGGCCAAGCTCTTTGAATCCGAGCGACTCAGGTGCAGCTGGAAAAGTGGAATCCGTAAATAGTGAACCTCTTTTCAGACACTCGCTCCTGAGAGACTGGAAGTCTTGGTTTAGGTACTTTGACGCGTTGGCATTAGTGCCAAACCCAGCGGCCAATGCCCTCTTCTTGGCCAACGTAGATGCCACCCCAGCCATTGTGTAAGTCTGCGTTGACACGGTGAAGAGGAAAAGCTTTAGGCTGCGTTTCACTGGTGAAAAAGTCAAATTAAATCCTTCTCCTCCGCCCCTGGATTTTCAGGCGTGGTGTGCATGTCAGTGCACGTTTTTTTGTTGTTGAAACAATGTTTACATAGATTTCTGTAACAGGAACAAATCAGGAACTGTTCCTTTCAGTCAACATTTACCAGTTCAAAAGTATTTAGTGTAAACTGTTTAGGCCTATACCTAAGGGGGCGAAGATCACCTACTCCAGATGTACACTAATCTCTTTGATCATCAAATGGGTGGATGAATATAAAGTCTTGAGTCCATTCTCTAATCTATTCTATGCTATATGAACAAACAGGTAGACAGCCACAGGCGAGCGGTTGATGGCCGATAGATGGCGCTCTACCCCCTACGACTTGTGGACGTTCATGCCACATCTGGCCAACCTGTTGCAGTAACAAACGTCTACCAGCAGGGGTCATTAGCCATCAACCATTACTAGGCCTCAATGACAGCCAGGCGTTACAGTAGTGACCACCAGTGACTTCCACTTCCAAACATTCAAATATTGTCAAAATATTCAACTCAACAAATATAAAAACACATGACATGCCTGATAAAGGGGCGTCAGGTAGCTTAGTGGGTAAGAGCGTTGTGCCAGTAACCGAAAGGTCGCTGGTTCTAATCCCCGAGCCGACTAGGTGAAAAATCTGTCGATGTGCCCTTAAGCAAGGCACTTAACCCTAATTGCTCCTGTAAGTCGCTCTGGATAAGAGCGTCTGCTAAATGACTAAAATGTAAATGTAAAATAAAGAAAGGAA
Source organism: Coregonus ussuriensis (assembly GCA_031479575.1). Taxonomy (NCBI): domain Eukaryota; kingdom Metazoa; phylum Chordata; class Actinopteri; order Salmoniformes; family Salmonidae; genus Coregonus; species Coregonus ussuriensis. The sequence goes on along the minus strand of CM062473.1, from coordinate 3,455,153 downwards.
CAACTTCCATAAATGAAAAGTTATGCTACCACAGTATGAGTCATAATACCCATAAAACCTAGCTGTCAGATACAGAAATGGTTCCAATCGTTTTTCCACGATTCAGTTTTCCCCATAGGGGATTTTAGAAACACTTCAAATAAGGACTGTGTTTCGCGTAGGCTTACCCTGGCGTGACGTTTTGATAACCGTGTAAATCTCTCTCGGACAAGGTAACTTTTATCAATATATTTGCCTGTTCCCCCCCCCCGAAAATGAAATGCAAATTAGCTGCTAATGAGCCATGATCTGGATGAGACTGCCGAATCGAGGCAAAGGTAAGAATCTCTGGATTAACCATCTAATGTTAGCTAAATTTAGTAAAGAATAAATTTGCTAACATTTTTTAAATTGACAATTCTGTGGACTGTCTTACGCAAGTTTTTAATTGACAGAATACCTGTTATCTAGCTAGCTAGCTCATGGTTAGCTAGCTAGTTAGCAACATTAGCCTGGCTAGATGAGCTGGCTATTTGTCTTCCCATTTAAATGCATGAGAAATTCATAGATGGACTGATTAGCATCTCTTGAGTCAACAGTGTGCTTACTTTAATGCAGGAAGACATTGATCTGTTTGCTGTTACCCTCTGGACAGCCGATCATTAGTATAGCTAGTAGGCGAGGTTATGGAACCATATTTAGTCCTACCTGCTATGGTGGGTTTTAAATGAATTAGTATTCACACGTTTGTTTTTGAGGTAGAATTACTGTCACGTTATTGATGCCAAATTGCAAACCTTATTTGCAACACAGGGTGGCACCTTAATTGGGGAGGACAGGCTCATAATAATGGCTGGGACGGAGTGAATGGAATGGTATCAAACGCATCACATACTTGTTTACCAGGTGTTTGATACCATTCCATTCAAGCCATTCCAGCCATTATTATGAGCCGTCCTCCTCTCACCAGCCTCCTGTGATTTGCACTTTGTCTAGTCCGGAACCAATGGGTGTACCTGAGTCTTCTCACCTCTCAGTTAGCTGTTTCAACCTGGAACACTATTCTGAGTCTCATCACCTCTCAACTAGGTCAGCTGTTTCAACCTGGAACACTATTCTGAGTCTCATCACCTCTCAACTAGGTCAGCTGTTTCAACCTGGAACACTATTCTGAGTCTCCTCACCTCTCAATTAGGTCAGCTGTTTCAACCTGGAACACTATTTTGAGTCTCCTCACCTCTCAACTAGGTCAGCTGTTTCAACCTGGAACACTATTCTGAGTCTCATCACCTCTCAATTAGGTCAGCTGTTTCAACCTGGAACACTATTCTGAGTCTCCTCACCTCTCAACTAGGTCAGCTGTTTCAACCTGGAACACTATTCTGAGTCTCATCACCTCTCACCTAGGTCAGCTGTTTCAACCTGGAACACTATTCTGAGTCTCCTCACCTCTCAACTAGGTCAGCTGTTTCAACCTGGAACACTATTCTGAGTCTTCTCACCTCTCAACTAGGTCAGCTGTTTCAACCTGGAACACTATTCTGAGTCTCATCACCTCTCAACTAGGTCAGCTGTTTCAACCTGGAACACTATTCTGAGTCTCCTCACCTCTCAACTAGGTCAGCTGTTTCAACCTGGAACACTATTCTGAGTCTCCTCACCTCTCAACTAGGTCAGCTGTTTCAACCTGGAACACTATTCTGAGTCTCATCACCTCTCAACTAGGTCAGCTGTTTCAACCTGGAACACTATTCTGAGTCTCCTGACCTCTCAACTAGGTCAGCTGTTTCAACCTGGAACACTATTCTGAGTCTCCTCACCTCTCAACTAGGTCAGCTGTTTCAACCTGGAACACTATTCTGAGTCTCCTCACCTCTCAACTAGGTCAGCTGTTTCAACCTGGAACACTATTCTGAGTCTCCTCACCTCTCAACTAGGTCAGCTGTTTAAACCTGGAACACTATTCTGAGTCCCATCACCTTTCAACTAGGTCAGCTGTTTCAACCTGGAACACTATTCTGAGTCTCCTCACCTCTCAACTAGGTCAGCTGTTTCAACCTGGAACACTATTCTGAGTCTTCTCACCTCTCAACTAGGTCAGCTGTTTCAACCTGGAACACTATTCTGAGTCTCATCACCTCTCAACTAGGTCAGCTGTTTCAACCTGGAACACTATTCTGAGTCTCCTCACCTCTCAACTAGGTCAGCTGTTTCAGCCTGGAACACTATTCTGAGTCTCCTCACCTCTCAACTAGGTCAGCTGTTTCAACCTGGAACACTATTCTGAGTCTCCTCACCTCTCAACTAGGTCAGCTGTTTCAACCTGGAACACTACTCTGAGTCTCATCACCTCTCAACTAGGTCAGCTTTTTCAACCTGGAACACTATTCTGAGTCTCCTCACCTCTCAACTAGGTCAGCTGTTTCAACCTGGAACACTATTATGAGTCTCCTCACCTCTCAATTAGGCCAGCTGTTTCAACCTGGAACACTATTCTGAGTCTCCGCACCTCTCAACTAGGTCAGCTGTTTCAACCTGGAACACTATTCTGAGTCTCCGCACCTCTCAACTAGGTCAGCTGTTTCAACCTGGAACACTATTCTGAGTCTCCTCACCTCTCAACTAGGTCAGCTGTTTCAACCTGGAACACTATTCTGAGTCTCCTCACCTCTCAACTAGGTCAGCTGTTTCAACCTGGAACACTATTCTGAGTCTCCTCACCTCTCAACTAGGTCAGCTGTTTCAACCTGGAACACTATTCTGAGTCTCCTCACCTCTCAACTAGGTCAGCTGTTTCAACCTGGAACACTATTCTGAGTCTCCTCACCTCTCAACTAGGTCAGCTGTTTCAACCTGGAACACTATTCTGAGTCTCCTCACCTCTCAACTAGGTCAGCTGTTTCAACCTGGAACACTGTTCTGAGTCTCCTCACCTCTCAACTAGGTCAGCTGTTTCAACCTGGAACACTATTCTGTCTCCTCACCTCTCAACTACATTTTTTTATATTTACGTCATTTAGCAGACGCTCTTATCCAGAGCGACTTACAAATTGGTGCATTCACCTCATGATAGCCAGTGGGACAACAACTTTACAATTATTATTATTTTATTTTTGGGGGGGTGGGGTAAGGGGGGGTAGAAGGATTACTTTATCCTATCCCAGGTATTCCTTAAAGAGGTGGGGTTTCAAGTGTCTCCGGAAGGTGGTGAGTGACTCCGCTGTCCTGGCGTCGTGAGGGAGCTTGTTCCACCATTGGGGTGCCAGAGCAGCGAATAGCTTTGACTGGCCTGAGCGGGAACTATGCTTCCGTAGAGGTAGGGGGGCCAGCAGGCCAGAGGTGGATGAACGCAATGCCCTCGTTTGGGTTTAGGGACTAATCAGAACCTGAAGGTACGGAGGTGCCGTTCCCCTCACAGCTCCGTAGGCAAGCACCATGGTCTTGTAGCAGATGCGAGCTTCAACTGGAAGCCAGTGGAGTGTGCGGAGGAGCGGGGTGACGTGAGAGAACTTGGGAAGGTTGAACACCAGACGGGCTGCAGCGTTCTGGATGAGTTGTAGGGGTTTAATGGCACAGGCAGGGAGCCCAGCCAACAGCGAGTTGCAGTGATCCAGACGGGAGATGACAAGTGCCTGGATTAGGACCTGTGCCGCTTCCTGTGTAAGGCAGGGTCGTACTCTGCAAATGTTGTAGATTATGAACCTACAGGATCGGGTCACCGCCTTGATGTTAGCGGAGAACGACAGGGTGTTGTCCAGGGTCACGCCAAGGCTCTTTGCACTCTGGGAGGAGGACACAACAGAGTTGTCAACCGTGATGGCAAGATCATGGAACGGGCAGTCCTTCCCCGGGAGGAAGAGCAGCTCCGTCTTGCCGACGTTCATCTTGAGGTGGTGATCCGTCATCCACACTGATATGTCTGCCAGACATGCAGAGATGCGATTCGCCACCTGGTTATCAGAAGGGGGAAAGGAGAAGATTAATTGTGTGTCGTCTGCGTAGCAACGATAGGAGAGGTCAGCTGTTTCAACCTGGAACACTATTCTCCTGCTTTGGTCTAGTTCAGTCATTGCAGGAGTGTGTGCAGGGTTTTGTCCCGGCCCAGCTCTAACACCTGACTTAAATAATCAACATAACGAATCACTGTGATAGGCTATGATTTGTAATCAGGTATGAGCTGATGGGGCACTCACTAACTGTAAGTTGCTCTGGATAAGAGCGTCTGCTAAATGACTAAAATGTAATTATTCTGTACTATGGGTAGTGTTGGGGAAGGATTAATTTCGATGGTAGACTGCAGCCAAGGCAGCACTGGTCCACAGCTGCCCTGTCAGTCAGGTGAGTAGTATTGGTTGGTACTGTATGGGCCTTTAGGTTCCTCTCTGTGTGTAGGCTATAGGACTGGCCTGTGTGGTAGTCTTTCATATGTGTAGAAGTTTGTGGCATCGTATTGCTTAGTTTACTATTTGTGTCAACTTTGAATTCAATCTAAGCCACAGAATGTTAACTTCCTCCATGTTGTACTTGACCTTTTTATAGATGCAGACCCAAAGACATTCAAGCAGCATTTTGAGAGCAAGCATCCCATGTCTCCAATGGTCCCAGTACTGGTTGATGTTCAGGCCTAAGTAACCACACACACAAATGGACCTACAGCTGCGGTAAGATTCCTCCATCATTCACACACAGTAGACACAGTGTAAACCACCATGTTGTCAACAAAACGGTGTCCTGAATGCTTGAGTTGTATTGTGTATGGCTCAATCTGTGGAAACGCTGTGATCACTCATCGTCGTTAATGTTGCGATTCACAGACACACGATGACCATGATTTGAATGCTGCCACTGAGACGGAATGACTTCGAGAGACGCTGAGACCCCGAGTATGACTGGACATGCAGTGTTGTAAAGTACATAAGTAAAAATACTTTAAAGTACTACTTAAGTAGTTTTTTGGGCTCTGTACTTTACTATTTATATTTTTGACTACTTTTACTTTTACTTCACTACATTCCTAAAGAAAATAATGTACTTTTTACTCCATACATTTTCCCTGACACCCAAAAGTACTTGTTACATTTTGACAGGAAAATGGTCAAATTCATGCACTTATCAAGAGAACATCCCTGGTCATCCCTATTGCCTCTGATCTGACTCACTAAACACAAATCAAATCAAAATGTTATTTGTCACATGCTCCGAATACAACAGGTGTAGACCTTACAGTGAAATGCTTACTTACAAGCCCTTAACCAACAGTGCAGTTTTAAGAAAATATGTACTAAATACAGTAAGTAAAATATAAAAGAAAAAGTAACACAAGAAAATTACACAACAATAACAAAGCTATATACAGGGGGTACCGGTACCGAGTCAATGTGCTGGGGGGTACAGGTTAGTCGAGGTAATTTGTACATGTAGATAGGGGTAAAGTGACTGTATACATTATAAACAGCGAGTAATGCTTTGTTTATGTCTGAGTGTTGGAGTGTTCCCCTGGCTTTACTTTGACTCATGATACTTAAGTATAGTTTAGCAATACCATTTACTTGTGATACACAAGTATATTTAAAACCAAATACTTTTAGAATTTTACTCAAGTAGTATTTTACTGAGTGACTTTCACTTTTACTTTAAGTCATTTTCTATTGAGGTATCTTTTGCATTTACTCAAGTGTGACATTTGAGTACTTTTTGCACCTCTTGCGGACGTGGGGCCGGATATTTGTGACAACGACCTAAAAGGGGTGCAGAAGCACACCAGCACCCCGGTTTTATGTTGATTCCACGGGGAAACCATCCCTGTAGCAACCCCTTCTTCCACACTATGCCTTGTTATGCCCCATGGTCCCTCAACTTTGGACCTCTCCATCTGATCTCTATAAACCCACCCTAACTTCACCCATTTTCCCCCAATTGCTGCTTCCTTCACTTGTTCTTCTCCTGACGTGATAACATCTAGACTCAGTAACACGTTTACGGTGTTGTGGCGTACTGTTTTTTGGCGACCTTTTCTTCACCCGTGTAATGCTGTCCTCCTGCTTATTCTGGGGGTTTAGACTGAATGCAGTGCTAAATGTGCTGCTCACAACTGATAGCAGCCAACATGGATTTTTGAGTCTGTGTTACGTGTGTTTCTCATTCTGCTGGAGTTGACCTGGTATTTTATATTAAACCTATCTCCAGTTGTTTTCTACATTTTTATAACTCACCCACCAAAAATCACTATGTCAATTTACATGTTGTGTTATTTGTGCTGGTCTAATTCCTCAAATGGAAAAGCAGAAGAATCTGTGCCCTCTCTGATAGTGACAATAGTTAATATGGTGCTCTTCGATGTCCCAGGTTTGTGGCATTTGATGAATAAATAATTTCATCTTTACTTCAAGTCAAATGTTTATGTTATGTATGAAAGGCATATGTATGCTTTTTTTTACTATTTTGATTTCTTTCAAAACAATGTAATGGTTTGAGTTCAGGTGTTTGATGGGTGACTAGGTGCTTTCTTGTCAAATAAATATGTTTATTCATCCATGATTATGGATGCATTGTGCAATGAGTTAATCTGGCTTGGAATCTGCAACGGAACATGTCAACAAGTTTTTAATTCTAAATTGCTTAACTACAGCAGTGCATTCTGACACCGTCAATTTTAAATAGATTTCATCCACAGGAGGTTGGTGGCTCCTTAGTTTGGGAGGAACGGGGCTCGTGGTAATGGCTGGAACAGAATCAGTGGAACGGTATCAAAATACATTAAACGCGTGTGTTTGATGCCATTCCATTTACTCCGTTCCAGACATTATTATGAACACATGGTTTCCAATATAAGAGATTAAATAAAGACCTCCTCTGGCTGAAGGAGAAGAGGAACTGGCAAAATAAGGTATGATGCTAATATCATCTAGATAGGTAGGTAGATAGTAACTAGCCTAGTATGCATGGCACATTGTAAATATCTGACTGCTACTACGATAGTATTCTGCACAAGACAACAAGACCAAATGCATAAATAAAGCCAACAAATAGTTAAATAAAATATGGAACAGTAAATGAAAATGTTCATTATATCTTTTGTTTTTGATGAAGGTAGCTAGTAGCTAGCTGACAGCAAAGGTGTCAGATAGAGATCCTGTGCAGGAGCTTGCAGGGATTTGTAGTCTTGCGTGATGTCTGCGTTGATGCTAATTAGCATTTTTTGAATCTGACAGTAAATAGAACCCAATATGTTAATAAAAGTCACCTGGTCCGAGAGAGATTTGCACTGTTATCAAAATGCCACACAAGGGGAAGCCTGCATGAAATACACACCTGCCACCACCATTTTTTATTTTTTTATTTCACCTTTATTTAACCAGGTAAGCCAGTTGAGAACAAGTTCTCATTTACAACTGTGACCCTGGCCAAGATAAAGCAAAGCAGTGCGATAAAAACAACAACAACACAGAGTTACATATGGGGTAAACAAAATGTACAGTCAATAACACAATAGAAAATGTATATACTGTGTGTGCAAATGTAGCACGTTATGGAGGTAAGGCAATAAATAGGCCATAGTGCAAAATAATTACAATTTAGTATTAACACTGGAATGATAGATGTGCAGAAGATGATGTGCAAATAGAGATACTGGGGAGCAAATGAGCAAAATAAATAACAATATGGGGCTGAGGTAGTTGGGTGGGCTAATTTCATTTGGGCTGTGTACAGGTGCAGTGATCGGTAAGCTGCTCTGACAACTGATGATTAAAAGTTAGTGAGGGAGATAAGAGTCTCCAGCTTCAGAGATTTTTGCAGTTCGTTCCAGTCATTGGCAGCAGAGAACTGGAAGGAATGGCGGCCAAAGGAGGTGTTGGCTTTGGGGATGACCAGTGAGATATACCTGCTGGAACGCATACTATGGGTGGGTGTTGCTATGGTGACCAATGATCTAAGATAAGGCGGGGATTTGCCTAGAAGTGATTTATAGATGTAATGAGGGCCAGACAACGAGAGTGTACAGGTCACAATGGTGGGTAGTATATGGGGCTTTGGTGACACAACGGATGGCACTGTGATAGACTACATCCAATTTGCTGAGTAGAGTGTTGGAGGCTATTTTGTAAATGACATCGCCGAAGTCAAGGATCGGTAGGATAGTCCGTTTTTTTAGGGCATGTTTAGCAGCATGAGTGAAGGAGGCTTTGTTGTGAAATAGGAAACCGACCTGTTGCAATAACCATGTCTACCAACAGGGGTCATCTGCATCACAATACCGAAGTCGTCATCCACAAAATTCAGCCCTGGTTGAAATCAACTATGGTTACACCATGGAATTCAGCCAGATATCCTACATGAGTGAAAATGCCAATTATTGCCAAAACAGAGCCAAATGACTTAGGTCTACTTAAAGGGGAATGGAAACACTAGGATTTAGAACTCCAGCTAACTGTAACTGTAAATCACCATATTGGCATTGTTGCATCACTGGCAGGAGAGAAAAGTCTGGAACTTCAAAAAATGGCTGAATTTACAGAGAGTAGCTCCGAGTCTGAGAATGAGTTTATAACAGAGGATGAAATAACGTTAGTTAGGGGAGCCAATAAACCTACTGAAGCCGTTCATGTTTGAGCCGATCGTTGCCCCCAGATCAGAGAGTTAGTTCTCGTAGCGGTAACAACACAGATATGCGCCTGAAACAGCTCAGCCAAAGGGTCGGCGTAGCGGTGACACAAACTGGTGTGAGTGCGGATGCTGTCAGGTAATGATGGCTGGGGAGTATGAGTGTGTGTGTTGTAGAGAGATGGTGGCGATACAGCACAAAATCCCAGCGGGATGGTGGCTGCATTACATCCAGTTAGAGGTTCCTGTCAGTCTGTCTGGACGGCGATGTATTGGACGTGTCACTAATCCTTATGAAGGACTTCCTGGCAGAAGCGGTTACTCGACCAGTCAGCAGCCGCAGTGGCGAGTTTAGCATGTACATTTGGGGGATGCATGCTAGCAAATCACTAAACAATACATTAATTGCACTATAGCGGTGACAAACGGTGCCCACAAACTGTTAGGGCCTCCATAAAGCTGTCGAAGCTGTCCAAGGGATGACAGATTGTCTTGAAATAAACAATAGCCTTAGAAATAACATGTACCTCCTCTGCCTCCTCCGGCAAAGTCTCCCTCCAAGATTAAAAAACCTTTTCAGGGATGAAGATGTCATCCTAAAAGCAAACAAACGTTTTGTTAAGACAACTAAACCCAAATATATCAGTTGGTGTCACGCCCTGACTCAAGGGACGTTTATTTGTTGAGTCAGGATGTGTATATTCCGTGTTGTGTTTGTTCATTGTTATAGAATCTATGATGTGTAGATCTATGTTTGGTCGGGTGTGGTTCCCAATCAGAGGCAGCTGTAGCTCGTTGTCTCTGATTGGGGACCATACTTAGGCAGCCTTTTGGCACGAGTTAGTTGTGGGATCTTGTTCCGTGTTAAGGTATATTGTTTGTATGCTACCTTGGACGTCACGTTACGTTTGTTGTTTTGTCGTGTGTTTAGTCGTTAATAAATATGAATGCATATCACGCTGCGCCTTGGTCCTTCTTGTTCATGAACGATCGTGACAGTTGGCGTTAATAAGCTAACTGTCTTGTATGCTATGTCAACACACACACACACACACACACAGCAAATACAGGGACATTTATTTTTCAGCAAACATTAGCCATGTCAACTTCAGTCTAGCTAAATAAGGTGGAGCTAACAAAACATTCCAAAAACAAAACTGTCAACAAAATGTATTACGGTACTTGACTATCTGAGGTGGAAGCTAGTTACAGTAACTACCTAATAACAGGTGTTGCAATTTTAGTTGCAGTTGAGTTACTTGCTAACGTTAGTTGCTGGGAGGTGTTACACATTAGCTAGTTACCTTCAACTAGAGTTGCAACAAAGTTGTCCAGTGTCTAACGCTAGGCTAGTCAACAACAACAGACTCATGACCGGTAAACGTTACTTCAGGCTCCATTGACTCCTCCGTTCAGTCTGGCTTTTGCTTGACTCCGAAGTCAGCGATGTTGATGATGGTCGGTCGGTAACCCCTACACCATAACCCTCATAACCCTGAAAATGGGGGGGGGCAAGAAGAGGACTTCAACGTAGGCCTATGACTCCTTTCCATTCGTAAACACCCGGTTGCCTCATCGAAAGTGCCCTTCGTCGCAAAGTCTTGCTCCGCGTAGTGCTGGCTGCAGATACTGCTAGCTCGAGCTGTCACGTCCTTCGTCTTCAGGACATGGAGCCACTTCTTCAAAAGTTGTGGGTCCTTGGGCAGCCGATGGTAGCTAATCGAGGGATTATTTTGGAGCCAATTCCTACAGCCTGGCTCTATACAGTTCACGTTTTAATTAGTACTTGTTGTTGCCATCTTTGTTGTCCGCACCTAACCTCTCTCTTCGATTCACTCTGCGTGCGAAAACTCAATACCACAGACAATTTGCTGCTTCCTGCCAGTGACGCGCTGGCGTCAGTCGTTACTATGGCAATTTAAAATGGCGCAGACCATAGCTCAAATAAACCATGTCGACGATCAAAAATACTAAATACAGAGATGTTTTTAAGTTAAACGCACGTTTAGTATTAGTTGATTGAATGCATCTCTTTGTTTAGATTTACTTCCTAAAGCGTTTCCATTCTCCTTTTAATCTGGATATCTGCACTTACTCCTAGTGGAACTCTTCTTGATGTAGTAGGTTACCAAATGTAAGGACTAGGGGTCAATCAACCCATTGCTGTAAAGTTACCAGAATTCAAAACATATTAAATCTTCTTGGAAAACACTAGGCCTACTTTAGGCCATATTTTACTTATATGCATTCATCTGAACAGTATAGCTGTCACGGTATATTTGTGGATGTGGTGGTGAAGTCAGGCGCAGGACACAGCGGATAAGTCAAAACGACTTTACTGAGACTCAAAGACAATCCAAAATATATGGCCTCGAACACACAGGAGGCAAAGAATACGCGCAACGCGTAAACTACACTAAGCACAACATCTACCGAAAAAAGACAAACGACAATAACACACAACTCCAAAACATAACACAGGGAAACTTATAGGTGACATAATCAGGACAGAATACGAAACAGGTGCACTAAACTAGACATGACCAAACAAACATCGAAACATGAAACGGTGGCAGCTAGTACTCCGGGGACGACGAACGCCCGAAGCCTGCCCGAACAAGGAAGGAGGAGCAGCCTCGGCAGTATTCGTGACAATAGCCTAATACATTGGCCACGAAGACTGATTTTTGCTGTCAACACAAACAAGCATTGTAAACAGGATTGAAAAAACAAATTGCCTTTGTGGTGTCTGTCATCATGCCATTCAAGGTTTCATAATAGCCCCCGCCTTCCTCCAAGCCCACAGGCCAAGCCAGGTCAGGCAGAGAGAGATATGGGGCTGTTGTGGTGGACAACCTTAGCATAATGAGTCTCTCAGGAGGAATCAGTGCGTACTAGTCTTTCCTGACAGGATTTGGTTCTGGGTTCAGAGACGACTGTAGACACATGTGATTCCCGTGTGCTTCTCATGCAGTAATTTAAATGATCAGACGATCCACAGAGACCACTAAACAGAGAGGGACAGAGTTTGAGTTTTTAAGAATTTGAAGGGTGAATACAAAAGCTCACGGTCTTTTAATGCAGAAAGCTCATCTACAGTCCATATCAAAGCTCATCTACAGTCCATATCAAAGCTCCATTATGATCTGAGGAAGAGGGGTAGAGACTTTCCTTATGACCTGAGGAAGAGAGGTAGAGACTTTCCTTATGATGTGAGGAAGAGCGGTAGAGACTTCAAATCAAATCAAATCAAATTTTATTGGCCACATGCGCCGAACACAACAGGTGCAGACATTACAGTGAAATGCTTACATACAGCCCTTAACCAACAGTGCATTTATTTTTAACAAAAAAGTAAAAATAAAACAACAACAAAAAAAAAAAGAGCAGAAGTAAAATAAAAGAACAGTAGGGAGGCTATATATACAGGGGGGTACCGGTGCAGAGTCAACGTGCGGGGGCACCGGCTAGTTGAGGTAGTTGAAGTAATATGTACATGTGGGTAGAGTTAAAGTGACTATGCATAACTAATTAACAGAGTAGCAGCAGCGTAAAAGGATGGGGTGGGGGGGCAGTGCAAATAGTCTGGGTAGCCATGATTAGCTGTTCAGGAGTCTTATGGCTTGGGGGTAGAAGCTGTTGAGAAGTCTTTTGGACCTAGACTTGGCACTCCGGTACCAGCTTGCCGTGCGGTAGCAGAGAGAACAGTCTATGACTAGTGTGGCTGGAGTCTTTGACAATTTTGAGGGCCTTTCCTTATGACCTGAGGAAGAGAGGTAGAGACATTCATTATGACCTGAGGAAGAGAGGTAGAGACATGCATTATGACCTGAGGAAGAGAGGTAGAGACTTTCATTATGACCTGAGGAAGAGAGGTAGAGACTTTCATTATGACCTGAGGAAGAGAGGTAGAGACTTTCATTATGACCTGAGGAAGAGAGGTAGAGACTTTCATTATGCCCTGAGGAAGAGCGGTAGAGACTTTCCTTATGACCTGAGGAAGAGAGGTAAATACTTTCCTTTAGGGCCTAAAAATCATATCTTCATTATTTTTTTCTAAATGTATGGGCAATTCACAATATATACTGTATCTCAATGTTTTGTATCTCGACAATGCAAATAGTCCAGGTAGCCATTTGATTAGCTGTTCAGGAGTCTTATGGCTTGGGGGTAGAAGCTGTTAAGAAGCCTCCTCCCTATAGGCTGTCTCATCGTTGTCGGTGATCAGGCCTACCACTGTTGTGTCATCTGCAAATGAAATGATGGTGTTGGAGTCGTGCTTGGCCATGCAGTCATGGGTGAACAGGGAGTACAGGAGGGGACTGAGCACACACCCCTGAGGGGCCCCTGTGTTGAGAATCAGCGTGGCATATGTTTTGTTACCTACCCTTACCACCTGGGGCGGCCCGTCAGGAAGTCCACGATCCAGTTGCAGAGGGAGATGTTAAGTCCAAGGGTCCTTAGCTTAGTGATGAGCTTTGAGGGCACTATGGTGTTGAACGCTGAGCTGTAGGCAATGAACAGAATTATCACGTGGGTGTTCCTTTTGTCCAGGTGGGAAAGGGCAGTGTGGAGTGCAATAAAGATTGCATTATCTGTGGATCTGTTGGGGTGGTATGCAAATTGGAGTAGATCTAGGGTTTCTGGGATAAATCTCTCTCCAGATGAAATCTTGCGACTTGTGACGGCCGGCCGCCCAACAACCTGCCCGCTTGACTCTATCCCCTCCTCTCTTCTCCAGACCATTTCCGGAGACCTTCTCCCTTACCTCACCTCGCTCATCAACTCATCCTTGACCGCTGGCTATGTCACTTCCGTCTTCAAGAGAGCGAGAGTTGCACCCCTCCTCGAAAAACCTACACTCGATCCCTCAGATGTCAACAACTACAGTCCAGTATCCCTTCTTTCTTTTCTCTCCAAAACTCTTGAGCGTGCCGTCTCTAGCCAACTCTCCTACTATCTCTCTCAGAATGACCTTCTTGATCCAAACCAGTCAGGTTTCAAGACTGGTCATTCAACTGAGACTGCTCTTCTCTGTGTCACGGAGGCTCTCCGCACTGCTAAATCTAACTCTCTCTCCTCTGCTCTTATCCTTCTAGACCTATCTGCTGCCTTTGATACTGTGAACCATCAGATCCTCCTCTCCACCCTCTCCGAGTTGGGCATCTCCGGCGCTGCTCACTCTTGGATTGTGTCCTACCTGACAGGTCGCTCCTACCAGGTGGCATGGCGAGAATCTGTCTCCGCACCACGTGCTCTCACCACTGGTGTCCCCCAGGGCTCAGTTCTAGGCCCTCTCCTATTCTCTCTATACACCAAGTCACTTGGCTCTGTCATATCCTCACATGGTCTCTCCTATCATTGCTACGCAGACGACACACAATTAATTTTCTCCTTTCCCCCTTCTGATAACCAGGTCGCGAATCGCAACTCTGCATGTCTGGCAGACATATCAGTGTGGATGTCGGATCACCACCTCAAGCTGAACCTTGGCAAGACAGAGCTGCTCTTCATCCCGGGGAAGGACTGCCCGCTCCATGATCTCGCCATCACGGTTGACAACTCCATTGTGTCCTCCTCCCAGAGTGCAAAGAGCCTTTGCGTGACCCTGGACAACACCCTATCGTTCTCCACTAACGTCAAAGCGGTGACCCGATCCTGCAGGTTCATGCTCTACAACATTCGTAGAATACGACCCTACCTTACACAGAAAGCGGCACAGGTCCTAATCCAGGCACTTGTCATCTCCCGTCTGAATTACTGCAACTCGCTGTTGGCTGGGCTCCCTGCCTGTGCCATTAAACCCCTACAACTTATCCAGAACACTGCAGCCCGTCTGGTGTTCAACCTTCCCAAGTTCTCACATGTCACCCCGCTCCTCCGCACACTCCACTGGCTTCCAGTTGAAGCTCGCATCTACTACAAAACCATGGTGCTTGCCTACGAAGCTGTGAGGGGAACGGCACCTCCTTACCTTCAGGCTCTGATCAGACCCTACACCCAAACGAGGGCACTACGTTCATCCACCTCTGGCCTGCTAGCCCCCCTACCTCTACGGAAGCACAGTTCCCGCTCAGCCCAGTCAAAGCTATTCGCTGCTCTGGCACCCCAATGGTGGAACAAGCTCCCCCACGACGCCAGGACAGCGGAGTCACTCACCACCTTCCAGAGACACTTGAAACCCCACCTCTTTAAGGAATACCTGGGATAGGATAAAGTAATCATTCTACTCCCCCCCCCCCCCCGTCTCCCCCCCCCCCCCCCCCATAAAAAAAGGGGGGGTTGTCCCACTGGCTATCGTAAGTTGAATGCACCAATTTGTAAGTTGCTCTGGATAAGAGCGTCTGCTAAATGACGTAGACGTAAATGTAAAATAATGGTGTTGATGTGAGCCATGACCAGCCTTTCAAAGCACTTCATGGCTACTGACGTGAGTGCAATGGGTCGGTAGTCATTTAGGCAGGTTATCTTAGTGTTCTTGGGTACAGGGACTATGGTTGTCTGCTTGAAAATGTTGGTATTACAGACTCAGTCAGGGACAGGTTGAAAATGTCAGTGAGGACACTTGCCAGTTGGTCAGCGCATGCTCGGAATACACGTCCTGGTAATTCGTCTGGCCCTGCGGCCTTGTGAATGTTGACCTGTTTAAAGATCTTACTCACATCGGCTACGGAGAGCGTGATCACACAGTCGTCCGGAACAGCTGATGCTCTCATGCATGCTTCAGTGTCGCTTGCCTCGAAGTGAGCATAGAAGTAGTTTAGCTCGTCTGGTAGGCTTGTGTCACTGGGCAGCTCGCGGCTATGTGTCCCTTTGTAGTCCGTAATAGTTTGCAAGCCCTGCCACATCCGACGAGCGTCGGAGCCGGTGTGGTATGATTCAATCTTAGTCCTGTATTGACACTTTGCCTGTTTGATGGTTCGTCGGAGGGCATAGCGGGATTTCTTATAAGTGTCCGGGTTAGAGTCCCGCTCCTTGAAAGTGGCAGCTCTATCCTTTAGCTCAGTGCGGATGTTGCCTGTAATCCATGGCTTCTGGTTGGGGTATTTTCATACGGTCACTGTGGGGACAACGTCATCGATGCACTTATTGATGAAACCAGTGACTGATGTGGTGTACTCCTCAATTCCATCTGAAGAATCCCGGAACATATTCCAGTCTGTGCTAGCAAAACAGTCCTGTAGCTCAGCATCTGCTTCATCTGACCACTTCTTTATTGACCGAGTCACTGGTGCTTCCTGCTTTAGTATTTGCTTGTAAGCAGGAATCAGGAGGATAGAGTTATGGTCAGATTTGCCAAATGGAGGGCGAGGGAGAGCTTTGTATGCGTCTCTGTGTGTGGAGTAAAGGTAGGTCTAGAGTTATTTTTTCCTCTGGTTGCACATTTAACATGCTGGTAGAAATTAGGTAGAACGGATTTAAGTTTCCCTGCATTAAAGTGCACCAGCTGTTTACAAATATACACAGACCGCCACCCCTTGTCTTACCGGAGTCAGCTGTTCTATCCTGCCAATACACAGAGAACACCGCAAGCTGTATGTTGTCCATGTCTTCGTTCAGCCACGACTCGGTGAAACATGAGATATTACAGTTTTTAATGTCCCGTTGGTAGGATATTCGTGATCGTAGCTCATCCATTTTGTTTTCCAATGATTGTACGTTGGCTAATAGGACGGATGGTAGAGGCGGATTACCCACTCGCCGTCAGATCCTTACAAGGCACCCCGACCTACGTCCCCGATATCACCGTCTCTTCTTCATGCGAATGACGGGGATTTGGACCTTGTCGGGTGTCTGAAGTAAATCCTTCGCGTCCGACTCGTTAAAGAAAAACAAATCGTTGTCCTGATATCCAGAAGCTCTTTTCGGTCATAAGTGACGGTGGCAGAAACATTATGTACAAAATAAGTTACAAACAACACGAAAAACACACACAATAACACAATTGGTTAGGAGCCCGTAAAACGACAGCCATCTCCTCCGGCGTCATTCTCTAAGACACACTAATAATTTATTTTATCAAAATAGTTTAACATTTTTTTTTTTTTTTTAATATATAATCACTGATCTGGCTTTCAAACTGTCTATGAAGCACATGCCAGTCTGGCTAAACTGCTGCTAGTGGTACCGCAATGCTGCGCGTGACAGAAACTGAGCATTCATTTTCCACAATCATGTTCATTGATTACCTGAGTGGCGCAGTGGTCTAAGGCGCTGCATCGCAGTGCTAGCTGTGCCACTAGAGCTCCTGGTTCGAATCCAGGCTCTGTCGTAGCTGGCCGCAACCGTGAGGCCCATGGGGCAGGCGCACAACTGGTCCAGGATAGGGGAGGGAATGGCCGGCAGGGATGTAGCTCAGTTGGTAGAGCATGGCGTTTGCAACGCCAGGGTTGTGGGTTCGATTCCCACGGTATGAAAAAAATAAATAATGTATGCACTCACTAACTGTAAGTCGCTCTGGATAAGAGCGTCTGCTAAATGACGTAATTGATATTCTCTTTTTAGTAGGGTCTGCTCTGTTCTACATTTTGGGAGTTAGAAAGGTTAGGTTCTCCTTTTTTACAGTAAAATAATGTCTCTAAGCATTTCGGTGTCCATATGACTGATTCTGTTTGACCAAATCTAAAATGGAAATAGCTAATTTAAACTGCTTGTTGTCAGAGAGAGACGTTGTTGTTGTGAGTGGCAGGAGGAGGGGCTTGGTGTCACACAGCACA
The DNA here is from genome assembly GCA_031479575.1 of Coregonus ussuriensis. Taxonomy (NCBI): domain Eukaryota; kingdom Metazoa; phylum Chordata; class Actinopteri; order Salmoniformes; family Salmonidae; genus Coregonus; species Coregonus ussuriensis. The sequence goes on along the minus strand of CM062473.1, from coordinate 3,437,856 downwards.
GAAGGAGGAGGGGCTTGGTGTCACACAGCACAGGAGGAGGAGGGGCTTGGTGTCACACAACACAGAAGGAGGAGGGGCTTGGTGTCGCACAGAAGGAGGAGGGGCTTGGTGTCACACAGCACAGAAGGAGGAGGGGCTTGGTGTCACACAGCACAGAAGGAGGAGGGGCTTGGTGTCACACAGCGCAGAAGGAGGAGGGGCTTGGTGTCACACAGCGCAGAAGGAGGAGGGGCTTGGTGTCACACAGCACAGGAGGAGGAGGGGCTTGGTGTCACACAGCACAGAAGGAGGAGGGGCTTGGTGTCACACAGCACAGGAGGAGGAGGGGCTTGGTGTCACACAGCACAGAAGGAGGAGGGGCTTGGTGTCACACAGCACAGAAGGAGGAGGGGCTTGGTGTCACACAGCACAGAAGGAGGAGGGGCTTGGTGTCACACAGCACAGAAGGAGCAAAGGAGACAAGACCAAAAGGACATAAAGAGCTTATAATAAAACAAGTTGATTCTATTCTTGAGATACAGGCATTTGGAACATTTAACATGCTGGTAGAAATTAGGTAGAACGGATTGAAGTTTCCCTGCATTAAAGTGCACCAGCTGTTTACAAATATACACAGACCGCCACCCCTTGTCTTACCGGAGTCAGCTGTTCTATCCAGCCGATACACCGAGAACCCCGCAAGCTGTATGTTATTCATGTCATCGTTCAGCCACGACTCGGTGAAACATGAGATATTACAGTTTTTTATGTCCCGTTGGTAGGATATTCTTGATCGGAGCTCATCCATTTTATTATCCAATGATTGTACGTTGGCTAATAGGACTTTGGTGAGTTTAGTGTTTACTGTTATTTTTTTAAATTGTATATTTCACTTTTGTTTATTATCTATTTCACTTGCGTTGGCAATGTTAACATGTGTTTCCCATGCCAATAAAGCCCTTAAATTGAATTGAGAGAGAGAGAGAGAGAGAGACAGACAGAGAGGAGACAGAGAGAGAGGCAGAGAGAGCTCAAAGACATTGCTCCTGCATTTTTAACAAAAAATATAGATTTATAGTTAGATAAAGTAGGATTTTTTGGCAGGGACATATACAGGATGCTACCCTCCACAACATAACCTTCATTCCAAACCAAAACTCCAAACCTACAACCTGATTTTGGACGGAATTACCTGGAAAGCTTTCTACTACCAAGGATTACTATTCTCAAACTATACAGCAAATGCTCTGGCAAACAAACAGAAACCTGAAAACACCATCCAACCTGGAACTGAGTGAGTAATGTTTAGTATGAAGCTATTTTTCACTTTCAAAAACCAAGAAGAAAAATACATTACAATGATATATTTTATTTTATAAGGACTGAATGCTTAGGCTACCAAGCTTAAACTTGCTACAAAGAGATACAATTTCAATTAGCACTGACGTGTGAAGTGAGAGGTGTCAAAGCCCTTGAGCCCAACAATGGCAGGAGAGTCGTACAGTCTACCCCAACCAAATGGAGAGGCCTTAGAAGCACCCCCCCCACTGCTCAGAGGTCATTAAAATACAGTACCCTCTGAATGTAAAAAATGACAAGACACGAAAAGAGTACAAATTGAAACTTCTTTTGGGGAAGCACGAGACACTTTTTGCTGATTTGTATAAAAATGGGAACATAAGCAACCTTATCTTCCACACAGACCATCCCCTGGCATTGCACAGTGCTATACTAGCACACTACCCCTCTGTTAAGAGGGGGGGTGTTAGCGACGGGTGGAAACTCAGGATACTGGACAACGAGGACTCTGAGTCGTCTAATATTAATCTCTATAAATCTGGAACCGTTTTGGTTCAAGGCAACACCAAACAGTTCCAGCTGGACTTTCACCTAATCAAAGAAATAGTTTAGCAGGAGAAGCTCTCCCTTGAGAAAGATACCCCCACCCCGAGCGGGTCAGACCAGACCTCTTCATTAAATATCCCGACAGACGAGCAACCCCAAGCAGAAAGTCAACCTCCCAGCACAGAGTACTACTCCCTCATTGAAATTAAGGATAAATTCACCCAGCTGGAGGTAAGGCAGGTGGAGCTGGAACAGCAGGTGAACACACTCCAGTCAGCACAGACCCAGACAACAGTCACGCACAACAACACCCCCTTAACTAGACCTGGAGAGCTGCAGGTAGAGAGAGACATGTCTGCACTCTGGACTGTGGTGAGACAACATCAACAGGAGAAAGAGCAGGAGCAGGAGAAGAACAGAGCACTAGAGGAGAGGATCAGAGTGCTGGAGGAGAAGGTGAGAACGATGACGGGTGACATTGAACAACCCATTAGAGAACAGCCCACCTCAGATCCTGGCCAAAGTCTCGACACCGCAGCAGAACAGTACACCCTAGACCCTGACCATAGCCTCGACATCACACCCAGACAAACAAATGAAGAACCCCAAGCCCTGGGGACCCCAACCCCTCTGAGCAACCCCCCAGTCAGACACCCTGATAGCCCTCATGACGACCCCCCCACACCCACTGAGGACATACACAAGCCACAGATTGTACTCCTTATGGACTCAAACGGGAAATACATACAAGAAAATAAACTTTTTCCAAAACACACAGTGTCTAAACTCTGGTGTCCAAACACCCAGCGCGCCCTAGACCTTCTGTCTGAGGACCGACTAGGATCACCCAGCCACATAATAATACACACAGGCACAAACGACCTGAGAACACAGCAGGAAAGGGTGGCCACATCACTCAAGGGAGTGATAGAAAAAGCTTCTTCCACTTTCCCCAACGCACAAGTGGTTATCTCAACCCTGTTACCACGAAAAGACTTCCACCCTGCTACCATACAGCGGGTAAACGCAAGTATTTCCCGTGACTGTGCATCAAAACCAAATGTCTTCCTGGCCCACCACTCCACCCTGGACGTGAACAGCCTTTATGACCAGGTCCACCTATACAAGGCAGCAGTGCCCACCTTCGCCCGGACCCTAAAGGATATCGCCCTCAACCGCAGACCCAACACCTCACACAGGAGCAACAGATCAACAGACACCCCGCCCAGACAAGCGAGACACTCTCCCAGACCTGCGGGACCCCCCCCCCAGGACCTACACATAGAGGACCCCCGCAGAGAGGACCTACATCCAGACCACAGCACCATCAACCACATCTACACCCCCACCCCCACCAATTAACTCCCCCCCAAGTCAACCATGCCCACACCCCATTTAGGCCCCCTCAGATCAGACCTATGCCCCTCCTACCCACGCCAAGCCCCCCACTCCCACAAAGAGGGCAACATGAAAGTCACACATACACCCAGGCCGTGAGCAGGCAAACAGGCCCAACACCCACTCTTACACTAGCCCAAGCCAATGGCATGTACCAGATGCTCAGCAGGCTCTGCTCACAATTACTGGCCTGAGGCCAAACCACACAACCAACAACATTAGACACTTTATGGAACACAAAGCCTTCACTATTTCATCCTGGAATATCCAAGGCCTGAGGTCATCTGCCTTTGGCCTAAAGAGCAGGAATCTGGACTTCACCAAAGAAATCGGAAATACAGACATTGTCATCCTACAAGAAACATGGTATAGAGGAGACGGACCCACTGGTTGCCCTCTAGGTTACAGAGAGCTGGTAGTCCCATCCACCAAACTACCAGGTGTGAGACAGGGAAGGGACTCAGGGGGTATGCTAATTTGGTATAGAGCAGACCTAACTCACTCTATTAAATTAATCAAAACAGGAACATTTTACATTTGGTTAGAAATTCAAAAGGAAATTATCTCAACTGAGAAAAATGTTCCCCTGTGTGCTACCTATATCCCCCCACTAGAATCCCCATACTTTAATGAAGACAGTTTCTCCATCCTGGAGGGGGAAATCAATCATTTCCAGACCCAGGGACATGTACTAGTCTGTGGCGACCTAAATGCCAGAACTGGACAAGAACCTGACACCCTCAGCACACAGGGGGACAAACACCTACCTGGAGGTGACAGCATTCCCTCCCCCATATGCCCCCCTAGGCACAACTACGACAACATAACCAACAAAAACGGGTCACGACTCCTGCAGCTCTGTCGCACACTGGGTATGTACATAGTCAATGGTAGGCTTCGAGGGGACTCCTATGGTAGGTACACCTATAGCTCATCTCTTGGCAGTAGTACTGTAGACTACTTTATCACTGACCTCAACCCAGAGTCTCTCAGAGCGTTCACAGTCAGCCCACTGACACCCCTATCAGACCACAGCAAAATCACAGTCTACTTGAACAGAGCAATACTCAATCATGAGGCATCAAAGCCAAAGGAACTGAATAATATTAAGAAATGCTATAGATGGAAGGAAAGTAGTGTTGAAACCTACCAAAAAACAACTAGGAAACAACAAATTCAATCCATTCTAGACAACTTCCTGGACAAAACGTTCCACTGTAATAGTGAAGGTGTAAACTTGGCAGTAGAAAACCTAAACAGTATATTTGACCTATCAAATCTAAAAATCTCTAACAGAAAACCAAAGAAAAGTAATAACAGTGATAAATGGTTTGATGAAGAATGCAAAAACCTAAGAAAGAAATTGAGAAACCTATCCAACCAAAAACATAGAGACCCAGAAAACCTGAGCCTACGCCTTCACTATGGTGAATCACTAAAACAATACAGAAATACACTACGGAAAAAGAAGGAACAGCATGTCAGAAATCAGCTCAATGTAATTGAAGAATCCATAGACTCTAACCACTTCTGGGAAAATTGGAAAACACTAAAACAAACAACAACACGAAGAGCTATCTATCCAAAACGGAGATGTATGGGTAAACCACTTCTCCAACCTTTTTGGCCCTATAACAGAGAACAAACAGCAAAAATATATACATGATCAAATGCAAATCTTAGAATCAACTATTAAAGACTACCAGAACCCACTGGATTCTCCAATTACATTGAATGAACTACAGGACAAAATACAAACCCTCCAACCCAAAAAGTCATGTGGTGTTGATGGTATCCTCAATGAAATGATAAAATATACAGACCACAAATTTCAATTAGCTATACTTAAACTCTTTAACATCATCCTTAGCTCTGGCATCTTCCCCAATATTTGGAACCAAGGACTGATCACCCCAATCCACAAAAGTGGAGACAAATTTGACCCCAATAACTACCGTGGGATATGCGTCAACAGCAACCTTGGGAAAATCCTCTGCATTATCATTAACAGCAGACTAGTTCATTTCCTCAGTGAAAACAATGTACTGAGTAAATGTCAAATTGGCTTTTTACCAAATTACCGTACGACAGACCACGTATTCACCCTGCACACCCTAATTGACAAACAAACAAACCAAAACAAAGGCAAAGTCTTCTCATGCTTTGTTGATTTCAAAAAAGCTTTTGACTCAATTTGGCATGAGGGTCTGCTATACAAATTGATGGAAAGTGGGGTTGGGGGAAAAACATACGACATTATAAAATCCATGTACTCAAACAACAAGTGTGCGGTTAAAATTGGCAAAAAACACACACATTTCTTTCCACAGGGCCGTGGGGTGAGACAAGGATGCAGTTTAAGCCTCACCCTCTTCAACATATATATCAATGAATTGGCGAGGGCACTAGAACAGTCTGCAGCACCCGGCCTCACCCTACTAGAATCTGAAGTCAAATGTCTTCTGTTTGCTGATGATCTGGTGCTTCTGTCACCAACCAAGGAGGGCCTACAGCAGCACCTAGATCTTCTGCAGAGATTCTGTCAGACCTGGGCCCTGACAGTAAAGCTCAGTAAGACAAAAATAATGGTGTTCCAAAAAAGGTCCAGTTGCCAGGACCACAAATACAAATTCCATCTAGACACCGTTGCCCTAGAGCACACAAAAAACTATACATACCTCGGCCTAAACATCAGCGCCACAGGTAACTTCCACAAAGCTGTGAACGATCTGAGAGACAAGGCAAGAAGGGCCCTCTATGCCATCAAAAGGAACATAAAATTTGACATACCAATTAGGATCTGGCTAAAAATACTTGAATCAGTTATAGAACCCATTGCCCTTTATGGTTCTGAGGTCTGGGGTCCGCTCACCAACCAAGAATTCACAAAATGGGACAAACACCAAATTGAGACTCTGCATGCAGAATTCTGCAAAAACATCCTCCGTGTACAACGTAAAACACCAAATAATGCATGCAGAGCAGAATTAGGCCAATACCCGCTAATTATCAAAATCCAGAAAAGAGCCGTTAAATTCTATAACCACTTAAAAGGAAGCGATTCCCAAACCTTCCATAACAAAGCCATCACCTACAGAGAGATGAACTTGGAGAAGAGTCCCCTAAGTAAGCTTGTCCTGGGGCTCTGTTCACAAACACAAACAGACCCCACACAGCCCCAGGACAACAACAACAACAACAACAACAACACAATTAGACCCAACCAAATCATGAGAAAACAAAAAGAGAATTACTTGACACATTGTAAAGAACAAACAAATAAACAGAGCAAACTAGAATGCTATTTGGCCCTAAACAGAGAGTACACAGTGGCAGAATACCTGACCACTGTGACTGACCCAAACTTAAGGAAAGCTTTGACTGTGTACAGACTCAGTGAGCATAGCCTTGCTATTGAGAAAGGCCGCCGTAGGCAGACCTGGCTCTCAAGAGAAGACAGGCTATGTGCACACTGCCCACAAAATGAGGTGGAAACTGAGCTGCACTTCCTAACCTCCTGCCAAATGTATGACCATATTAGAGACACATATTTCCCTCAGATTACAGCGATCCACAAAGAATTCGAAAACAAACCCAATTTTGATAAACTCCCTTATCTACTGGGTGAAAAACCACAGTGTGCCATCACAGCTGCAAGATTTGTGACCTGTTGCCACAAGAAAAGGGCAACCAGTGAAGAACAAACACCATTGTAAATACAACCCATATTTATGTTTATTTATTTTCCCATTTGTACTTTAACTATTTGTACATTGTTACAACACTGTAAATATACATAATATGACATTTGAAATGTCTTTATTCTTTTGAAACTTCTGAGTGTAATGTTTACTGTTAATATTTATTGTTTATTTCACTTTTGTTTACTATCTACTTCACTTGCTTTGGCAATGTTAACACACGTTTCCCATGCCAATAAAGCCCTTAAATTGAAAAATTGAATTGAATTGAGACAGACAGAGAGAGAGAGAGAGACAGACAGACAGACAGACAGAGAGAGAGAGACAGAGAGAGAGAGAGAGACAGACAGACAGACAGACAGACAGACGGACAGACGGACAGACAGACAGACAGACAGACAGACAGACAGACAGACAGACAGAGAGACAGACAGAGAGAGAGACAGAGAGAGAGGAACAAAGACATATAAAGCAAGGGAGACAGAGAGAGGGGCTTTTCCTCATTTGAATCCTCCTAAAGGGTCTAAATCCCTTCATTTTTTGTGTTTACAGTATACCACCTATTTCACTTGCTTTGGTAATGTAAACATATATTTCCCATGACAATAAAGCCCCTTGAATTGAATTGGAGACAGAGAGACACAGAGAGACAGAGAGAGACAGAGAGAGAGACAGAGAGAGAGACAGAGAGAGAGACAGAGAGAGAGACAGAGAGAGAGACAGAGAGAGAGACAGAGAGACAGAGAGACAGAGAGACAGAAACAGGGAGACAGAGAGACAGAGAGACAGAGAGAGAGACAGAGAGACAGAGAGAGAGACAGAGAGACAGAGAGAGAGACAGAGAGACAGAGACAGGGAGACAGAGAGACAGAGAGACAGAGATAGAGACAGAGAGACAGAGAGACAGAGACAGAGACAGAGAGACAGAGTATACAGAGAGAGACAGAGAGAGCGAGAGAGACAGAGAGAGAAAGAGAGAAAGAGAGACAGAGAGACAGAGAGACAGAGACAGAGAGAGACAGAGAGAGACAGAGAGACAGAGAGACAGAGACAGAGTATACAGAAAGAGACAGAGAGAGAGACAGAGCGAGAGAGACAGAGAGAGAGACAGAGAGAGAGACAGAGAGAGACAGAGAGACAGAGACACAGAGAGACAGAGACAGAGAGACAGAAACAGGGAGACAGAGAGACAGAGAGAGAGACAGAGAGACAGAGAGAGAGACAGAGACAGAGACAGAGACAGGGAGACAGAGAGACAGAGAGAGAGACAGAGAGACAGAGAGAGAGACAGAGAGACAAATAGAGACAGACAGAGACAGAGAGAGAGTATACAGAGAGAGACAGAGACAGAGTATACAGAGAGAGACAGAGAGAGAGACCGAGAGAGAGACAGAGAGAGACAGAGAGACACAGAGAGAGACACAGAGAGAGACACAGAGAGAGAGCTAGAGAGAGCCAGAGAGAGACAGAGAGAGAGAGAGAGAGAGAGAGAGAGAGAGAGAGAGAGAGAGAGAGTATACTTTAACTATTTACACATTGTTACAACACTGTATATAGACATAATATGACATTTGAAATGTCTTTATTATTTTGGAACTTCTGAGTGTAATGTTTACTGTTAATATCTATTGTTTATTTCACTTTTGTTTCACTATCTACTTCACTTGCTTTGGCAATGTTAACATACGTTTCCCATGCCAATAAAGCCCTTAAATTGAATTGAATTGAACTGAAATTGAATTGAATTGAATTGAATTGAGAGAGGAACAAAGACATATAAAGCAAGGGAGACAGAGAGTGGGGCGTTTCCTCATTTGAATCCTCCTAAGGGTCTGAAATCGCTTCTTTGTGAGTGTTTTACAGTATACCACCCAATAACAACAATACGAGACCCTGTGTTGGTGTGGCGTATCATGTCGTTAGTGTAGTATGTCGTTAATCTCACAGGGCCGGTCCAATGAGGAAGTCTGGTTTTGCCTGCAGCATACAGACTAGTCTTCTGGTTAAGCCTATCCTGTATGTCAAACATCCTGTATCAGAAAGGTCTGTGATTGGCCAGTCAGGCATTGCTCTAGTCTAATCGCCATGTTAAGCACATGACAAACAAGGAAATGTATTTAGAAACATGGAGTCCAAGTCCTCTCTTATTTAGTTTATGATTCATGGATGGGGCCCCGCACTGAAGACTGAAGACAAACCAAATAGGTGTGTGCGCTGACAACTGAAAATACAGTTCTTTTTATGTGCCAACAGACTACAGGGACAGAAAGCCAATGACTGCTTGACAGTAGTGCCACAACAGTAGGGTTGCATCTAAAATGGTACCCTATTCCCTACATAGTGCACTACTTTAGACCAGAGAATGGCACCCTATTCCCTATATAGTGCACTACTTTAGACCAGAGAATGGCACCCTATTCCCTACATAGTGCACTACTTTAGACCAGAGAATGGCACCCTATTCCCTACATAGTGCACTACTTTTAACCAGAACCCTATGGGTAACAAAAAAAAGTGGTTTATTATGGAGGGAATAGTGTTCCATTCGGTACACACAATAGTATTTAATTTCCCTGACTCACAACTCCTTAGGACAGAGTTAGACCTAAGCCTTTAAGGATCCACTTCCCACATGTCTGTCTCAACTAGTGTCTCCAAAGCTCATAACATCAAAGATCTAAGATTCACCTGTGCAAATGTTTTTGCCGTGTTATTGCTGTTTATTCTTGCCACATAGAGTTTCCTAATCACCCAGTCTTTTGCCTTGCACAACTCCCAGGCCCAACTGTATCAATTGACTCTAATCCACTTCAGTCCATAACAAGGTCTCTTGCAACCAATATTGTAACTCATTGACTCAAGACTAACCTGGATGACTCACTGAATAATTCCTAAGAATGTTGTTCCTAACCCCCTTACATTTTCTGTGACACTCTATCTGATTTGGAGTTGTGTTTTTCCAGTGTAAGTGTGTTTGTTTGTGTGTTTGTGTGTGTATGTGTGTGTGTATGCTGTGTGTGTGTGTGTTTGTGTGTGTGTGTGTGTGTGTGTGTGTGTGTGTGTGTGTGTGTGTAATAAGATCTTACAGTCTGACTGCAGTATTCAATGTTTGTCTGACTGCAGTATTCGATGTTTGTCCATAAATGTCAAGTTTCGATGGTTAAGTTCAGGCATTCATTCAGAATAGTTAAGGTAAGGGTTAAGGTTTGGGAGTTAAAACCCCCAAAAAATTTAACAAGTGCCCACGATCCATGGAGCTGTAGCTCGCAGCCCATCTGCCATTCTCATCCACAACGCCCTAGCAAGCCGCCAGCCTATTTGATGGCAAAAGTGCTCACCGTTGCCCCTAGTGGCCTGTATCGAAGGCATCTCCCGACGTCCTGGTAGACCTGAACGAACGTCAAATACTGCATTGAATCTGGTGGGGACCTGGCTGGTGTGTGTCCATCCATGGGGGAGGGGAAAGAGGATATAAGACTAGCACCAGTTATTCCATATTTCACTTGCAAAATAAGGATAACAGTAAACATGTCGTTCCCCACGAATGATGCAGCGCCCCACTTGGGCCAATTAGTGACAACAACATGTAACCGTTGTAGCGCCACCGTGTGGTCGATATAAATGTTCTTCCATATGTTGAGTCTTGACAGTGTTTGCAACATGTGTACCAAATGTTGTTTCAAAACAAATATCCATGACTGATTTACATGCATTTATGTGCCAGACCACGCCCACGTGAATGTTTATTGTTGTTTTAGGTACTAGTCTGGAAGATATTGTGTTGAGATGCTTTTGTCCATGGATGCCTCATATCAAGTTTCATGCAGATCGGTCATTTGGTCCCAGAGGAATAGCATATTACGTTTTTGTCACAAAATTCAAAATGGCGAAAAATCCATAATGGCGGACCTTATGGGTCCCTGAGTCAAATTTGTTCCTTGTGAGGAGAGGAACCTATATACCAAATTTCATGACTCTAGATCAAACGGGGTGAGGGGTGTGACCTTTCAAAGTTAGCATTTTCAATACCTTGTTATAGAGCCACCATCTGGCCATTTTGTAATTTTGTAAATTACACAAGCCGCATTATTCACCCAAGTTTCGTCAAAACCGTGCCAGTGGTGAGATATCGCGTGTGACGTATGCACGGGCGCACGCACGCATCCACGCACGTACGGAGACAGATCCATTGTCCCCTCCCCAATTCCATCGTGGGGGACAACTAGCTCCAGGCCAGGTATACCTGACCCTTTGTCCTGGGATAGAGGAACCTCCCCCCTTCACTCACACACACACACACACACACACACACACACACACACACACACACACACACACATACACACACAACTAGCTCCAGGCCAGGTATACCTGCCCTTTTGTCCTGGGATAGAGGAACCTCCCCCCTTCACCCACACACACACACACACACACACACACACACACACACACACACACACACACATACACACACAACTAGCTCCAGGCCAGGTATACCTGCCCCTTTGTCCTGGGATAGAGGAACCTCCCCCCTTCACTCACTCACACACACACACACACACACACACACACACACACACACACACACACACACACACACACACACACACACACACACATACACACACACACACACACACACACACATACACACACACACACTACCATCCCCCATCCATTCTCGTGGTTGGTAGGTAGCAGCAGGTACAGTATATATACAAAAGTATGTGGACACCCCTTCAAATTAGTGGATTCTGCTATTTCAGCCACACCCGTTGCTGACAGGTGTATAAAAATCGAGGACACAGCCATGCAATCTCCATAGACAAACATTGGCAGTAGAAGAGCTCAGTGACTTTCAACGTTGCACCGTCATAGAATGCCACCTTTCCAACAAGTAAGTTCGTGAAATTTCTGCCCTGCTAGAGCTGGCCCGGTCAACTGTAAGTGCTGTTATTGTGAAGTGGAAACGTCTAGGAGCAACAACGGCTCAGCCGCGAAGTGGTAGGCCACACAAGCTCACATAATACAACCTTGGAGTCCTAATCGTCTGTCCTCGGTTGCAACATTCACTACAGAGTTCCAAACTGCCTCTGGAAGCAACGTCAGCACAAGAACTGTTCGTTGGGAGCTTCATGAAATGGGTTTCCATGGCCAAGCAGCTGCACACAAGCCTAAGATCACCATGCGCAATGCCAAGCGTCGGCTGGAGTGGTGTAAAGCTCGCCGCCATTGGACTCTGGAGCAGTGGAAACACGTTCTCTGGAGTGATGAATCACACTTCACCATCCGGCAGTCCGACGGACTAATCTGGGTTTGGCGGATGCCAGGAGAACGCTACCTGCCCCAATGCATAGTGCCAACTGTAAAGTTTGGTGGAGGAGGAATAATGGTCTGGGGCTGTTTCTCATGGTTTGGGCTAGGCCCCTTAGTTCCAGTGAAGCTAAATCTTAACGCTACTGCATACAATGACATTCTAGACGATTCTGTGCTTCCAACTTTGTGGCAACAGTTTGGGGAAAGCCCTTTCCTGTTTCAGCATGACAATGCCCCAATGCACAAAGCGAGGTCCATACAGAAATTGTTTGTCGAGATCGGTGTGGAAGAACTTGACTGGCCTGCACAGAGCCCTGACCTCAACCCCATCGAACACCTTTGGGATGAATTGGAACGCCGACTGCGATCCAGGCCAACATCCAACATCTAGTGAACTCAGATTCGTGGTCCTCTGTAGCTCAATTGGTAGAGCACGGCGCTTGTAACGCCAGGGTAGTGGGTTCGATCCCCGGGGACCACCCATACGTAGAAATGTATGCACACATGACTGTAAGTCGCTTTGGATAAAAGCGTCTGCTAAATGGCATATTATAGTGGAAAGCCTTTCCCAGAAGAGTGGAGGCTGTTATAGCAGCAAAGGCGGGATCAACTCCACATTAATACCTATGATTTTGGAATGAGATGTTCGACTTTGGGTCATGTAGTGTATGTACGACAGGACCAAATCAGAGAGATGGGGAGGAGCAAGTGCATGTAATGCTTTGTAGGTTAGCAGTAAAACCTTTAAATCAGCCCCAGGAAGCCACTGGAGGCTAGCACTGGAGTAATATGATACTTTTTTTTTTTCGGTTCTAGTCAATATTTTAGCAGCTGTGTTTAGCTCTAGTTTATTTAGTGCATTATTCGGGTCACCGGAGCATTGCAGTAATATAAATCTAATCTAATCTAATCTAGAAGTGACAAATGCATGGATTAGCTTTCCTGATCATTTTTGGAGAACAAGTTTCAGATTTTTGCAATTTTACTAAGATGGATAAAGGCTGCTCTTGAAATGTTTTTGATATGTTCATCAAAAGAGAGAGATCGGAGGTCCTTCACAGTTTTATTTGAGATGACTGTACAACCATTCGAGATTCATTGTCAGATCCGACAGAAGATCTCTTTGTTTCTTGGGTCCTAGAACTAGCATCTCTGTTTTGTCCGAGTTTAAAAGTAAAACATTTTCCGCCATCCACTTCCTTATGTCTGAAACACAGGCTTTCAGGGTAGGACATTTTGGGGCTTCACCATGTTTCATCAAAATGTACAGCTGTGAAAGTTGACGTTGTGTGTCTACAGTCTGCAGTTCCACTGACTGTTCCCAGGACCACAACAACAACAACAACAACAACAACAACAACAACAACAACAACTATAGTAAATAGGAGTCTTGTTTGTGAATATCTATTTTACTTATTTAATGTAAGCAGGGATCAAGGCCTCTTTTGCGAGGTTGTCAACCTGTGCTTGAGTCAGTGTGTGTGTGTGTGTGCGAGTGTGTGTGAGTGTGTGTGTGAGTGTGAGTGTGTGTGAGTGTGAGTGTGTGTGTGTGTGAGTGTGTGTGTGAGTGTGTGTGAGTGTGTGTGTGTCCATCCATGGGGAGGGAAAGAGGAAATAAGATCCAACGTAGTGCCAGTCTTATTTCACTTGCAAAACTAGTTCCAGGTCAAGTACAACTTCCCCCTCACACACACACACTCACGCACACACACATACTTACGCACTCGCACACATGCACTCGCACACACACACACACACACACACACACACACACACACACACACACACACACACACACACACACACACACACACACACACACACATACGCACACACACACACACACACGCACACACACACACACGCACACACACACGCACACACGCACACACTCCCATCCCCCATTCTCGTGACATTAGATCATTAGACGGAAGGTTCAGGTTACCTGGGCAGTAGGTGTGGTCTCTGTTTTGTTCTGTGTGTGTGTGTGTGTGTGTGTGTGTCTGTGTTTGTGTGTATTTCTGCTGAGGTTAGGGCCAGAGCCAGGTAGGTAGCAGCCAGGTAGCTCTGTTGTGTTTGCTGTGGGCTGATGCTGTTGTCAGCACACCTGTCCTCCTGTCCGTCAGGCTCCTCCCCTAGCTCGGGGGCTTCTGTTAGCTGGTTTAGTACAAAGGAGAAAGAAAGAGATAGTTGTGTTTGTGTGTGAGATTGCGATCAGTCCGTAGGACACTAAAACTCCAGCATCACACAACGACTCCAGTCTACTGCATCCAGGGAGGGACCCCCCTTCACCACATCAATCACACAATCAGTCTCTAGACGCTAGACTCTACAGTCTCTGCAGCAACACTGACTGTTCCCAGGAGCCTGGACACATGACAACAACGACTACAGTAACTAGGATTGCATCCAGGGATTCAACACAGCAACCCAACCTCTAGCTCAGTCCTTACAGCCCAGGTGACTGTTCCAAGGAGCCAAGAGCCAGGACGGATCTCACCAGGACTACATCCAAGGATCTCACCAGTCTCCACAGCAAACCAGCCCCCCACTGACTGTGTCGGACCCAGCAGCAGTCTTTTGTCATCCAGGCAGGGATCCCATAGCAACCTACAACCTCTAACCTAGTCTCTTTAGTCCCACTGTCCCCCCCCCCCCCCCCACTCCTAGGCTCCAGGATGACGTCTATAGCAGGTCGGCTGGCCCGCCAGCAGGAGAGGGACAACGGTGTGGGAACCAACCAGCAGGCGGTGAAGTACCTCCAGCAGGACTATGAAACACTGCTTCAGGGCTGTCTGGAGACTGGGAGTCTGTTCCAGGACCCCTCCTTCCCTGCAGAGAGCAAGTCTCTGGGCTACAAAGAGCTTGGGAAGTACTCCGCCAAGACCAGGGGGCTGATGTGGAAGAGACCCACGGTAAGAGACCACTTTTGAATTTCCCATATAGAATGTAGGATCTAGACATATAATGATAGGATCTCTGGCACTGACTACCAGGTACCCTGGACTGGTTTAATTTGAAGCATGGGAAAAGGTAGTATTATTGCGAGCTGTATCAGTTTATCAGTGTGGTAAAATATATATGTTGTTTGTATATAATGTAAGGTATACTCAGTGTAAGATTTAACATTCATTGGAGATTTAAGCTTGTCACTACGTTCTTAGAAAAGAAGGCGCTGAGCAAAACCATATATGGTTCGTCCACATAGTGGAACCTCTGTTTGGTGCGAGAACTCTCTATGTAGGGTTCTTCATAGACCCCCCCCCCCCCGCCCCTGTAAATGGTTCTACCTAGAACCTTATATGAAGTGTTCTTCCTAGAACCCTTTATGAATGGTTCCACCAGGCTAATTAGCCTTTAAAATTAAATACTTTATGACAATACATTATGCTCTAGTTGTACCCTAACAAAGTGGTGTGTTAGGAAACTCCTGGTTTACACATCAGGCCTGTAAGTCACATTACGCTGGCTTGCAAAGTGATGTGTAATTCCTATTGGAATCCAGCCAGAGTGAGAACAATTGGAATTTTGAATCACTTGCAACCCGCGTTCAGAATGACGGCCAGGTTAACGACGATTGACGTACAAAAATGTATGCTGTTTATCTTTGTGTAGCATAAGATTATTCAACCAATCAATGTAAATGCAAAAAACACAAATATTGAAAACAATTCTGAAAATCTATCCGCAATAGAGCATGATGGGAAATATGATAATGATGGGCGTGGTTTTGAGTGTTTTAATGACACAATCAACTCTGGTTACTAACAACAGTACAAAAACAACACCACGGTTATTTTACACAACTGAGTGTTAAGTTAATTTAACTCCTGAATCAACACTAGAAATGTTACACTGAAAAACCAACGCAATGTAAAACTGCCCAATTTGCTATGTACCATACAATACACTGCTGGTTCATACTTCCTTCTATTCTCATACTCTCTGCTCAATAAAATCACAGAAAATACTCATTTGAAAGTTTGAAATATAAACTATGTCAGTACTGTATATGCCAAATGATTATGGGAGTACCAGAAACATCTACAGTACAATTATTCCCATATAGGTACAGTTCAAAAAATTCTCACACCCATCTTTTTAAATTGATCAGATTATTCAAACTCCTGATGTTAAAGTTTAAACACTGAAGTAAACACTAATGCTCAGGCACTATTTAAAATAAATAAAAATAATACAATGAAAAAGCTTTTTCAGATTCAAAAGGGTTAATCTTCCAAAGAATCCTTCTTGCCTTCCAAACAATCACAAAGAACCCTTTCTTCTAAAAATGGTTAAATAGGATGAACATTTTTCTAGCTAGAACTCTTAAAAAGAACTATTTTGGAACCCTGTTTCCAAAAAAGGGTTCTTCAGATGAAAACGGTTCTTGGTGGAACCCTATTCCTCCGCAAAGAACCCTTTTGGAACCCTTTTGGAACCTTTTTTTCTAAGAGTGTATAAATAAGTACTGTCCCAGAGGAAAAATAGTGGTTATTGCTGTCTCAGTGCTGACATCATGCCAACCCAAAGATCTCTGGCAGTTACAGTAAAGGTGCACGGTCACCTTTTAAAGGCACCTTGGCGGATGAAAATACAATTACACTGAATGCTGCCCTGGGGATATAACTGCCCAGGCATAGAACAATGGAAATACTACACAACATATCGTAATGTTAACCGGAGCTTTAGAGACATGGGCGGTGGGCAGTGGTCCGTTTGTTGACAGTTGTTCTACTTTCTGGTTGACTGATCTTATCTAGATTGTGTGTTAGGTTTAGGATTTCAAATTACACAGACACAGACCACAGCATTGCCTCTCCTCTGAGTCTAAAGATTAGATCAAAAGGAGATTTTGTCAACTCATTGTTGACTCAGCTGACTGGACTAGAGAGTATTATCAGACTGCTGCACTGTAAATAAAATCAGATGTTAACCAATTGCTTAATCAGCGTCATTCTGTGAGTTGAGTGCACTTCAAATGGACAAGTATGTATTAAAGTTTGTTTAAAGCTGGTTGAGTCAAATTACAAATTAATGTTTGCCTTTGGAAGACAACACTGTATGATGGTTCAGCAAACTCAACATGGTTACCTTACAATTGTACGTTGTGAATCAACAAACTGAATTCGAAGAAGCTTGTTGAGTAAAATTACAAATGTATATTTTCTCAAAACCAATCAAAACCACGCCCATTATTATCATATTTCCCAGCATGCTCTATTGCAGGTTGATTTTCAGAATTATTTGTTTCAACACCGTGTACATTGATTGGTTGATTAAGCTTATGCTACACAAACATAAATAACATATATTTTTCTAAATGAATCCAATCTGTTAGTAGTTGGACTTTTTGCACCCGTTACTAAGATGACTGTTCCAGTTAATATGATTTAGGTAGTCTAAATAATCCCTCTTTCCTATGGCAGTCATTCTCAATGCAGGTTGATTAAAAGTTCCTTAAAAAGTACCTTGAAGAATAAACTAAAAGAGATAGAAGTTCCAATTGTTGGATATTCTAACTCTGGCTGGATTCCAATAGGAATTACACATCACTTAGCAAGCCAGAATAATGTGACTTACAGGCCTGATGTGGCTTGTAAACCAGGAGTTTCAGACCACTGTGTTAGGGCGTAACTATGCCCTCAAAGAAAGGCCTTGTGATGTACAGTTGAAGTCGGAAGTTTACATACACTTAGGTTGGAGTCATTAAAACTAGTTTTTCAACCACTCCTCAAGGTACCACGTTCATCTGTACAAACAATAGTACGCAAGTATAAACACCATGGGACCACGCAGCCGTCATACCGCTCAGGACGGAGACGCGTTCTGTCTCTTAGAGATGAACGTACTTTGGTGCGAAAATTACAAATCAATCCCAGAACAACAGCAAAGGACCTTGTGAAGATGCTGGAGGAAACAGGTACAAAAGTATCTATATCCACAGTAAAACGAGTCCTATATCGACATAACCTGAAAGGCCGCTTAGCAAGGAAGAAGCCACTGCTCCAAAACCGCCATAAAAAAGCCAGACTACGGTTTGCAATTGCACATTGGGACAAAGATCGTACTTTTTGGAGAAATGTCCTCTGGTCTGATGAAACAAAAATAGAACTGTTTGGTCATATTGACCATCGTTATGTTTGGAGGAAAAAGGGGGTACCTTGCAAGCCGAAGAACACCATGCCAACCGTGAAGCACGGGGGTGGCAGCATCATGCTGTGGGGGTGCTTTGCTGCAGGAGGGACTGGTGCACTTCACAAAATAGATGGCATCATGAGGAAGGAAAATTATGTGGATATATTGAAGCAACATCTCAAGACATCAGTCAGGAAGTTAAAGCTTGGTCGCAAATGTGTCTTCCAAATGGACAATGACCCTAAGCATACTTCCAAAGTTGTGGAAAAATGGCTTAAGGACAACAAAGTCAAGGTATTGGAGTGGCCATTACAAAGCCCTGACCTCAATCCTATAGAACATTTGTGGGCAGAACTGATAAAACATTTGCGAGAAAGGAGGCCTACAAACCTGACTCAGTTACACCAGCTCTGTCAGGAGGAATGGGCCAAAATTCACCCAACTTATTGTGGGAAGCTTGTGGAAGGCTACCCGAAACGTTTGACCCAAGTTAAACAATTTCAAGGCAATGCTACCAAATACTAATTGAGTGTATGTAAACTTCTGACCCACTGGGAATGTGATGAAAGAAATAAAAGCTGAAATAAATCATTCTCTCTACTATTATTCTGACATTTCACATTCTTAAAATAAAGTGGTGATCCTAATTGACTTAATACAGGGAATTTTTACTAGGATAAAATGTCAGGAATTGTGAAAAACTGAGTTTAAATGTATTTGGCTAAGGTGTATGTAAACTTCCGACTTCAACTCTATGTATTGTCTGTATGGAGAGGTCACTGTTGTGTCATTGCCCCCATGGCTGACCAGGCTATTTCAAAGCTTCAATGATTCTGCCTCGCGGAAAGTGTTTGTTGAGCTTAAATTAGTACTTAATGCAGGCAAAAATCTAAATCTCATTAAAATGTATCTGATGATTTATGCATACTTACATTGGATGGGGCCCTTATTGATCGTGTTCCCGATTTATAAATATCTAGGCATCTGGATTGATGATAGACTTTCCGTCAAAACAATGTGGATGAGTTAGTTAAGAATTAAAATGTGCTTATTTTTATAGGAATAGGCCATGCCTTTAGTTAAATAGCAGAAAACAAATCATTCAGTCGACATTCATTCCGGTCTTAAGACTATGGCAGTATCGTCTCTATGAATCCATCTGCTACTGTATTGAAGCCTCTGGACGGAGTTTATCATAGTGCATTATCACTGCACTCTTTATCAGAACGTAGGCTGGCCATCTTTGAAGTCTCGCAGATTAATGTATTCCACACTTTTCTGTTTGTTTATAAAGACCTCTTACATAAACTACCACCACACCTCACTTCTCTGTTAACAGAAATACAAGCTATCAGGTACGATCTCAGGAATGGCTAATTCTAGAGATCCCTTCGAGGTAAATCTACCTTTTAGCTATTTGCACCTGGCTTGTGGAATGGTCTACAGGGTCTGTTGAAATTGAGTGAATTGGTGCCTCCGAAGCAGTTCGGACTATGTGAGGACCCTTTTAAGGAAGAATTTGTTTTGTTTTTATGATTCTATGAAAATAAAATAACAAATTGAGCTGTTTGTGTTTTTTTTCACTTGCTTCTATTTTTGTATATGAACTATGTATTTGAACTAGACCTATGTCTTCTAACTTTCCCCCAGATCGTTGCTGTAAATGAGAATGTATTCTCAGTCAACTCACCTGGTTAAATAAAGAAAAAAAAGAAGAAAAAAAAATCATAAATAGTTTTATTTTACACTGGAAATATGCAAATATGGTAGAATAAATTCTCAAGTTGAATTGTATATTCACTCAACCTAAAATTCTAAGTTGAGTGAACACACAGTTCAACTTGAGAATGTATGTTCACTCAACCTAAAATTCTAAGTTGAGTGAACATACAGTTCAACTTGAGAATGTATGTTCACTCAACCTAAAATTCTAAGTTGAGTGAACACACAGTTCAACTTGAGAATGTATGTTCACTCAACCTAAAATTCTAAGTTGAGTGAACATACAGTTCAACTTGAGAATGTATGTTCACTCAACCTAAAATTCTAAGTTGAGTGAACACACAGTTCAACTTGAGAATGTATGTTCACTCAACCTAAAATTCTAAGTTGAGTGAACACACAGTTCAACTTGAGAATGTATGTTGGTTCGGCTACAGTATATACCCAAATGTTGAGGGAACTCACAATCCTGTTTCAGCTGGTTACAAATAGATTCCTCTGTCTGTTCTCTCGCGTGTGAAGTAACTTATCACATGACTACGCTTCTCAGTCATATGTACAGTGCTCACTTGCATGAATCAATCAATCAATCAATGAATTACTGTGTAAACAAACGTATTCTTCTGTCTCTCACGCACGTGACTGCTGTAGGAGTTGTGCTCAAATCCTAAATTCATTGACGATGGAGCCACCAGGACTGATATCTGCCAAGGAGATCTGGGTAAGCATATTTCACAAAGAGAAGGGGTGTGGCTGTAAATACTGCTAATCCCAAAATCCTCCTCCTCCTAATCCTGACTTTGTTTACACCAAAAGAGAGTGAAGGAGACAGCAACATATGTTTGTCTACAGATATATTGTAGAAGAGCATAATCTTTGTCTACAGGGGTATTTAAACGTAGGGCATATATTTGTTCTGTGATGTATTACCGTTTTTTTTTTTCAATCGCTTTGGTGCCATTTTCGCAAGTGTGTGGTGCATTTTCACAACTCTTAGTACAAAACTCAAAACAGATCATCCAAAAGGCAGTTGTTTCAAAACTCTAAGCACATTTTCAATTGACTAAGTGCAACACACAAAATCATACAGTCACTTTCTCACCAAAATTAATCAGTGTTTCATCTAGAAATACATGTTTCACATTGCAATACATGTTCATATAAAGTAATTGCTTTTCAGAATGCAATGTTCACATTACTTATGATATGAATCTCTTTTCATTTTTAAAAAAATGCATTTGACTATTACTTAACCCGACTGCTATTACTTGATAATCACTCAACCGTTTGGTAAACCTATAGATTCTAAACTGGTTTGTCTACTGCAGATTTTGATAACTACTATGTCTGTAAAGTAGAATCATATAAAGTATGATGTATAATGTCATGTCCTATTATGATGATTACTATTATGATGCTTTACTAAAATGTCATTGGCCAATACAGTACTGTAATACCGTAATATAGGCCAATACAGTACTGTAATACCGTAATATTGGCCAATACAGTACTGTAATACCGTAATATAGGCCAATACAGTACTGTAATACCGTAATATAGGCCAATACAGTACTGTAATACCGTAATATTGGCCAATACAGTACTGTAATACCGTAATATAGGCCAATACAGTACTGTAATACCGTAATATAGGCCAATACAATACTGTAATACCGTAATATAGGCCAATACAGTACTGTAATACCGTAATATTGGCCAATACAGTACTGTAATACCGTAATATAGGCCAATACAGTACTGTAATACCGTAATGTAGGCCAATACAGTACTGCAATACCGTAATATTGGCCAATACAGTACTGTAATACTGTAATATTGGCCAATACAGTACTGTAATACCGTAATATAGGCCAATACAGTACTGTAATACCGTAATATTGGCCAATACAGTACTGTAATACCGTAATATTGGCCAATACAGTATTGCAATAGCGTAATATTGGCCAATACAGTACTGTAATACCATAATATAGGCCAATACAGTACTGTAATACTGTAATATTGGCCAATACAGTACTGTAATACCGTAATATAGCCCAATACAGTACTGTAATACCGTAATATTGGCCAATACAGTACTGTAATACCGTAATATAGGCCAATACAGTACTGTAATACCGTAATATTGGCCAATACAGTACTGTAATACCGTAATATAGGCCAATACAGTACTGTAATACCGTAATATTGTCCAATACAGTACTGTAATACCGTAATATAGGCCAATACAGTACTGTAAAACCGTAATATAAGCCAATACAGTACTGAAAATCCGTAATATTGGCCAATACAGTACTGTAATACCGTAATATAGGCCAATACAGTACTGTAATACCGTAATATTGGCCAATACAGTACTCTAATACCGTAATATAGGCCAATACAGTACTGTAATACCGTAATATTGGCCAATACAGTACTGTAATACCGTAATATTGGCCAATACAGTACTGTAATACCGTAATATAGGCCAATACAGTACTGTAATACCGTAATATTGGCCAATACAGTACTGTAATACCGTAATATTGGCCAATACAGTACTGTAATACCGTAATATAGGCCAATACAGCACTGTAATACCGTAATATTGGCCAATACAGTACTGTAATACCGTAATATAGGCCAATACAGTACTGTAATACCGTAATATAGGCCAATACAGTACTGTAATACCGTAATATAGGCCAATACAGTACTGTAATACCGTAATATTGGCCAATACAGTACTGTAATACCGTAATATTGGCCAATACAGTACTGTAATACCGTAATATAGGCCAATACAGTACTGTAATACCGTAATATTGGCCAATACAGTACTGTAATACCGTAATATAGGCCAATACAGTACTGTAATACCGTAATATTGGCCAATACAGTACTGTAATACCGTAATATTGGCCAATTCAGTACTGTAATACCGTAATATAGGCCAATACAGTACTGTAATACCGTAATATTGGCCAATACAGTACTGTAATACCGTAATATTGGCCAATTCAGTACTGTAATACCGTAATATAGGCCAATACAGTACTGTAATACCGTAATATAGGCCAATACAGTACTGTAATACCGTAATATTGGCCAATTCAGTACTGTAATACCGTAATATTGGCCAATACAGTACTGTAATACCGTAATATAGGCCAATACAGTACTGTAATACCGTAATATAGGCCAATACAGTACTGTAATACCGTAATATAGGCCAATACAGTACTGTAATACCGTAATATTGGCCAATACAGTACTGTAATACCGTAATATAGGCCAATACAGTACTGTAATACCGTAATATAGGCCAATACAGTACTGTAATACCGTAATATAGGCCAATACAGTACTGTAATACCGTAATATAGGCCATTTATGTAGCAGACACTTCTATCCAAACTAGTGACAACAGTGAGCGGACCACCCTCCTTCAGGTCATGCAATGACATCAATCCAGACCTATGTCAGGCTTGGATTCGCCATGCCAAAAGGTTTTTCCCCAGGTGCATGAACAATGAAGACATTTGCTCAAGACAGGCTTGATGCAAACTAGTTTTTCTTTCATTTATTTGATTTTACAGTTGTTGTTTTTTTTCAATCACTTTGGCACATTTTTCAGATATAAGTGGTATATTTTCTAAACTCTAAGTACAAAACTCTAAACTGATAATGCCCCCTATCCTATGTTCAGAACATTCATTGGGGTTTCAAACATCTTTCACCCCTGAGGCGTTCATGCAAAATCAACATTTTCTGTTAAATACCATGAGAACATTTAGTTTAGTCACCAATACATCAGATAATGATAGGCTCAACATTTAGTCATTTTAACTACCATTTAATCCAATAGCAAAAAATACAAGATACACATTTCAACTGTCCTTCCAACATAAATTGATGTAAAATGTATTCATATATGAGGTAAAAATACAGACATTTACAGGGTGGTCCTCTGTAGCTCAGCTGGTAGAGCACGGCGCTTGTAACGCCAAGGGTAGTGGGTTCGATCCCCGGGACCACCCATACACAAAAATGTATGCACGCATGACTGTAAGTCTCTTTGGATAAAAGCGTCTACTAAATGGCATATTATTATTATCAAATTACAGTAAATACATTAACTAGTCACTACGTAATTTCGGTTAAGTAGTTATCAGTTTTGAGCAGTTTGATTAAGTAACAGTTAATTGTATTGTTAACAAATGACAAGAAAATCATATCAAAAGTAAAGTGAATATCGCATTTTGAAAAGTAGATACTAAGATTGAAAATGGATCCAAATTGAAAAGAGTGATTTGGTGCAGGTGAACAAGTGAATTTGTGAATTTGTTTGTTGTACTCAGTCAATCGAAAATGTGTTTTAAAGTTTTGAAACGTGAGTCATGTTGATGTTCTGTTTAGATTTTTGAGTTCTAAAATGTTTACCACATACATGACCAAAGTCATTGAAAAAAACTGTTACAGTACACCTATGTTGTAATTATATCTGAATAATACATACATTTTTTTCCCCCATCATTGATTGTGAAAGATGTCTTCAATGATCACACCTTTGATCACATGGGATAGAAATGATGGAAATGTGATGTTCAGTCTATTTTAATAGGTAGTGGAAGTTTATTGCCCGATGTGAAAACAGTGTAATGTACTGTAATTGACAGTACTGTAGCATACTACTACATTCAAAGGACAATTTTGAAAGATGTATCTTGCATTTTTTGCTATTTGATTAACTGGTTGTTAAAATAACTAAATTGAGAAGATATCATTGTGTTGTGTTTTGCTCTCATGATATTTCATAGTAAACTTACAAGCGTAACCAGTTTGGAGTTATGTTTTAAGAGTTTTTAAACATACAGTGTACTTGTGAAAATAGCACCAAAGTGAAAAAACTGTATTTACTCTCCTGTTTGGGGTTCCCTCCCAGTCTTGCAAATATCTCTGAGATGTTCCCACTGTTCCAGGTTCGTAACTGTGACACAAGCAGGATGTTTGTTGTATGTGGTAATCAGGCAGAACCAGATGAGCGTGTCTCTAAATATTGCATACAGGATTACAAGACTGGCACATGTTGTGTAATGTATATGTACACTACCAGTCAAAAGTTTGGACACACCTACTCATTCAATGGTTTTTCTTTATTTGTAAAATGTTTTACATTGTAGAATAATAGTCAAGACATCAAAACTATAAAATAACACATATGG
The DNA here is from genome assembly GCA_031479575.1 of Coregonus ussuriensis. Classification (NCBI taxonomy): domain Eukaryota; kingdom Metazoa; phylum Chordata; class Actinopteri; order Salmoniformes; family Salmonidae; genus Coregonus; species Coregonus ussuriensis. Next base: position 3,412,529 of record CM062473.1, on the reverse strand, counting down.
AATCATGTAGTAACCAAAAAAGTGTTCAACAAATCAAAATATATTGTATATTTGAGAATCTTCAAATAGCCACACTTTGCCTTGATGACAGCTTTGCACACTCTTGGCATTGAAATACATCCACAGGTACACCTCCAATTGACTCAAATGATGTCAATTAGCCTATCAGAAGCTTCTAAAGCCACGACATCATTTTCTGGAATTTTCCAAGCTGTTTAAAGGCACAGTCAACTTAATGTATTTAAACTTCTGACCCACTGGAATTGTGGTACAGTGAATTATAAGTGACATAATCTCTGTCTGTAAACAATTGTTGGAAAAATTACTTGTGTCATGCACAAAGTAGATGTCCTAACCGACTTGCCAAAACTATAGTTTGTTAACAAGAAATGTGTGGAGTGGTTGAAAAACTAGTTTTAATGGCTCCAATCTAAGTGTATGTAAACCTCCGACTTCAACTGTATGTGTGTGTGTGTGTGTGTGTGTGTGTGTATTCCAGGTGACTGTTGGCTGCTGGCTGCTATAGCATCACTGACTCTGGACGAGGAAGTGCTGGCTAGGGTCGTTCCTCCTGAACAGAGCTTCACTGACCGCTACGCTGGCATCTTTCACTTCCAGGTCAGGGGTCAGGGGGTTTTAACGTGTAGTTATTCCCAATCCTCAACACACTCCATTCATTGACATTTACACAACACTCTTATACAGGGAAACTTACAGTCAGTGCGTTCAACTTAAGGTAGATAAAACAACCACCTACAGTATGTCAGTCATTCTTAGTGTGAGTATGCAAGAAAGACAAGTTCAAGTCAGGTGTCCCCCCCCCCCAAACATCCCTAGAGAATTTTCCCTTTAGTTTCTGTCGTAGGGGCTTATTTTACGGGCAACGCCTGCTTTACACCTGTGGAAATCAGATAATTTATAGGTTTAGAGATGGTTGTAGCACGTATCACCATGTTCTGCCATGTGATTCATTCTAATTCCGTGAAATGTTGACACATTCTATGGAATGTTTTCTGTTGTGGTCCTCTTCAGTTCTGGCAGTTTGGTGAGTGGGTGGACGTGGTGATTGATGACCGGCTGCCCACCAGAGACGGAAAGCTGCTGTTTGTTCACTCAGCCGAGGGCTCTGAGTTCTGGAGCGCCCTGCTGGAGAAGGCCTACGCCAAGTAAGATACAGCACCATAATACATACATGGTTTATGCTAAGTAAGAGAGATTACTACAACATATTGTGCAGTATATTCAGTGAGGGAAAAAAGTATTTCATCCCCTGCTGATTTTGTACCGTTTGCCCACTGACAAAGACATGATCAGTCTATAATTTTAATGGTAGGTTTATTTGAACAGTGAGAGACAGAATAACAACAAAAAAATCCAGAAAAATGCATGTCAAAAATGTTATAAATTGATTTGCATTTTAATGAGGGAAATAAGTATTTGAACCCCTCTCAATCAGAAGATTTCTGGCTCCCAGGTGTCTTTTATACAGGTAACGAGCTGAGATTAGGAGCACACTCTTAAAGGGAGTGCTCCTAATCTCAGCTTGTTACCTGTATAAAAGACACCTGTCCACAGAAGCAATCAATCAATCAGATTCCAAACTCTCCACCATGGCCAAGACCAAAGAGCTCTCCAAGGATGTCAGGGACAAGATTGTAGACCTACACAAGGCTGAAATGGGCTACAAGACCATCGCCAAGCAGCTTGGTGAGAAGGTGACAACAGTTGGTGTGATTATTCGCAAATGGAAGAAACACAAAATAACTGTCAATCTCCCTCGGCCTGGGGCTCCATGCAAGATCTCACCTCATGGAGTTGCAATGATCATGAGAACGGTGAGGAATCAGCCCAGAACTACACGGGAGGATCTTGTCAATGATCTCAAGGCAGCTGGGACCATAGTCACCAAGAAAACAATTGGTAACACACTACGCCGTGAAGGACTGAAATCCTGCAGCGCCCGCAAGGTCCCCCTGCTCAAGAAAGCACATATACATGCCCGTCTGAATTTTGCCAATGAACATCTGAATGATTCAGAGGAGAACTGGGTGAAAGTGTTGTGGTCAGATGAGACCAAAATTGAGCTCTTTGGCATCAACTCAACTCGCCGTGTTTGGAGGAGGAGGAATGCTGCCTATGACCCCAAGAACACCATCCCCACCGTCAAACATGGAGGTGGAAACATAATGCTTTGGGGGTGTTTTTCTGTTAAGGGGACAGGACAACTTCACCGCATCAAAGGGACGATGGACGGGGCCATGTACCGTCAAATCTTGGGTGAGAACCTCCTTCCCTCAGCCAGGGCATTGAAAATGGGTTGTGGATGGGTATTCCAGCATGACAATGACCCAAAACACACGGCCAAGGCAACAAAGGAGTGGCTCAAGAAGAAGCACATTAAGGTCAGCAGGGGATCAAATACTTTTTTCCCTCACTGTACATTCAGTATGTCATAGAGACAGTGAGTTCCAAAGGTATTTGGACAGTGACCCATTGTTTGCTGTTTTGGCTCTGTACACCGGCTCTTTGAATTTGAAATGATACAATGACTATGAGGTTAAAGTGCAGACTTCCGGCTTTCATTTAGGGTATTTTCATCCATATCGGGTGAACTGTTTAGAATTTAAAGCACTTTTGGTTATTTGTGCCTCACTCATCATTATTCACGATTCATTCAGGATTATCCCTAATCATGGTAGGAGCCACATTTATGTAGAAGCGTTTAGAAACATATGTTATATTCTTATTTACAATAAAAGTGAATCCAAAATGACACAATACATTATTTACCATTCATTTCTATTGGGAACAAAATAATCTGAAACACAACCAAAACAAACAGCAAATGCATCCAACAACTTTGTAGAGTCACAAGCTTGATGTAGTCATTGTGTGCTAGGAATATGGGACCAACTACTAAACTTTTGACTACTTTAATACACATAAGTACATTTGTTCAAATACTTTTGGTCCCCTGAAATGTGGGGACTATGTACAAAATGTGCTATAATTTCTAAACAGTTCACCCGATATGGATGAAAATACCCTCAAATTAAAGCTGACGGTCTGCACTTTAACCATTCATCATTTCAAATCCAAAGTGCTGGAGTACAGAGCCAAAACAACAACAAAATTGTTACTGTCCCAATACTTTTGGAGCTCACTGTATGTCACTGCATATATTGTATGCCATTTTTTTCTTCTAATGGTCTGCCTGTCTGTCTGCCTGTTTATCTCTCTCTCTCTCTCTCTCTCTCTCTCTCTCTCTCTCTCTCTCTCTCTCTCTCTCTCTCTCTGCCTCTCTCTCTCTCTCTCTCTCTCTGCCTCTCCCTCTCTGTCTCTCTCTTCATCTCTCTCTCCATCTCTCTCTCTCTCTCTCTCTCTCTCTCTCTCTCTCTCTCTCTCTCTCTCTCTCTCTCTCTCTCTCTCTCTCTCTCTGTCTCCCCCCCCCCCCCCCCCCTCTCTCTCTCGCTCTCGCTCTCTCTGTCTCTCTCTTTCTGTCCCTCTCTCTCGCTTTCTCTCTCTCTATCTCTCAGGGTGAATGGATGCTATGAGGCTCTGTCAGGTGGCTCCACCACTGAAGGGTTTGAGGACTTCACAGGAGGGATAGCAGAGACCTACCAGTTGGACAAAGCTCCTCCTCACCTCTTCAAGATCATGGAGAAGGCACTGGGGCTGGGCTCACTACTGGGCTGTTCCATTGACGTAGGTTGGATTTAGATACTAAATCCACTACTGGGCTGTTCCATTGACGTAGGTTGGATTTAGATACTAAATCCACTACTGGGCTGTTCCATTGACGTAGGTTGGATTTAGATACTAAATCCACTACTGGGCTGTTCCATTGACGTAGGTTGGATTTAGATATTTACATTGATTGATTGTTTGATTGATTGATTTAGATACTAACATCGCATTGTTTATTTTCAGATCACCAATTCCTATGAGACAGAGGCAGTGACAGATCTTAAACTGGTGAAGGGACATGCATACTCTGTCACTGGTGTTGAAGAGGTAAAGTGCCTACACATCGTAGTGGTTATACATACCAGGTTCATCTGTCTCTCTGATGGGCACCAACCCCAGGTTCATCTGTCTTTCTGATGGGCACCAACCCCAGGTTCATCTGTCTTTCTGATGGGCACCAACCCCAGGTTCATCTGTCTCTCTGATGGGCACTAACCACAGGTTCATCTGTCTTTCTGATGGGCACCAACCCCAGGTTCATCTGTCTTTCTGATGGGCACCAACCCCAGGTTCATCTGTCTTTCTGATGGTCCTAACACCAGGTTCATCTGTCTTTCTGATGGGCACCAACCCCAGGTTCATCTGTCTCTCTGATGGGCACTAACCACAGGTTCATCTGTCTTTCTGATGGGCACCAACCCCAGGTTCATCTGTCTCTCTGATGGGCACTAACCACAGGTTCATCTGTCTTTCTGATGGGCACCAACCCCAGGTTCATCTGTCTTTCTGATGGGCACTAACCCCAGTTTCCCTTTACTATGGGGAGTCTATGGGGGAGTCAACTACACATCACATTCACAGAAAACTGAAATCACGCCCAACAAGCCAATGGATGCCGAGCCCACCCTCAGAATCCCCGCCTTCCTGGCTATAATACCGGGGCTTGCATTCATTTCCTAAATTCTTCGCTCAGCTCGCCTGAAGGAAGAACGTGTCACGCAATTTACAAACTTTTCAAGCACACAAAGACTACAAGATTCAGCTCCGACTTAGGTGTCTGTTAGTGGGGAGAGACTACTCGTACCCCTAGATGTTGCGAGTTTTGAGTCTTGGTATTTGTTTTTGTTTTATCTAAAAGCTAACTACTTTCTGCAACGCTTGTGTAGCTAATGCTTACCTGCTTGAGTAAGATGGCTAGTGGTAAGAGTAATTTCAAAAAGGTATGAGTCCCGTCCTGTTTGCCTGGGGTGGAAACACGCTCATGTGGCTTTGGCTTGGACCAGTTCGTGTCACCATTGTGTCTGGCTGGGTTGAACTTCCATTAGGCTTTGGGTTGACTTTGTGAGTAAGATTGGATCTTCTTAGCGAAGGGTTTTTCCGGTGAAGCGACCTCGGGAATGGGGTTGTCTGAGGCCGGGATAGAACAGCAGTGGTGGTCAAAGTTGATAGGGGTGTCATTCAAGCTGAGTGAGGCTCATTCCGGTTTCTCTGGCAGTGTTCAGAGTACGGATTCCGGGGACGATATACTATCCCTGGTTTGGGTTTTCAGAGTGTGAATCAATGACATCAGTCCGGCGCAGCCTAAAGCCCGGCTTTGGATTAGGCGGGTCAAAGTGAACCATTGGTGGTTAAGCGCCCTTTGATGGAGCTGTGTCGTAAAGTGGCAGATCACCTGGGGGGTGGATTGGCCGTCTTCTCCCCCGCAGAGCAGTTCCTCCAGGTTTGGGGGAAGGTATTTACCTCCTGTCCCTGCAGCTGTGAAGCGTTTTCTTACCCCTGTTTAAAGATTTAGCCGAGAGCTAAAAGTGACCTGGGATTCCCCTCATTCATCCAGGCTGGTGCTAGCAGGTTATGGCGAGTTCATGAATGTAGAGGGTATGGAGGAGGAAAGCTGGCAAGTTACTTAGCTCCGGAGGCTAACAAGGGGGGCTAATCCTAGCACGGTGCTTCTGAATAAACAGTGCTGGTTCTCGGTGGATTAGCTGGACAAAGTGTACCAGGCTGAGGGTGTGTTTCTTGAGAGGGACAGGTGGATGTATTTGGATGAGCCAGTTCCGCTGTTAGGAGTCCTTAAAGGCCCTTTTTTAGCTGAGAAACGAAAACAGGACGCAGCTCTATGGGTCCTTTTCCCATGAAAATCATTTTGCGGCGGTTCGCGAGGCATAAAGGAAAGGGTCTAGGCCAGAGGCGGGTTGCCCCCGGGCCATTGGCGCCATATCGATGTTGGTTTTTTGACCGTCTTGGTGCTTCTGGATAGCAACGGACGTCTTGGCACAGACGCTGTGCTGGGTCGAAGGAGAGTGGAGTGAATGCTGATTCTTCTGCTGTGCGGGGGGAAGGAGCTGACCTTGCGACCCTAGCTGGAGGCCAGGGAGGGGGGCGTGTTCTCGGGGCCCTCCAACCCCAAGCATTTACTGTGGCAACTGTGCTCCCAAGTGGCTCGGTCAATGGGGGCAAGTTACTGGCTGCCAAAGTCCCCGAACCCGGTGTTAGGCAGGGTATCAGAATGGCAGTACCATGAAAGCACATTGTTTCTACCCAAGGTTCTTTGGTGTTCAGGGTTATCGAGAGGGCGGTATCGTCCAGGTGTGGGCATAATAAACATACTTCCTTCTCCACATTCAGACACACGGTTGTGCCTAAAGAGCGTTGACTCCTTGGAGGGACCCGTGACTGTTGTTGCAGGGGGTTCTCATGGGCTGGGTAGTTCCCGCAGGGCTGGGGAGAGCTGTGTGTGGGCTACTCGAAATGAGGGATTTGGTCAACAGCGCAAAGGGTGCTGCATATCAATTAACCTATAGCTACTGACTGTTTTGCTGCCGCTGAGGTGCTTCCCTCCGATGCAGGAGGGACAGTATGTGTTGGTATGGTCTGATAACAGGACGGCAGTGGCTACATCAACAGGCAGGGAGGGACGCAGTCTCTCTCTCTCTCTCTCTCCTAAATCTGTCCCGTTATCTGCTCGGATGCTTTGGCGTATCAGTTGCCTCAGACATGATATGCATTTCCCCCCGTTGGACCTGATTGAGGCCACCATGGAGAGGGTCCATCAGGAGGGTTCTGTTGTTGATTCTGGTTCTGGTGGCTCCCCGTTGGCCCAGATAACCCTGGTCACAGATATGGGATCTATGGTTTTGGGCCCTGAATGGTTGAATTTGACGACTGGAGGTTTACCCTCGAATGTGATTACGACAGTAGTTATATTCATAACTGTATGTTCATCTACCTTTCTGATTGGCCTAACCCCAGGTTCATCTGCCTTCTGATGAGCACCAACCCAGGTTCATCTGTCTTTCTGATGGGCACTAACCCCAGGTTCATCTGTCTTTCTGATGGGCACCAACCCCAGGTTCATCTACCTTTCTGATGGGCACTAACCCCAGGTTCATCTGTCTTTCTGATTGGCACCAACCCCAGGTTCATCTGTCTTTCTGATGGGCACCAACCCCAGGTTCATCTGTCTTTCTGATGGTCCTAACACCAGGTTCATCTGTCTCTCTGATGGGCACTTCTACATTTTCTGTCTTCCCTTGACTGTCCCACCCTTTCAATAAAACCACAAAAATATTGGGAAAAACACAGTACTGAGTGTGTTTCATAAGATTCACAGGCCTAAGTGAGTCCTGTCCTCTGTCCAGGTCCATCTCCACGGAGACCCGGTCCAGCTGATTCGCATCAGGAACCCCTGGGGACAGGTGGAGTGGACTGGGCCCTGGAGTGATAGGTGAGGGAATGATGGTGACTTCCATACAGATAGACTTCAAGCCCAACAAGCTCTACAGCCTGGCCCCAGATCTGTTTCTGCTGTCTTGCCAACTTCTATGGTCATTGTCACCAAAGGAGTTGGCAAGACAGCACAAACAGGTCTGGGAACAGGCTACTACATGCCCACTGTGTCTACAAGGAAGACCAACACCAAACAATACTGAGAGCGGAATAGCTCTCTGTATACTGCATAGACCATGATCACCTGTGCAGACCACTATTTACATTGACTGCTGTATTCCCTTTATCAGCTCCAGTGAATGGAAATATGTCCGTCCTGATGAGAAACTGAAGCTGGATAATGTTGCTGAGGATGGGGAGTTCTGGTAAGTCGGCCCCCGTGCCCCTTGTGCATAACCTGGGGATGGTACTGTGTAATTAAGAGTTAGTCCTTCTCATAAGTTATGACACATTTTCTTACGCTTAATGAAGGAGTTTGGCATGAAGGTGTTATGAGTTTGGTGGTTTTCAAAAAAAGTCTTACCAGATGTTTCTACATTTTTTGTGTACAAGTCTGTGACCCCCTGGTCTGTCTTTGTGCCAAGGATGTACAAGATATTTATTTAATTTGTTTGGAAGTGTCTTGACACCCTGTTCTACCTACCGCCACTTTATGGGCAAGATGCACAATAGCGTTATAAATTCAGTGCATAGTGTGTAGCTCAGTTGGTAGAGCATGGCGTTTGCAATGGCAGGGTTGTGGGTTTGATTCCCATGGGGGGCCAGTATGAAAAAAAATATATATATAATAATAATGTATGCACTAACTGTAAGTCGCTCTGGATAAGAGCGTCTGCTAAATGACTAAAATGTAAATAAATGTATAATAGAGCATTTGTTCTGTATTGTTAACTCTCCTGTGTTCCCTCCCAGTTCTGTACTGTATTATTAACCCTCCTGTGTGGGGTTCCCTCCCAGTATTGTCAATATTGCTGAGATGTTTGACGAAAAAGAAATAGCAGGAGCGCTTCAGAATTGTTCTCATCTATTTTTATCTCTCTTTCAGGCAAATGCACCCTTTAAACGCCTTAGAGTAAAAAATAGAACAAATCCTTGGTTCTCTATAGAACTTTTAGATATTTCTATGATGAGAAATCAGGCCTGGGCCAAGCCTAGAAATACTGACTCTATAGCTGATTGGCAGATTTTTCAGTCAATTGAGAAATAGATTTCGCTTCCTCAATCAAGAAAACGAAATCTAGCTACTTTCTATGTTCTGTCTCATACTCTGCTGGTGATCCGTCTAGATTTTGTAAAGCAGTTAATGCACTGAAGCGTGGAAATTCCTCTCCTTCTCTGCATAAGCAAGTTGTGTCAGACTCTGGCATGCTTACTGAAAAATATGAGATAAGTGATGCTCTTAATCAGCATTTGATCTCAGCAGGCTTTTTATTTGAAAAAAAAAAAATGGTGGTTTAATTGACCCTGGTCAGCCAGTCAACTGCCTGCCCCTCTCCCAGACTCTAGATGGTTCGATGGAAGGTCTGTCAAACTTCTAGTGAGTCTTTGTTTTCATTTCAACAACTTTCTACTTGTTATCTCCTAGATGCACAAGATTGATGTAAAGAAATCCACCGGGGCTGAAATGCTTGATCCTTTCTTGCTGCAGCATTTTTTAACACATATTTTTAACCTAATAATTATTTCTGGTACCATTCCCAGGGTCTGGAAGGAGGCCCATATACTCCCCCTTCACAAAGGTGGTGGCCCGTGTAATTATCGCCCCATTTCCAAACTCTCTTGCCTAGCAAACATTTGAAAAACCTTTTTAAATACTCAACTTAGATCCCTTTCAACTTAAAAATGTACCCTAAATCTTCACCAGGTTAAGTTCTAGAGTAGGTCATAGCACTATTTCTGCTACTTCTTTGGTTTTAAACAATGTTCCTAATAGTTTGGATAAGAAGAAACACTGTCTAAAGCCTTAGACACTGTGGATCACTCAATACTTATACAGAGGCTTTTTATAAATTGGCCTGGACCAGGCTGTGTGTAGCTGGTTTGAAAATTATTTAAAGAACATTTTTGTCATTTAGCTCTTATCCAAAGTGACTTACAGGAGCAATTAGGGTTAAGTGCCTTGCTCAAGGGCACATCGGCAGATTTTTCACCTAGTCGGCTCGGGGATTAGAACCAGCAACTTTTCGGTTACTGGCACAACGCTCTTAACCACTAAGCTACCTGCCGCCCCAGAACACAGTGTGTATTTACTAATGGTGTTAAATTAGGTTTTATGGACACAACAAAGGATGGTCCTGTTATTTTCACTATTTACACTAACAATATTGGTTAATCTGTAAAAATGTTTTATAAAAAATTAACCTGTATGCAGATGACACTATCGTGCATGCTATTGCTCCCACAGCTGACCAGGCTCAGTCAGGGCTTCAATCTGCCTTTATTGCCCTGCAGAAAGCATTTGTTGAACTGAAATCGGTACTTAATGCAGGTAAAACCAAGTATATGTTATTTTCCAAATCACGTAAAATAATGTATCTGATGATTTATGTATACGTACTTTGGTTGGTGCCCTCATTGATCGTGTCCCCTGCTTAAAAATATCTGGGCATCTGGATTGATGAAAAGCTATCTTTTCAAAAAGCATGTTGATGAGTTAGTTAAGAAATTAAGAATTAAAATGGGCTTCTTCTATAGGAACAGGTCCTGTCTTTTGTTAAATAGCAGAAAACAAATCATTCAGTCAACATTTCATTCTGGATATGGACTATGGCGACGCAGTTCATCGTAGCGCGATTTCTTACCGGCGAAAGGTTCAGCATTTTGTATCAGAAAGTAGGTTGGCCCCTTTTTGAAGTCTCGTAGATCGATGCATTGCGCTCTTTTTTGTCTATAAAGCCCTCTTGCATAAACTTCAGCCATACCTTACCTCTCATTGTTATCCTTCAGACGTATAAGTTACCAGACCCGGACTCAGGGATGGCTAACCCTGGAGATCCCTTCAATCTCCACCAAGTTAAGTAAATCTGCTTTTAGTTTTTTTGGCGCATCTCCCGTGGAATGATCTCCAAAACTCCTTTAAAGCTGGTGGAGTTGGTGCCTCTAGGGCAGTTCAGACGGATGTTAGAAGGCCTTCTTACTGAACAATGTGTTTGTTTCATATGATTGTGTTTAGTTTTTCATGTTTTGTGTTATTGATGTGTACATACAGTGCATTTGGAAAGCATTCAGACCCCTTGACTTTTTTCCACATTTTGTTATGTTACAGCCTTATTCTAAAATGGATTACATTATTTTTTCCCCCTCATCAATCTACACACAATAAACCATAATGACAAACCAAAAACAGGTTTTTAGATTTGTTTGCAAATTTATTAAAAATAAAACACAGAAAATATCACATTTACATAAGTATTCAGACCATTTACTCAATACTTTGTTGAAGCACCTTTGGCAGTGATTACAGCCTCGAGTCTTCTTGGGTATGATGCTATAAGCACTCCTCCGGACTCTGGCTGGGCCACTCAAGGACATTCAGACTTGTCCCGAAGCCACTCCTGCATTGTCTTGGCTGTGTGCTTAGGGTCGTTGTCCTGTTGAAGGTGAACCTTCGCCCCAGTCTGAGGTCCTGAGCGCTCTGGAGCAGGTTTTCATCAAGGATCTCTCTGTACTTTGCTCTGTTCATCTTTCCCTCGATCCCGACTAGTCTCCCAGTCCCTGCCGCTGAAATACATCCCCAGAGCATGATGCTGCCACCACCATGCTTCACCGTAGGGATGGTGCCAGGTTTCCTCCAGACGTGATGCTTGGCATTCAGGCCAAAGTTCAATCTTGGTTTCATCAGACCAGAGAATCTTATTTCTCATGGTCTGAGAGTCTTTAGGTGCCTTTTGGCAAACTCCAAGCGGGCTGTCATGTGCCTTTTACTGAGGAGTGGCTTCCGTCTGGCCACTCTACCATAAAGGCCTGATTGGTGGAATGCTGCAGAGATGGTTGTCCTTCTGGAATGTTCTCTCATCTCCACAGAGGAACTCTAGAGCTCTGTCAGAGTCACCATCGGGTTCTTGGTCACCTCCCTGACCAAGGCCCTTCTCCTCCGATTGCTCAGTTTGGCCGGGCGGCCAGCTCTAGGAAGAGTCTTGGCGGTTCCAAACATCTTCCATTTTAAGAATGATGGAGGCCACTGTGTTCTTCGGGACCTTCAATGCTGCAGACATTTTTTGGTACCCTTCCCCAGATCTGTGCCTCGACACAATCCTGTCTCGGAGCTCTATGGACAATTCCTTCGACCTCATGGTTTGGTTTTTGCTATGACATGCACTGTCAACTGTGGGACCTTATATAGACAGGTGTGTGCCTTTCCAAATCATGTCCAATCAGTTGAATTCACCACAGGTGGACTCCAATCAAGTTGTAGAAACATCTCAAGGATGATCAATGGAAACAGGATGCACCTTAGCTCAATTTCGAGTCTCATAGCAAAAAGTCAAGGAGTCTGAATACTTTCAGAATAGTGTACTAGTTGTTTATCGATATGTTCATGCAGGGCTCATCTGCAAAAGATACCGGGGTCTCAGCATGACTCCCTGCTTAAATGTACATTTACATTTTAGCAGTGGTGGAAAAAGTATTCAATTGACATACTTGAGTAAAAGTAAAGATACCTTAATAGAAACAATGACTGAAGTAAAAGTGAAAGTCACCCTAGTAAAATACTACCTGAGTAAAAGTCTAATTTTGGTAGTATTTGGTTTTAAATATACTTAAGTATCAAAAGTAAATGGAATTGCTAAAATGTACTTAAGTATCAAAAGTAAAAGTAAAAATCATTTCAAATTCCTTATATTAAGCCAGACGGCACAATTTTATTGTTATTTACATTTTAGTCATTTAGCAGACGCTCTTATCCAGAGCGACTTACAGTTAGTGCATACATTATTTTTTATACTGGCCCCCCGTGGGAATCGAACCCACAACCCTGGCGTTGCAAATGCCATGCTCTACCAACTTAGCTACATCCCTGCTGGCCATTCCCTCCCCTACCCTGGACAATTGTGCGCCACCCCATGGGTCTCCCGGTCACAGCCAGCTACAACAGAGCCTGGATTTGAACCAGGATCTCGAGTGGCACAGCTAGCACTGCGATGCAGTGCCGTAGACCACTGCGCCACTCGGGAGAATGTTATTGACGGTTATTAACGGATAGCCAGGGGCACACTCCAACACTCAGACATAATTTTCAAACGAAGCATTTTTGTTTAATTAGTCTGCCAGATCAGATGCAGAAGGGATGACCAGGGCTGTTATCTTGATACGTATGTGAAAGTACTTTTGGGTGTCAGGGAAAATGTATGGAGTAAAAAGTACATTATTTTCTTTAGGAATGTGGTGAAGTAAAAGTAAAAGTTGGCAAAAATGCTACTACTTAAGTAGTATTTTAAAGTATTTTCACTTAAGTACTTTACACCACTGCATTTTAGTCATTTAGCAGATGCTCTTATCCAGAGCGACTTACATTTTCCGCACTTTTTCGTACTAGTCCCCCGTGGTAATCGAACCCACAACCCAGGCGTTCCAAGCACCATGCTCTATCAACTGAGCCACGTAAAATATTTAAACATTTAAAAAACAACCACAGGTTCTCCTGTAGGGGAAAAGTACTACTGATGGACCATTTTAATTTGAGTCAGTTTGCTACAGCAGGAAAATAATCCTGCAGCAACAGGAAATGGGAATTATAACAATAGTGGTGTAGGGGTTGATACATTCTTCGTTAGGGCAAATCAAGTCTGAAATTTTAAACTTTAGAAGCCTTTTTGAACCTAGAAATTACTACGAGTTTTGCATTTCCTGCCTTGCAGGAACATTCCTGCATCAACAGGACGATCAAATTAAGATACGGCATTTGTAGAAAAGGAAAAGGGGAAAAATTATAACCACAAATGGGTGCCAAGTGGCATTCAAAAAGCCTTTATTTTGTGGGCTAAGTCATTATTATTAAAATACACCAACGCGTATCGGCTAACACCTTCATCAAGGTGTCGGCTGATGCTGATGCTTCCACTAGAGTCTCCAGGATGTACTACTGTAAGGCAGTTCTTAGCTTGGCATCCAAAATTATTTCACCTGTTGTTTTGAAGTGAAACCGTGGTCTGCACCGTGTTCACTCTGGTTCATCCAGGCTATGCTCTGTCTCTCTGTCTCCAGGATGTCCTATTCAGACTTTGTGCGTCAGTTCTCCAAGCTGGAGATCTGTAACCTGACTCCGGACACACTGACCAGTGATGAGGTGGGTCACTGGAACCACTGCCAGTACAAAGGCACATGGAGGGTTGGGTCTACCGCTGGAGGCTGCAGGAACCATGCAGGTAAATCCCCACAAACAGTCTGAATAGTTTAATAATAATAATATGCCATTTAGCAGACGCTTTTATCCAAAGCGACTTATAGTCATGCGTGCATACATTTTTGTGTGTATGGGTGATCCCGGGGATCGAACCCACTACCTTGGCGTTACAAGCGCGGTGCTCTACCAGCTGAGCTACAGAGGACCACAGTTTAAAGGAGAAGTTTACTTCTTTTTTTTTTTTACAACCAAATCTGTATTTTGTATGTAATTTAAATGGCATGTTATAAAAGTGTCCAGAGATTATTTTTTGTTGTTGTTGCAATTTCACTTGTTTTTTTGAGAAACTTGCCCCAACCAGCGATAGACTTCGTTATGCTTGTTCTGCAGTATGAGGGCTCAAAAGAAACATGTTTTTTTATTAATTTTTTTAACACCTAAGTACATCCTTTTAGAAACGCTCTCAGTATAGTGATGCAGGTCTTTGTGTCATTACAAACTTTATTGGCAATGTTATATTCCATTTTGTTTACATTTACAGTTTAGTCATTTTGCAGACACTCTTCTCCAAAGCGACTTACACATAATAATATATTTACAGGAACAATTAGGGTTAAGTACCTTGCTCAAGGGCACATCGTCAGATTTTTCACCTAATCGGCTCATGGAATCGAAACTAGCAACCTTTCGGGTTACAACGCTCTTAACCGCTAGGCGAGTCGAGCGATATTTCTCTGTCCATTCTCTAGGCTACATGGAGAATGGCACAGCTGGTCCGGGGAAAACAGCCGGAGTTATACAAAATTGAATATAACGTTGCGCATAAAGTTCAGAATGACACAATTTCATGTGAACAACATCTAAAGACCTGCATCACTATACTCAGAGTGTTTATGTTTCTAAAAGGATGTACCCTGAACAAAAATATAAACGCAACATGTAAAGTGTGGTCCTCTGTAGCTCAGCTGGTAGAGCACGGCGCTTGTAACGCCAAGGTAGTGGGTTCGATCCCCGGGACCACCCATACACAAAAAATGTATGCACACATGACTGTAAGTCGCTTTGGATAAAAGCGTCTGCTAAATGGCATATTATTATTATTATAAGTGTTAGTCCCATGTTTTATGAGCTGAAATAAAAGATCCCAGATATTTTCCATACTCACAAAACGCTTAGTTTCTCTCAAATTTGGTGCACAAATGTTGTTTACATCACTGTTAGGTGAGCATTTCTCCTTTGCCAAGATAATCCATCCACCTGACAGGTGTGGCATATCAAGAAGCTGATTAAACAGCATGATCATTACACAGGTGCACCTTCTAATGGGGACAATAAAAGGCCACTGTAAAATGTGCAGTTTTGTCACACAACACAATGCCACAAATCTTGAGGGAGCGTGCAATTGGCATGCTGACTGCAGAGATGTCCGCCAGAACTGTTACCAGCTGTTAATGTTCATATCTCTACCATAATCCCCCTCTATCGTCATTTTTGAGAATTTGGCAGTACGTCCAACCGGCCTCACAACCGCAGACCACGTGTATGGCGTCGTGTGGGCGTGCGGTTTGCTGATGTCAACGTTGTGAACAGAGTGCCCCATGGTGGTGGGGTTATGGTGTGGGCAGGCATGAGCTACGGACAACGAACACAATTGCATTTTATCGATGGCAATTTGAATGCACAGAGATACCGTGACGAGATCCTGAGGCCCATTGTCGTGCCATTCATCCTCCGCCATAACCTCATGATTCAGCATGATAATGCACGGCCCCATGTCACAAAGGATCTGTACACAATTCCTGGAAGCTGAAAATGTCCCAGTTCTTCCATGGCCTGCATACTCACCAGAAATGTCACCCATTGAGCATGTTTGGGATGCTCTGGATCGACGTGTACAACAGCGTGTTCCAGTTCCCGCTAGTATCCAGCAACTTCGCACAGCCGTTGAGGAGGAGTGTGACAACATTCCACAAGAGAAAATCAACAGCCTGAGCAACTCTAGACGAAGGAGATGTGTCGCACTGCATGAGGCAAATGGCGGTCCACCAGATACTGACTACTTGTTTTTTAAAGGTATCTGTGACCAACGGATGCATGTCTGTATTCTCTGTCGTGAAATCCATAGATTAGGGCCTAATGAATTTATTTCAAATGACTGATTTCCTTATATGAACTGTAACTCAGTAAAATCTTTTCAATTGTTGCATTTATATTTTTGTTCAGTATATTTGGGTGTTTTTGGAGACTTTGTTCATGTTTATTTCTGAGCCCCCCCATACTGCAGAATGAGCATGGGGAAGTCTATCGCTGGTTGGGTTACATTTCGATGTATCCTAGATGCCATTTCCTCTCGTTTTGCCCTTGAGCAAGGCACTAAAACCCCTAAACTACTTCGGGGCACTGATTTCCCTCTGTGTGGTTTCCTTCCAGCCACGTTCTGCTCCAACCCCCAGTTCCTGGTGTGTCTGGAGGATGTGGACGATGACCCTCTGGATGGGGTGGACGGCTGCACTTTCCTGGTGGGCCTGATGCAGAAAGATGGACGTCGCAACCGCCAGTTGGGAGAAGACCTCACCGCCATCGGGTTTGCCATCTATAAGGCATGCATAGTCACTTTCCCCTTACCTACATGTACAAATTACCTCGACTAACATGTGCCCCCCCCCCCCGCACATTGACTCAGTACTGGTACCCCTTGCATATAGCCTCAGGATTGTTATTTTATTGTGTTACTTTTTTGGGGGGTTATTCTTTTTTAAACTTGAGTTTATTTAGAAATTATTTTCTTAACTCTATTTTCTTAAAACTGCATTGTTGGTTAAGGGCTTGTCAGTAAGCATTTCACTGTAAGGTCTACACCTGTTGTATTCGGCGCGTGTGACAAATAAAATGTGATTGGATTTGATTACACCAATATTACTTTAAATAGGCCCATTGCTCCTGATGAAGCATAGACCACCAATCAACCACTCTGCTCCGTCATACTCTGTTCTGGGCAGTTAATGTAATTCAATGTTAATATAATTCAATAGGATTCATATAAGATGAATTCCAACTCTTGTTCCTGCTTTTCTCTTACAGGTTCCTGATGAGGTTTGTATTCATCAATCAATTCAAGCGAATGGATCAAATAGATGAATCCAGTTCAGTCTGTAATGAGGCTGCCTGCTCTGTGCATTATACGATATCCTATTTCTTTATCACTCATGGTTGGTACACGTACACATTCTGATGTTCTTATCTGAATCTTTTTTTTTTTTTTTTTTTGATATATTTTCACATCAACTGCACCATGATGAATGGTTTTCTGAGGACATTGATCACTCTCCCGCTTCCCTCCACTTCCTCAGTATAAGGATCAGTCTAACATCCACCTGGGAGCAGACGTGCTGCTGAGACAGAAACACGTAGCCATGAGCAGCACCTTCATTAACACCAGAGAGGTCGGCTTCGCATTTCATCGCCACCATTTTATTTATTTTACTGTAAAAAGCGTGTTACAATTTTAATTACGCTTTAAAGAAAGAATGCTTTGATTTGAAGGAGCTTGCTCCAAAAACATGTCAACAATAAATATAATTGAAGGGAAACCAGGCTGTTATCCTGAAACCTTACTTTTTCATTGAATGGAACTAGCCTGTTATCCTGAAACCTTACTCTACAATTGAACTTTAATTCAAGTTTGATTTGATTTGATTTGTTTTGTATTTAGGTGTGTGACCGTTTCTGCCTTCCCCCCGGGAAGTATGTCATCATCCCCTCCACCTTCCAGCCTCACAAGAATGGGAGCTTCATCCTCAGAGTGTTCTCAGAGAAACATGTTGCCACCAGGTACGTTTGTTCACCTTTAACCACACACTATGGTCCTGTCTAGAAACAACTCCTAGTCCTTAACCCCCTGGACACTATGGTCCTGTCTAGAAACAACTCCTAGTCTTTTTTTTGTTCACCTTTATTTAACCAGGTAAGCCAGTTGAGAACAAGTTCTCATTTACAACTGCGACCTGGCCAAGATAAAGCAAAGCAGTGCGATAAAAACAACAACAACACAGAGTTACATATGGAATAAACAAAACGTACAGTCAATAACACAATAGAAAATATATATACAGTGTGTGCAAATGTAGTAAGCTATGGAGTTAAGGCAATAAATAGGCCATAGTGCAAAATAATTACAATTATAATTTAGTATTAACACTGGAGTGATAAACAACAATATAGGGATGAGGTAGTTGGGTGGGCTAATTACAGATGGGCTGTGTACAGGTGCAGTGATCGGTAAGCTGCTCTGACAACTGATGCTTAAAGATAGTGAGGGAGCCGCCGAAAGTAGTGATTCTAGTCGGGCAGGCGGGTGCAAGCAGCGTTCGATTGAAGAGCATGCATTTAGTTTTACTAGCGTTTAAGAGCAGTTGGAGGCCACGGAAGGAGTGTTGTATGGCATTGAAGCTCGTTTGGAGGTTTGTTAACACAGTGTCCAATGAAGGGCCAGATGTATACAAAATGGTGTCGTCTGCGTAGAGGTGGATCTGAGAGTCACCAGCAGCAAGAGCGACATCATTGATATACACAGAGAATAGAGTCGGACCGAGAATTGAACCCTGTGGCACCCCCATAGAGACTGCCAGAGGTCCAGACAACAGGCCCTCCGATTTGACACATTGAACTCTATCTGAGAAGTAGTTGGTGAACCAGGCGAGGCAGTCATTTGAGAAACCAAGGCTATTTAGTCTGCCAATAAGAATGCGGTGATTGACAGAGTCAAAAGCCTTGGCCAGGTCGATGAAGACGACTGCGCAGTACTGTCTTTTATCGATCGCGGTTATAATATCGTTTAGGACCTTGAGCGTGGCTGAGGTACACCCATGACCAGCTCGGAAACCGGATTGCATAGCGGAGAAGGTACGGTGGGATTCGAAATGGTCGGTGATCTGTTTGTTAACTTGGCTTTCAAATACTTTCGAAAGGCAGGGCAGGATGGATATAGGTCTGTAACAGTTTGGATCTAGAGTGTCACCCCCTTTGAAGAGGGGGATGACCGCGGCAGCTTTCCAATCTCTGGGGATCTCAGACGATACTAAAGAGAGGTTGAACAGGCTGGTGATAGGGGTTGTGACAATTTCGGCGGCTAATTTTAGAAAGAAAGGGTCCCTAGACACTATGGTCCTGTCTAGCCCATGAAGAGTGCCTAGGGGAAGGAAGGAGCTAGGGGTTGGCAATTAAGTGCCTAGGGGAAAGGGGCTAAGGGTAAGGGGGGCAAAGTACGGCCAGCCGGGCACTTCAATCCGGCCCACGAGACATTTTTTTAATGTATTCAATATTATTATATTTGAGTTACGATTTTTGGCCTAAAATGACTAATTCCATGATATACAAACAACCTCCAATAGATGGCGCTGTAGCCTGGCAGCGCGCTCTGTATTTGGGCCTACAGTCAGATTCAGAATGCGCTCAGTCATCATAGCCACTTCATTGCTTGACGACTTTTGACGTGAAAAATTAGTGCTGCGAAAATGAGAAAAGTGCGAAATATGAGAAAAGTGGACTCTGAATGTCGTGTTTAAAGAAGAATGGACAGCAAAATACTTTTGTACTAATATTGGACATAAAACGATATTTCTGATATGCCAAGAAAGTGTTGGCATTTTGAAGGAATATAATCTCAATCTTAATTTTTTTTTTTCAAGCAAGCATGCTAACTAAGCAGATGGCTTCGATCTTTTTTTCTATAGCACTGGATGAGAGTACTAACATCAGAGACACCGCTCAACTTTTAATTTTTGTCAGAGGAATAAATGAGAACTTTGAAATGACAGAGGAACTTCTTGCGATGGAATCAATGACGGGAACAACCTGGGGCTCTGACCTCTGACCTACAGTGGGGAAAAAAAGTATTTAGTCAGCCACCAATTGTGCAAGTTCTCCCACTTAAAAAGATGAGCGAGGCCTGTAATTTTCATCATAGGTACACATCAACTATGACAGACAAAATGAGAAAAGAAAATCCAGAAAATCACATTGTAGGATTTTTTATGAATTTATTGGCAAATGATGGTGGAAAATAAGTATTTGGTCAATAACAAAAGTTTCTCAATACTTTGTTATATACCCTTTGTTGGCAATGACACAGGTCAAACGTTTTCTGTAAGTCTTCACAAGGTTTTCACACACTGTTGCTGGTATTTTGACCCATTCCTCCATGCAGCTCTCCTCTAGAGCAGTGATGTTTTGGGGCTGTCGCTGGGCAACACAGACTTTCAACTCCCTCCAAATATTTTCTATGGGGTTGAGATCTGGAGGCCACTCCAGGACCTTGAAATGCTTCTTACGAAGCCACTCCTTCGTTGCCCGGGCGGTGTGTTTGGGATCATTGTCATGCTGAAAGACCGAACCACGTTTCATCTTCAATGCCCTTGCTGATGGAAGGAGGTTTTCACTCAAAATCTCACGATATATGGCCCCATTCATTCTTTCCTTTACACGGATCAGTCGTCCTGGTCCCTTTGCAGAAAAACAGCCCCAAAGCATGATGTTTCCACCACCATGCTTCACAGTAGGTATGGTGTTCTTTGGATGCAACTCAGCATTCTTTGTCCTCCAAACATGACGAGTTGAGTTTTTACCAAAAAGTTATATTTTGGTTTCATCTGACCATATGACATTCTCCCAATCCTCTTCTGGATCATCCAAATGCACTTCAGACGGGCCTGGACATGTACTGGCTTAAGCAGGGGGACACGTCAGGCACTGCAGGATTTGAGTCCCTGGCGGCGTAGTGTGTTACTGATGGTAGGCTTTGTTACTTTGGTCCCAGCTCTCTGTAGGTCATTCACTAGGTCCCCCCGTGTGGTTCTGGGATTTTTGCTCACCGTTCTTGTGATCATTTTGACCCCACGGGGTGAGATCTTGCGTGGAGCCCCAGATTGAGGGAGATTATCAGTGGTCTTGTATGTCTTCCATTTCCTAATAATTGCTCCCACAGTTGATTTCTTCAAACCAAGCTGCTTACCTATTGCAGATTCAGTCTTCCCAGCCTGGTGCAGGTCTACAATTTTGTTTCTGGTGTCCTTTGACAGCTCTTTGGTCTTGGCCATAGTGGAGTTTGGAGTGTGACTGTTTGAGGTTGTGGACAGGTGTCTTTTATACTGATAACAAGTTCAAACAGGTGCCATTAATACAGGTAACGAGTGGAGGACAGAGGAGCTTCTTAAAGAAGTTGTTACAGGTCTGTGAGAGCCAGAAATCTTGCTTGTTTGTAGGTGACCAAATACTTATTTTCCACCATAATTTGCAAATAAATTCATAAAAAATCCTACAATGGGATTTTCTGGATTTTTTTTTCTCAATTTGTCTGTCATAGTTGACGTGTACCTATGATGAAAATTACAGGCCTCTCTCATCTTTTTAAGTGGGAGAACTTGCACAATTGGTGGCTGACTAAATACTTTTTTGCCCCACTGTATATGACAGGGTGTCTGCCTGCTTGGAAAAAATGAATCTACCGTGGAGGAAACTGACAAACGTCACAACAGATGGATCACCAAATCTAACCGGTAAAAACATTGGCTAAACTAAAAAGATTACAAGACAAAGTAAAAGAAGCATGGTCCTGTCTCATCAGGAAGCCCTGTGTAAAAGTGTGTTAAAGCTGGACAATGTTGTCAAAGTGGTTGTAAAACTTGTCAACTTTATACGGGCAATGCGTCTTAACCATCGTCAGTTCATTCAGCTGCTCAATGTCACAGAGGCAGAGCACCAGGACTTGTTGTAACATTCAAATGTGCGCTGGCTAAGCCTGGGAAAAGTGTTTCGCCCTGTGTCGGAAATGAGAGGGGAGATCGGTTGGTAAAGCTGACGACTTCTCAGAGTTGAAAGACACAGACTGGCTGGGCGACTTTGCTTTCGGTGTGGACATATTGGGGCATCTGAACGATCTAAATGTGAAACTGCAGGGAAATTGGGTTTTTGTGCTTGAACTATATTCCAACGTCAAAGCATTCAAGGCCAAACTTATGTTGTTCTCCAGACAAATGAGCAGCCGGTCTCTCGCTCATTTTCCGACACTGGCCGCAATGAACGCGCCCACATCGCGGTGCCGCACTGAGACACACAGTAGCACTTTGATTGACCTGCATGCCGCTTCTCAGACTTCACCAAGATGGAGCTCATCGATATCCAACGGGACAGTTCTTTGAAGGAGAAGTACAAAACAGCAACAATAGACCAGTTCTGTGGCTCACTGAATGAAAACAAAGTTTCCAAACATTAAAAAGCACGACCAAAGGATGCTTGTTTTATTCAGGTCCAGATATGTGTGTGAACAAACGTTCTCAGTCATGAATTACAACAAAATTTAATTTAACAAATGACTACTTGTCAGCTGTTCTGAGAATCTCTACATCAAAGATGACACCAGACTTTGATACCCCTTGCCAAGAGAGGTGACCAGACCGATTGTTCACATTAAGACTCGAATAACCGTGACTGGGGTAGGCAGGGATTATTCTTTTTCATGGTGATGATTATGCAGTGAGAATTATCCAGCAACGCACTTGGAATCAGGTAATAACTAATCAGTCAGATTTGGGCTGAGGTGATTGGATAACAGTGGATATGGCTCACAATGGAGATGAGAATTGTTCCTTAGAATGCTTTCAAAAACAGACCGTTCCATTTTAGAATTGTTTATTTTTTTAAACATCTGCTGTTACATTTTGAATGTCTCCAGTCATATAATATCTATCTATTATTAAGTTTGCATATTGTGACTGTAAGTTTGATTGTACTTTACAAGGGTAGAGATGCAGGATCTCTGTGAGTGTTTGTCTGTGATGTTATAAATGATGTAAATCTTGTGAAAAATGTGTTCACAAAAAACAAGGGTAGAGATGGTACATTGGCTTGCGAAAGTATTCACCCCCTTGGCATTTGTCCTATTTTGTTGCCTTACAACCTGGAATTAAAATGGATTTTTTTTTTTGGGGGGGGGGGGGGGGGGGGGGGGGGGGGTTGTATCATTTGATTTACACAACATGCCTACCACTTTGAAGATGCAAAAATGTTTTTTTTTTCTTGTGAAACAAACAAGAAATAAGACCAAAAAAAACAGAAAACTTGAGCGTGCATAACTATTCACCCCCCCCAAAGTCAATACTTTGTAGAGCCACCTTTTGCAGCAATTACAGCTGCAAGTCTCTTGGGGTATGTCTCTATAACCTTGGTAAATCTAGCCACTGGGAATTTTGCCCGTTCTTCAAGGCAAAACTGCTCCAGCTCCTTCAAGTTGGATGGGGTTCTCGGGGTGATGAGAGGTGTTGGGTTTTCACCAGACATAGCGTTTTCCTTGATGGGCAAAAAGCTCAATTTTAGTCTCATCTGACCAGAGTACCTTCTTCCATATGTTTGGGGAGTCTCCCACATGGCTTTTGGCGAACACCAAAAGTGTTTGCTTATTTTTTTCTTTAAGCAATGGCTTTTTTCTGGCCACTCTTCCGTAAAGCCCAGCTCTGTGGAGTGTATGGCTTAAAGTGGTCCTATGGACAGATACTCCAATCTCCGCTGTGGAGCTTTGCAGCTCCTTCAGGGTTATCTTTGGTCTCTTTGTTACCTCTCTGATTAATGCCCTCCTTGCCTGGTCCGTGAGTTTTGGTGGGCGGCCCTCTCTTGGCAGGTTTGTTGTGGTGCCATATTCTTTTCATTTTTTAATAATGGATTTAATGGTACTCCGTGGTATGTTCAAAGTTTCTGATATTTTTTTTATAACCCAACCCTGATCTGTACTTCTCCACAACTTTGTCCCTGACCTGTTTGGAGAGCTCCTTGGTCTTCATGGTGCCGCTTGCTAGGTGGTGCCCCTTGCTTAGTGGTGTTGCAGACTCTGGGGCCTTTCAGAACAGGTGTATATATACTGAGATCATGTGACAGATCATGTGACACTTAGATTGCAGACAGGTGGACTTTATTTAACTAATTATGTGACTTCTGAAGGTGATTGGTTGCACCAGATCTTATTTAGGGGCTTCATAGCAAAGGGGGTGAATACATATGCACACACCACTTTTCCGTTATTTATTTTTTAGAATGTTTTGAAACAAGTTATTTTTTTTTCATTTCACTTCACCAATTTGGACTATTTTGTGTATGTCCATTACATGAAATCCAAATAAAAATCAATTTAAATTACAGGTTGTAATGCAACAAAATAGGAAAAACGCCAAGGGGGATGAATACTTTTGCAAGGCACTGTACAAGGGTAGAATTGTTCTGCAAGCATATGTACACCTACAATACACTGGTAGTTGCGTGTCAATGTGAAAATGAATAAAGGCTTCACATGTTTTGTCATGCAAAAAGTATGTGGCCCTTCACTTGGTTTCAAAAACTCAATGTGACCCCTGAGCCAAAAGGTTTGCCCACCCCTGCGCTAATGGGGTTGTTTCATGAAGTGCCTAGGGGAAAGGGATAAGGGGTTATTTAATTAAGTGCCTAGGGGAAAGGGATAAGGGGTTCTTTAATTAAGTGCCTAGGGGAAGGGGCTACAGGTTGTTTCTGGACAGGGCCAACATGTGGAGGACGTGAGTCATCAAAACCTTGAACAGCTCGCAATGGATTCTGATAGCACTGTTTATCTACAAGCTGATACCCCCACCTAGTGGATAAAGAGTACAACTGAAACTAAATGTGTTATTTCAGGGAAATGGGATCAGTGGCTGCTGAAGAGGTAAAGGAGGTAAGCTGTTGACCTCCTTAAGAGGTTCCCTTATTTATTCCCGAGTACATTATTAATCTATTCAGAACGACTGTCTTTTTGACATAATATGTCCAAAAATATGCTTATTGATCAATATCTATTTTCCAGACTAAAGTGGCAGAGAAAGACGTGGATCCCCATTTCAAGAATATGTTCAAGCAGATCGCCGGCAATGTAAGTTCCCTCTAGTTTTCCATACAGTAATGAACTGAGCTGACTGCTTTGCGTGAAAAAAAAAAATTATATTTCATGAACAGGACGAAGAGGTGTCCGTCTTCAAACTTGTTGAAATTCTGAACAAAGTTTTTGCTAAAAGTAAGACATTTTCAATAACTTTATAAATAAAATACATTAAATTATAAAAGTATGTAATGAGCCTTAGAACGAATGTTATTTAACTCATTGTATTATTCTAATGTTTTCCAGGGGCCGATATCAAGAGCGATGGTTTTAGTCTTGAAACTGGACGTCACATAATCAGTCTTCTAGATGTATCCTTTACAGTTAGAAAAAACGATTTCCTTTTAATATCTATGTCTTCATTTGACACCTAAACAAAATGTCTGTACTGCTCCATGCAGTTTTCTAGCCTGGTCCCAGATCTGTTTGTGCTGTTTTGCCAACTCCTGTGGTCATTGGGTTCAATAAGACTTAGCCTGGTCCCAGATCTATTCGTGCTGTCTTGCCAACTACAGTATAAAACCATAGGAGTTGCCAGAAAAGCACAGCCAGATCTGGGACCAGGCTAGACATTTCCCACAAAAAGGAGTAAGGTGTTCATATGATGCCGATGTACAGTCCAGGACGATGACCCAACACACCTCCAGGCTGTGTAAGGGCTATTTGACCAAGAAGGAGAGTGATGGAGTGCTGCATCAGATGACCTGGCCTCCACAATCCCCCCGAACCTCAACCCAATTGAGATGGTTTGGGATGAGTTGGACCGCAGAGGGAAGGAAAAGCAGCCAACAAGTGCTCAGCATATGTGGGAACTCCTTCAAGACTGTTGGAAAAGCATTCCAGGTGAAGCTGGTTGAGAGAATGCCAAAGAGTGTGCAAAGCTGTCATCAAGGCAAAGGGTGGCTACTTTGAAGAATCTAAAATATAACATGTAGTTTGATTTGTTTAATACATTTTTGGTTACTACATGATTCCATATGTCAGGGTTCTTCAATTCCGGGTCCTGGAGGGCCGAAACACTTCTGTTTTTTATTTCTACCTGGTAGTTAATTGCACTCACCTGGTGTCCCAGGTCTGAATTAGCCCCTGATTAGAAGGAGAGGATGAAAAACAGAGGTGTTTCGGCCCTCCAGGACCGGAATTGAAGAACCCTGCCATATGTGTTATTTCATAGCTTTGATGTCTTCACTATTATTCTACAATGTAGTAAATAGTAAAAATAAAGAAAAACCGCGGAAAGAGTAGATGTGTCCAAACTTTGGACTGGTAGCGTATATTTGAACCAATCAATCTATACGAGTCATGCCACACATAGTGAACACCCATTGACATCTTTTTGAGGCCTTCCTGTACCTTAAGGTCACAAACCTTGACAACTGTCTCCAGAAAAATGGAAATTCCAAGTTGGGACTGGTTGAATTCCACGTGCTTTGGATGAAGATCCAGAAATACATGGTATGAGTGCTGATTTTTTTTTTTTTTGTACAGTTCTCACTGGATTCTGTATGGTTGAGTTTAATAAATCATTCTGTGATGAGTCTACTATTTACCCCCTGGGTGAATCTTAACTTCCATTGACATCTATCAATCTACCGTTGACATCAGTGCATGACTAAGTGAAAATGTTGACTTAAATAGAAGTTCAGATTGAGGATTTCCTCCCAGTATGTATTAACTGTGTAACGTGTGTTTCTCTGTTCTGGTATCTTCAGGAGATTTTCAAGCGTTACGACTCCGACCGCTCCGGAACTATGAGTTCACATGAGATGAGAGATGCTCTGACAGAAGCAGGTAACACACATTAACACTAAGCTTGAATCGCCACTCAACATTTGTCATAGGAATGTTTAAAAACGAATGTTATGGCTGTATCAGTCCAGTTATTATACACCAGGTACCCCCTGTGGATAGACCAGGTACCCCCTGTAGATAGACCAGGTACCCCCTGTAGATAGACCAGGTACCCCCTGTGGATAGACCAGGTACCCCCTGTAGATAGACCATGGGGTACCCCCTGTAGATAGACCAGGTACCCCCTGTAGATAGACCAGGTACCCCCTGTAGATAGACCAGGTACCCCCTGTGGATAGACCAGGTACCCCCTGTGGATAGACCAGGTACCCCCTGTGGATAGACCAGGTAACCCCAGGGTACTAGAACCACTGCTCTAAATGGTTACTGTGATGGCTGGGTTACTGTATGTGGAATGTTGTGTCCATATTAATATAATATATTCATTGTATTTTCTATGATCGTGTCCTTTTCCTCAGGCTTCCAGATCAACAATGCAGTGCTGCAGGTCATAGTGAATCGTTATGCCAGTGCCCACTATGCCATCGACTTTCACTGTTTCGTGGACTGTCTCATCAGACTTGAAATGCTCTTCAGTAAGTCATTTCAACAATAACACAACTCTTATTATCAACTTTATTATCCCTGTTGGGACATTTCGGTTGCGGCTCTGTGCATACCGGAAAAACAAAACGTAATCAAGCAAAGACAAGTCCATAAAGTATACAGACAATAATATGTTTGTGTATTGCTCCTGGAAACATCCTCCAAAACTTAGATTATATAGATCTTTGAACAGTGTGTCTCAGCAGCACAATAACTTGGATTTGACTGATTAGTTGATTGGTTTGGTAATTGATCAATGAATTGAACATTGCATTGGATTAATAACCTCTTTCTGTTTTTGAATCCCAACCAGAGATGTTTAAAACTCTGGATACCAAAGCCTCTGGGAAGATTGAGCTGGATGTGTCTCAGGTATGTACTTCTGTTTGTCTATTTTATTATATAGTACAGTGGTTTAACTAAATATGTTGGTCGCCATTGTTCATAGAATGAGGAATTGGCGTGCTAAACTCAAACGTTTACGGTAACAAAAAGTATTTGGGTGCCGGGTTCAAAAGGCATGTACTGGAAAAAAGGAACAACTTGCGCTCACTGCCATATTCTTAAAGTTTGAATGTTTTCTGAAACACCAGAAGTCAGAGAACAGACGTATTTCAGCAACAGCCTTCATCAGCGTCTTCACTACTGTTCACCCAGCTCGTGGAGTATTATGTAAAGACAGTCTGTTTGTCTGTTTGTCTGTCTGACTGGATTTGTTTTCTCTTTCCAGTGGCTGTGCCTCGCAATCAACTAGACTCCCCAACGCCAGTAGTGAATCAACTAGACTCCCCAACGCCAGTAGTGAATCAACTAGACTCCCCAACGCCAGTAGTGAATCAACTAGACTCCCCAACGCCAGTGGTGAATCAACTAGACTCCCTAACGCCAGTAGTGAATCAACTAGACTCCCCAACGCCAGTAGTGAATCAACTAGACTCCCCAAAGCCAGTAGTGAATCAACTAGACTCCCCAAAGCCAGTAGTGACAGTGACAGCTGAATGCTATTATGGTTTTGAGATGAAATCGTTTTTATAATGATATTTTCTTCTGTGATATTGTCACATTTCTAGGAACATTTCAGGTTCTGTAAACTAACTTTGAATATGGCTACTCATAAATACTTGCTCATTCTGTATGGGATTTTAATGAACTATAAAAATATATATATATCGCTGTACGGGTGTTTGTTTCTATTAAATGAAATAAAAATATTAAAAGACTGATTATTTATCTGTTCACACACTAGAAAACTGATAATCCACACAAAATAAATTGCAACATTGCTGGTAACAATTTATTTTAAATGGTAATGAACCATTTATAAGGCATTTACAAACAGCTCACCGTTTATAAATTATTACTATCACATTTGTAAATGTTACTAAAGGTAGTTAGGCACAAATGTTTATAAAATGTTACGTATATTTCCTTAAACATCCTGCGCTCATTATTTTACCGATGATATAGTCATTGTAGGACCTTAAGGAGCAATCTGAACCTTCCTTGTACCTACGCTAGCTAGGGTGGAAACATCTCTTCCCTCAACCACTCATTTTAGTCATTTAGCAGATGCTCTTATCCAGAGCGATTTACAGGAGCAATTAGGGTTAAGTGCCTTGCTCAAGGGCACATCGACAGACTTTTCACCCAGTCGGCTCTGGGATTAGAACCAGCGACCTTTCGGTTACTGGCACAACGCTCTTAACCACTAAGCTACCTGCCGCCTCCTATCGATTCAGGGTTGGGGAGTAACTGATTACATTTAATCTGATTGCAAAAAAAACTGTAATCGGTTACGTTACCAGCTAAAATATTGTAATCTGATTAGTTAAAGTAAAGCCTGCAGGTATTTCTATTTGTATTTATTAGGGATCCCCATTAGCTGCTACGAAGCAGCTACTCTTCCTGGGGTCCAAACACATGAAGGCACTTACATTACACATAAAACAAAAGATAAAACAGTACAATCATATAACATTATTACACCACTACATACTGTATCTACAAATAACATGAATAACTACTACAGTTCTACAGTTCTATTTTCATTCAACGATGGCCCAGCAGTCTCCGGATGTTTGCCAGAATACCCCGTCCAAAGAACCCGTCCAAAGATCCCGTCCAAAGACCCCGTCCAAAGACCCCGTCCAAAGATCCCGTCCAAAGATCCCGTCCAAAGTGCTAGACACCAGTCTGTGTTGAAAGTATCTTCACTCACTTCTTCCATGTTTACTGTTTTGCGTGTGTCCACATGGACGATTAATACTGGTGAAATTAGCGGAGGACGGGGGGTTTGGCCCAAGTATGGGCAGAGATCTATATATAATGATGAGATGCTCACGTCTCTGCCCGAAAAAAATGGGAGACGTCCCAAAAGCCGGGAAGGCAGGCTACAAGCTAAGGTCTGCATATTAAACCCATGGAAATGCATTGAATAAAGCTGTGTTCCCGTGTGGGCAGATTTTGTCGAGAGTGAAACCTCTGGCTTCGCCTCTCCCTCTCTGGTACGGGTAACGGCATAACCCGGAGTGTCTGAAACTGGGTGTTACCAAACAAGTGGGAGGATCGTCACCAGCGGTGCTGTTCAGCAGGAGAATTTTAACGAGGTGCGCTTTGCGTGTGCAGCTCCCCGGGACTTGCTCAGCAGAAGAAATATCAGCCCTGCGCAGAGAAGCACAAGATTGAACTTCATTCAACTTTCTAGAGTTTTTCCCTTTTAGTTAAACACTATCAACGTTTCCCTTTACTGTGGGAACTGTGATCGAATCAACGCATTAGCCACTTTCAACGCAACAAACCGAAACAAAACGAACTATGCAATAGCTTTTCTTGTAGGCAGAGCGCATCGGAGTAGGATTGTATTGCATTGACAGGCATGACTCAGGCCCGTACTCTACACGGACCGGTGCGCCATAACCAATCAGAGCTGCAGTAGGCCTATATTCAAATATACCATTATCATATATGGGTCTGTGCCATTCACTTTGAACTGGGCTGTGTTCACAACATGAGCGGTTATGAGTAGATGCCCTTGTTTTGAGATCAAAGCAAGAGCTGCATGTAGCTAGGTGTGTAAATTTGTTCATATTCTTTGCTAGTTAGTGAGTTATTAGCCCAGTTATAGCTATTTTCTAGTCAGCAATGGGGGAGTGGTTGCTTCCTACAAGAGCACAAAACGTGTACATTTCTAGCCATGTTTGAAAAGCGAGTCAGGTAAAGAGCTTTTTTTTTGTCTTAAAGGGGCAGTGTTGTATTTTGAGACAGGCTTGAATAAGCTAAGTAGCCAATAGGCAGAGGGTAGCATCATTTGTCTGATTCTCTGTGATAATGGTATGGGAATAATAATGAATGCTATTTTGTAAAGTGGTTTCTTGCATCAAACAACACAGCACAATGTTCAGTCACCTCCTTGTCTGAAGGACAAGTGGATAAACAGGTTAATGTTGGAAGTTGCACAGAATTTTCACAATGTTCACGTTTACCCTGGTTCAGACCCAGGGCTTTCTGCAGCTCTCTAACTAATCCCTGTCATTCCCCTTCAGACCCAGGGCTTTCTGCAGCTCTCTAACTAATCCCTGTCATTCCCCTCCAGACCCAGGGCTTTCTGCAGCTCTCTAACTAATCCCTGTCATTCCCCTTCAGACCCAGGGCTTTCTGCAGCTCTCTAACTAATCCCTGTCATTCCCCTCCAGACCCAGGGCTTTCTGCAGCTCTCTAACTAATCCCTGTCATTCCCCTCCAGACCCAGGGCTTTCTGCAGCTCTCTAACTAATCCCTGTCATTCCCCTCCAGACCCAGGGCTTTCTGCAGCTCTCTAACTAATCCCTGTCATTCCCCTTCAGACCCAGGGCTTTCTGCAGCTCTCTAACTAATCCCTGTCATTCTCCTTCAGACCAAGGGCTTTCTGCAGCTCTCTAACTAATCCCTGTCATTCCCCTCCAGACCCAGGGCTTTCTGCAGCTCTCTAACTAATCCCTGTCATTCCCCTTCAGACCCAGGGCTTTCTGCAGCTCTCTAACTAATCCCTGTCATTCCCCTTCAGACCCAGGGCTTTCTGCAGCTCTCTAACTAATCCCTGTCATTCCCCTTCAGACCAAGGGCTTTCTGCAGCTCTCTAACTAATCCCTGTCATTCCCCTCCAGACCCAGGGCTTTCTGCAGCTCTCTAACTAATCCCTGTCATTCCCCTCCAGGGAACTGTTGGCAGTAGCTACAGCCTCTCTGACCCTCAACAAACAGGTCCCGGGGGGTTTCCCACAGAGAGAGCAGGTCCCGGGGGGTTTCCCACAGAGAGAGCAGGTCCCGGGGGGTTTCCCACAGAGAGAGCTTTGATGAGGACTACGCTGGCACTTTGAAGTGGGTTTTTATGACTGACTGACTGACTGACTGACTGACTGACTGACTGGCAGGCAGGCAGGCAGGCAGGCAGGCAGGCAGGCAGGCAGGCAGGCAGGCAGGCAGGCAGGCAGGCAGGCAGGCGAATAAATATTGACATGCCCATACATTAGGTTGAGTATAGTCTCGGAAATGTCCTTTCTGAAATGGTCATATTCATTGTTTAAAATGGACATTGATGGAATCCATGGGAAAGTCTACTTATATATGTTTGCTCTTGTCAGTCTTCAGTTCTGCCAGTTTGGTGAGTGGGTGGATGTGGTGGTTGATGAACAGCTGCCTGGTAGTCAACAGAGCATGGTGAAGTTATTCATTAGGCTTTGGGGGGTGTGTCAATACACCCAGTCACTGCAAAGATACAGTTGTCATTCCTAACTCAGTTGCCGGGGAGGAAGGAAAGGGAATTTCACCATGAGGCCAGTGGTGACTTTAAAACAGTTCGAGTTTAATGGCGAATCCAACACAACACATCACTGAGTACCGCTCTTCATATTTTCAAGCGTGGTGGTGGCTGCATCACGTTATGGGTATGCTTGTCGTCGGCAATGACTAGGGAGTAATTTTTTTATAATAAAAAGAAACGGAATAGATCTAAGCACAAGCAAAATCCTAGAGGAAAACCTTAGATTGATGCAAGGGTGTGTCAATAGACCTTTAAGGTTCCCCCCCCCCTCATCTACACTGATTGAAGTCAATAAGGGATCATAGATTTCACCTGGATTCACCTGGTCAGTCTATGTAATGGAAAGAGTGGGTGTCCCTAATGATTTGTACTCTCAGTGTAGTTTGCACTGTCATCAGGGTCAGAATCACTGGCGACTCTAATACTGGAGGTCTGAGATGAGACAGAGTTAGAATCACTGGCAACTGTCTGTGCATACGTATGTGTAAAATGTGTGTTTTCTTCCAGTAATCAGAACAGAGACAGGTTAATGTTGCTGGACCCCAGGAAGAGTAGCTGCTGCCTTGTCAGGAACTAATGGGGATCCATAATAAACCCCAGGAAGAGTAGCTGCTGCCTTGGCAGGAACTAATGGGGATCCATAATAAACCCCAGGAAGAGTAGCTGCTGCCTTGGCAGGAACTAGTGGGGATCCATAATAAACCCCAGGAAGAGTAGCTGCTGCCTTGGCAGGAACTAATGGGGATCCATAATAAACCCCAGGAAGAGTAGCTGCTGCCTTGACAGGAACTAGTGGGGATCCATAATAAACCCCAGGAAGAGTAGCTGCTGCCTTGGCAGGAACTAGTGGGGATCCATAATAAACCCCAGGAAGAGTAGCTGCTGCCTTGGCAGGAACTAATGGGGATCCATAATAAACCCCAGGAAGAGTAGCTGCTGCCTTGGCAGGAACTAATGGGGATCCATAATAAACCCCAGGAAGAGTAGCTGCTGCCTTGGCAGGAACTAATGGGGATCCATAATAAACCCCCAGGAAGAGTAGCTGCTGCCTTGACAGGAACTAATGGGGATCCATAATAAACCCCAGGAAGAGTAGCTGCTGCCTTGGCAGGAACTAATGGGGATCCATAATAAACCCCAGGAAGAGTAGCTGCTGCCTTGGCAGGAACTAATGGGGATCCATAATAAACCCCAGGAAGAGTAGCTGCTGCCTTGACAGGAACTAATGGGGATCCATAATAAACCCCCAGGAAGAGTAGCTGCTGCCTTGGCAGGAACTAATGGGGATCCATAATAAACCCCAGGAAGAGTAGCTGCTGCCTTGACAGGAACTAGTGGGGATCCATAATAAACCCCAGGAAGAGTAGCTGCTGCCTTGGCAGGAACTAATGGGGATCCATAATAAACCCCAGGAAGAGTAGCTGCTGCCTTGGCAGGAACTAATGGGGATCCATAATAAACCCCCAGGAAGAGTAGCTGATGCCTTGACAGGAACTAATGGGGATCCATAATAAACCCCAGGAAGAGTAGCTGCTGCCTTGGCAGGAACTAATGGGGATCCATAATAAACCCCAGGAAGAGTAGCTGCTGCCTTGGCAGGAACTAATGGGGATCCATAATAAACCCCAGGAAGAGTAGCTGCTGCCTTGACAGGAACTAATGGGGATCCATAATAAATACAAATACAAATGGACAATAAAGTACATCTTAAATAATCCTGCAACAACAGGATTTGAACATCCGTCCATAATATTGCTTGATCGGTGACTAGGTTATTAGCTGGCCAAGCAGTGCTATGATTTACCATTGCTTTAGGTTTGTTAAGATAGACCCCTCTATCTTCCTCTCTCACCTCCATTTTGTTTCTCTCTCTCTCTCTCTCTCTCTCTCTCTCTCTCTCTCTCTCTCTCTCTCTCTCTCTCTCTCTCTCTCTCTCTCTCTCTCTCTCCTCTCTCCCTCTCTATTTCTCTCTTCTTTCTCTCCCCCCCTCTCTCTTGTCAGACCACACCTCTCACTCTCTGACTCATCTTTCCCCCCTCCTGTCAGGCCACACCTCTTCCCAGGACTGTACAGGCTCACATTCCTCCTCCTAACAGAACCGGTTCTAACATGTCTTCTTCAGCAAACTAACTACACCCTTACCATTACGTCAAGGAGTGTCCCAAATGGCAGCCCTATTCACTCTATCTCGTACTACTCTTGACCAGTACCCATAGGGAATAGGGTGTAGGGAATAGGGTGCCATTTGGGACACAAGCCAAGTCAAACCCAGTAACTCAGACACAGAAGATGAACGTACCTTATAAAGATATCACCACTATAGACTCCTCTTATGCCTGATTAGTATCATGGAGTTTTTTTTAGGGGGGAGTTATCAGACAGTTTCTATTCCCACTGTGGAGAGGGAGAGATAACCCTTAAAGGTCCAACCCCCTACTCCTCTGCCCCTCTGCCATATAAGGGTGTCGAAATGTCTTTCAAAACTTTAGCCGTGTTAAATATGTCGCCTCATTCGTTCTCCATATAAGGTGTGTTGTTCCCAACTCCGCCCACCACCCAACATTGGCTCCCACTCACCTGTGTAATTATTACCTATTAAGGTAATTTAAATTACTTTATTCGCTTACAGTGATAAGTTAGTAAGCGTTTATAAATATAGTAGGCAAGTTAAAATGAGCAACAGCAAAGAGCTTTTCAACGTTTTCTTAACATTTAATAAACCTGTTTTAACAATCCTGGACACAGGTGCAGCCTCGGGCTACATCTGACATCAGAGGAAAACAGTAGGCCTAGTTAGCTGACTACAACCCAACCTCCCACTTTTTCTACCTGCTTTTCTTTCCGGACCAGACAGCGCTGCACACACCCATCACCTATCCTCTCCTGTCTACTTTCTTCACAAAAACAGCAGTGAAAATGGTGAGTGCTGGAGACTTTTGCATGGATGGCTTTTTTCTAAGCCAACTAATTCTCAGTATTGCAATATATTGTGTGTGTGGGGGGTTAGAGGTGAGGACGTGTGTTACGCTATGAAACTGAGAGAAAGGTTTTAAAATAACTTATCAAATGGACAGTGTACCTCTCTCTCCCCAGTAGAGTATTCACCGGTACCACACTGATAATTGTAAGAACATAAAACTTGAAACCTCAGTGGGATTCTATCCTGAATCTTTGCGCTCTTTTGGCGTTCGCAAAGTTAGTGGTCTGATTTTCAGTGTCTTCAATGAAGAAAAAAAGGTTTGTTCTTGTGTATCATCAAGGCTTGCTTACCCGTAGGATTTTCTCTTACATTATCTTTGGATTCTTACATTATCTTTGGATTCTTACATTATCTTTGGATTCTTCTGCAAGAAAGGAATAGAAAAGGTTTAGGTTGCGTTCCAATTGCCCCATGGGCCCTGGTCAAAAGCAGTGCACTATATAGGGAATAGGGTGCTATTCTCTTGTCAAAATTAGTGCACTATATAGGGAATAGTGTGACATTTGTCCTACGGGCCCTGGTTAGAAATAGTCCAACATATAGGGACTAGGGTACCAGCTCCCTCCTGAGTGTTCTGGCGTCACCAGGGCGGTTCTACTACTAGAGCGAACTTGTTCCTCACGGTCTCCAGGAATGTGGCCGACGGAGGCCTAGAACACTCACAAGGAAACGATGCCTCTAGAGAGAGTCAATATGAAACCCTGAAAGATTAGTATTAGGCCTATTTCCTCTCTCTATACCCCATGTATTAGATACATATAATAATCTATACCCCATGTATTAGATAAATATAATAATCTATACCCCATGTATTAGATAAATATAATAATCTATACCCCATGTATTAGATAAATATAATAATCTATACCCCATGTATTAGATAAATATAATAATCTATACCCCATGTATTAGATAAATATAATAATCCATACCCCATGTATTAGATAAATATAATAATCTATACCCCATGTATTAGATAAATATAATAATTGTCAAATCTACCCCATGTATTTCTCTCTATATTCATGGAAGGGTTTTACAGAAAGATCCTAATTGTCAAAATCCTACTTTAGGAACACGTTCAGATTTATAATCTTGTGCTGACCTGTTCCAGTCTGTCTGGAATGTTCCAGACTGAGGCCTCCACCACTCAGAGAGAAACTATACAGAGTCACAGCCAGGCTTCCCCTAAACTGGCACCCTTTTCCTAAGGCTCCAACACACCGACAGCGTTAGCCTGCTGAGAGTACCTGCGAACCAGTGCAAGCCGATTTTCCATGTAGAATCGACTGAAAATGGTCAGCAGCCAGACATCAGCAGCAGCGCTGAGCGATCGGTAGACGAACGGGAGGTCCACGTTTGGTGCGACCCGTTAGTGAACTAACTTTTAGCAAAGGCCCAGGGCACTGGTCAAAAATAGTGTACTATATAGGGAATAGGGTGCCGTCTTGGATCAGGATAGGTTTCTCTGGCAAAGATTACTGAGAAAGATTTGGGTTTTCTCTGGTAAAGATAATCTACAGTGAGGGAAAAAAGTATTTGATCCCCTGCTGATTTTGTACGTTTGCCCACTGACAAAGAAATGATCAGTCTATAATTGTAATGGTAGGTGTATTTGAACAGTGAGAGACAGAATAACAACAACAAAAATCCAGAAAAACGCATGTCAAAAATTTTATAAATTGATTTGCATTTTAATGAGGGAAATAAGTATTTGACCCCCTCTTAATCAGAAAGATTTCTGGCTCCCAGGTGTCTTTTAAACAGGTAACGAGCTGAGAATAGGAGCACACTCTTAAAGTGAGTGCTCCTAATCTCAGTTTGTTACCTGTATAAAAGACACCTGTCCACAGAAACAATCAATCAATCAGATTCCAAACTCTCCACCATGGCCAAGACCAAAGAGCTCTCCAAGGATGTCAGGGACAAGATTGTAGACCTACACAAGGCTGGAATGGGCTACAAGACCATCGCCAAGCAGCTTGGTGAGAAGGTGACAACAGTTGGTGCGATTATTAGCAAATGGAAGAAACACAAAATAACTGTCAATCTCCCTCGGTCTGGGGCTCCATGCAAGATCTCACCTCGTGGAGTTGCAATGATCATGAGAACGGTGAGGAATCAGCCCAGAACTACACGGGAGGATCTTGTCAATGATCTCAAGGCAGCTGGGACCATAGTCACCAAGAAAACAATTGGTAACACACTATACCATGAAGGACTGAAATCCTGCAGAGCCCGCAAGGTCCCCCTGCTCAAGAAAGCACATATACATGCCCGTCTGAAGTTTGCCAATGAACATCTGAATGATTCAGTGGAGAACTGGGTGAAAGTGTTACGGTCAGATGAGACCAAAATCGAGCTCTTTGGCATCAACTCAACGTGTTTGGAGGAGGAGGAATGCTGCCTATGACCCCAAGAACACCATCCCCACCGTCAAACATGGAGGTGGAAACATTATGCTTTGGGGGTGTTTTTCTGCTAAGGGGACAGGACAACTTCACTGCATCAAAGGGTTGATGGACGGGGCCATGTACCGTCAAATCTTGGGTGAGAACCTCCTTCCCTCAGCCAGGGCATTGAAAATGGGTCGTGGATGGGTATTCCAGCATGACAATGACCCAAAACAAGAAGAAGCACATTAAGGTCCTGGAGTGGCCTAGCCAGTCTCCAGACCTTAATCCCATAGAAAATCTGTGGAGGGAGCTAAAGGTTCGAGTTGCCAAACGTCAGCCTCGAAACCTTAATGACTTGGAGAAGATCTGCAAAGAGGAGTGGGACAAAATCCCTCCTGAGATGTGTGCAAACCTGGTGGCCAACTACAAGAAACGTCTGACCGCTGTGATTGCCAACAATGGTTTTTGCCACCAAGTACTAAGTCATGTTTTGCAGAGGGGTCAAATACTTATTTCCCTCATTAAAAT
Source organism: Coregonus ussuriensis (assembly GCA_031479575.1). Taxonomy (NCBI): domain Eukaryota; kingdom Metazoa; phylum Chordata; class Actinopteri; order Salmoniformes; family Salmonidae; genus Coregonus; species Coregonus ussuriensis. The sequence goes on along the minus strand of CM062473.1, from coordinate 3,374,745 downwards.
GCTAATCTATTTATTACATTTTTGACATGCGTTTTTCTGGATTTTTTTGTTGTTATTCTGTCTCTCACTGTTCAAATAAACCTACCATTAAAATTATAGACTGATCATTTCTTTGTCAGTGGGCAAACGTACAAAATCAGCAGGGGATCAAATACTTTTTTCCCTCACTGTAACTGTGAAAAATTAGTGCAGGTTTCTGATCACTTTAAAAGATCAGCGCCCATATCCACAATGCATCTCAGAAAAGGTCCTCAGAATCCTGTTAAAGTTTGCAGACGACACAACAGTAGTAGGCTTGATTACCAACAATGACGAGACCGCCTACAGGGAGGAGGTGAGGGCACTGGGAGTGTGGTGCCAGGAAAATAACCTCTCACTTAACGTCAACAAAACAAAGGAGATGATCGTGGACTTCCTGAAACAGCAAGAGGGTGCACCCCCCTATTCACATCGACGGGACCGCAGTGGAGAAGGTGGAAAGCTTCAAGTTCCTTGGCGTAAACATCACTGACAAACTGAAATGGTCCACCCACAGTGTGGTGAAGAATGCGCAACAGAGCCTCTTCAACCTCAGAAGGCTGAAGAAATTTGGCTTGGCACCTAAAACCCTCACAAACTTTTACAGATGCACAATTGAGAGCATCCTGTCGGGCTGTAACACCGCCTGGTACGGCAACTGCACCGCCCACAACTGCAGGGCTCTCCAGAGGGTGGTGCGGTCTGTCGAACGCATTACCGGGGGCAAACTACCTGCCCTCCAAGACACCTACAGCACCCAATGTCATAGGAAGGCCAAAAATATCATCAAGGACATCAACCACCCGAGCCACTGCCTGTTCACCCTGCTATCATCCAGAAGGTGAGGTCAGTACAGGTGCATCAAAGCTGGGACCGAGAGACTGAAAAACAGCTTCTATCTCAAGGCCATCACTGTTAAATAGCCATCACTAGCACATTAGAGGCTGCTGCTGCCTATTTGAAATCACTGGCCACTTTAAGAAATGGAACACTAGTCACTTTAATAATGTTTACATATCTTGCATTACTCATCATATGTATATACTGCATTCTATTCTATAATATTCTACTGTATCTTAGTCCATGCTGCTCTGTCATTGCTTGTCCATATATGTATATACTCTTAAATTCCATTCCTTACTAGATTTGTGTGTATTGGGTATATGTTGTGAAATTGTTAGATACTACTTGTTAGATATACTGCACTGTCGGAGCTAGAAGCACAAGCATTTCGCCACACCCGCTATAACATCTGCTAAACACGTGTATGTGACAAATACAATGTGATTTGATTTGATTTGAAAAACTGTTTTAAGACAAGAAAAACTAGTAGTGATGATGCTCATTGACGTTGTTACAAATGACGGGGAACAAAACAACCAAAAGTGACATTTTGACAATATTGCCATTATAACAACACACTTGTCACTCCCCCGTCTAAATCGCTTCGCCACCGTAGGGATCAATCAAGTCACTTGCCGATAATGTTGCATTCAACATTACGTACAGCGTTAGAAAGGTCTATCATTTTCATTTAACAAGATCATAGTTATCATAAGCCCCTAGATGCCTTCAATTGCCCAATTCATGGGCATGCCCAATTTAGGCATATTGTTTTTTTTACCAAAGTGATGTTGCGCTCCAAAAGGATACATTCAAATAGCATGATGTAGGTAACTGAATAATCGAAAGAGAAACAGGTTTATTAGCCTAGTGGTTATAAGTATTTGGTCATGTCATGTGACTCATAGATCTAGATGATTTCTAGATTGATAATATCAAAACAGAAATATTGAAATATCATTCAAATCTTTTTAACAACTCCAAAGCAATTGCATGTGGTGCAGGAACAACTGACTCTTTGCATTTTTCTATAATCAACACACCTGCTGGTAACTCATAACTGGTGAGGACTACTCCTGAGGTGTCCTGGTAACTCATAACTGGTGAGGACTACTCCTGAGGTGTCCTGGTAACTCATAACTGGTGAGGACTACTCCTGAGGTGTCCTGGTAACTCATAACTGGTGAGGACTACTCCTGAGGTGTCCTGGTAACTCATAACTGGTGAGGACTACTCCTGAGGTGTCCTCAATATCTTTCCACTAGGTGTGACTCTTCTGACTAAAGAGGTTTCATGCATAGCTTTTATTTTGACCCATAAGCCTAGGAGTAAAATGACTCTATTCTCAGCACAATTATCTACTCCGAGACGCTTTGTGCCGATAAAGGATCAGTTTTCTCTCTCTGCCCTATATCTGCTACTCCTTTGGCACCATTACGAGATAAACAGATCTGTCAGGAAAATGTCCTGCTTTTGTGGGTGCTTGTTTTTAAATCTCAAACCAAACCCTTATCTAAGATGTGTAGTTAAAGGTACTTGCTGCTACCAATTTGTGCTTCTGATCTAGCTGCAGTTTACAGTTGGTTTCATATTTCATACTAGAGTAAGGAAAACACACAACTGCATTTGGTTAGCTGCGTTAGCTGCATAGGTTACTCTGGGTCCTGTGTAATAGGTGTATCATAAAACAGCAACATTTCAGCAGGACAGAGGCCTTTACTTAGATCTATAACATTACAACATTATACCTTTTTAGAGCTTTTACCAATCTTTTTTAGAACATTCTCCATACAAGGGTGTCTTTGCCCCCCCCCCATAGGGTTATGGCTGCCACTGAGGGTGAGAGTCTTCCTCTGTTTTCATATACATTCAGGTCAGTCTTGTTTTAGGTGAGAGTCTTCCTCAGTTTTCACGTCAGTTCTGTTTAGTTAAGAGTCTTCCTCTGTTTTCATATACATTCAGGTCAGTCTTGTTTTAGGTGAGAGTCTTCCTCAGTTTTCACGTCAGTTCTGTTTAGTTAAGAGTCTTCCTCTGTTTTCATATACATTCAGGTCAGTCTTGTTTTAGGTGAGAGTCTTCCTCAGTTTTCACGTCAGTTCTGTTTAGTTAAGAGTCTTCCTCTGTTTTCATATACATTCAGGTCAGTCTTGTTTTAGGTGAGAGTCTTCCTCAGTTTTCACGTCAGTTCTGTTTAGTTAAGAGTCTTCCTCTGTTTTCATATACATTCAGGTCAGTCTTGTTTTAGGTGAGAGTCTTCCTCAGTTTTCACGTCAGTTCTGTTTAGTTAAGAGTCTTCCTCTGTTTTCATATACATTCAGGTCAGTCTTGTTTAGGTGAGTCTTCCTCTACTCCTCCGTGGAAGCAAGAAGGGAAGGTTTCTTTATGAACTGATCTGGGACCTTGGCTGGTCCCAGATCTGTCTGTGCTGTCTTGCCAACTCCTATGGTTATTGTCAAAACATGGCCCTCTTCAATCAGTATGATCAAATAATGGTTTTAGGTTAGTGCTGTTGCTCAGGGTGATAGCATTAGCTACATTTTAGTCTTTTTTTTGTCATTTAGCAGACGCTCTTATCCAGAGCGACTTACAGTTAGTGCATACATTCTTTCATATTTTTCATACTGGCCCCCCATGGGAATCAAACCAACAACCCTGGTGTTGCAAACACCATGCTCTACCAACTGAGCTACATCCCTGCCGGCCATTCCCTCCCCTACCCTGGACCAATTGTGCGCCGCCCCATGGGTCTCCCGGTCGCGGCCGGCTACGACAGAGCCTGGATTCGAACCAGGATCTCTAGTGGCACAGCTAGCATTGCGATGCAGTGCCTTAGACCACTGCGCCACTCGGGAGTCATTGTCACTCGGGATTCATTGTCTTGCTTCACAGATAACCAGTAGCCAGTATAAATGTATCGATAGTATTAATGGTGTTGAATGTGTTAGAGTAGAGGAGAGTTGCTGTCATATGTCAGGTCCACTTGGTTTTTAATATACTGCACAAAAATATAAACGCAACATGCAACAATTTCAAATATTTTATAAGGAAATCAGTCAATTGAAATAAATTCATTAGGCCCTAATCTATGGATTTCACATGACTGGGAATACAGATATGCATCTGTTGGTCACAGATACCTTCTTTTTTTCTAAGTAGGGGCATGGATCAGAAAACGGTTGATTATGGCCTGTGGAATGTTGTCCCATTCCTCTTCAATGGCTGTGCGAAGTTGTTGGATATTGGCGGGAACTGGAACATGCTGTCGTACACATCAATCCAGAGCATCCCAAACATGCTCAATTGGTGACATGTCTGTTGAGTATGTAGACCATGGAAGAACTGGGACATTTTCAGCTTCCAGAAATTGTGTACAGATCCTTTGTGAAATGGGACCGTACATTATCATGCTGAAACGTGAGGTGATGGCGGAGGATGAATGGAACGACAATGGGGCCTCAGGATCTCGTCACGGTATCTCTGTGCATTCAAATTGCCATCGATAAAATGCAATTGTGTTCGTTGTCCGTAGTTTATGCCTGCCTGTACCATAACCCCACCGCCACCATGGGGCACTCTGTTCACAACGTTGACATCAGCAAACCACACGCCCACACGACGCCATAAACATGGTCTGCGGTTGTGAGGCAGGTTGGACGTACTGCCAAATTCTCTAAAACAACATTGGAGGCGGCTTATGGTAGAGAATTGAACATTACATTTCCTGGCAACATCTCTGGTGGACATTCCTGCAGTCAGCATGCTCAAAACTTGAGACATTTCTGGCATTGTGTTGTGTGACAAAACTGCACATTTTAGAGTGGCCTTTTATTGTCCCCAACACAAGGTGCACCTGTGTAATGATCATGCTGTTTAATCAGATTCTTGATATGCCACACCAGTCAGGTGGATGGATTATCTTGGCAAAGGAGAAATGCTCACTAACAGGGATGTAAACAAATTTGTGCACAACATTTTGAGAGAAATGAGCTATTTGGAACATTTCTGGGATCTTTTATTTCAGCTCATGAATCATGGGACCGACACTTTACATTTTGCGTTTATATTTTTGTTCAGTGTAGATTAATGGTATGTAGGTTATTGTGTCTAAGAGTAGGTTAGGTATGCTGGACTTGTTTGAGTGCATTAAGTCAGAACTATGTGTAACTGTGTCACTACATTCCAGGTACTTGAAAAATATATACGCTCCGTCTTCACAGGGTCGTAAATACATCAGACAAAACCCACATGTGGATTTAGACATTTCAATGACTTAACCTTTTGAGTTGAAACCGTTTTTTCTTTGTGTTTCATCTTTTAAGTAAGCCTCGATATGGAGTGATATTAGAGCCAACAAAAATGTAATCGGAATTTAATAATTTGAATTTAATCATTCAACTGGCAAGGAATGAACTATCAAATAAATGATGAGATAATCAAACACTGAGAGAATCTTAGAAACTGCTGCTGAGGCCTTTTCCCAGAGAACCGAAATAGAATCCTTAGAACTGCTTTTACTTCCTGCTTTGCTTTGGTACACTCAAAATGGCTGCCAGTCCACCCACGTCATCGACTTGAATACAGGGTTGCCAGGTGACGTACAACGCCTCCTGGCGGCCATGTTGGAAGACCATCGCATCAATTCTTCCGACAACAACAGCTGCATGATAACAGTGCCTAAAACTAGTGTGCAGTATTTGGCTGCTCTAACAAGGCAGGAAAGACAACGGGGAAAATATATATTGACAGATTACGCACAATCATAAAACACCAAGGAGATAGCTACCTAGCTACAAATGCAAGTCTGTGTCTTTATTTTAAAATGACAAATACATCAAGATAGTTAACTAGTTAATATGAAGTTAGCAAGCTGGTGATATTTAGTTCACTTAGCTAGCTAGCTAGCTAACATTACATTAGCAGCTAATTTGAGTTAGCCTGCCCACTAAATTCCTGTAGCAAGCTAGCTAGCTAATAATACATTGTTTATAATTATCTAAATATATTTACTTACTTGAATAGGTTCTCCCACTGCCTCTGTGTTCTGGGTCCTCAGAAAAATGAAATAAATGGGTAATCTTCCTGATGTTTACGGTGGTTGCAAAATACAGCCAGCATTGAGCAAGGCACTTAACCCTAATTGCTCCTGTAAGTCGCTCTGGATAAGAGCGTCTGCTAAATGACTAAAATGTAAATGTCAAAAAAATGGACGATTGGAGGACTTCCACCTGGCTGACTCTGGTCTTCCAACATGGCGCCCCGTGTGGTTGCTAGGTGATTTGTGACGCAACTGTAACCCATCTATAGGGAAGCCGGTTTTCCTCGTTCTAGTCCTGTGAGATAACCTGAACCTTGACTCTTAACCACAGCTAGCCGTCTCTCATCTTGAACCAAACATTGCTTCTGAGGCTTTGAAGCTCTAACTGGTCTCTCACACACACACACACACACACGCACGCACACACACACACACACACACACGCACGCACGCACACACACACACACACACGCACGCACGCGCACACGCACACACACACACACACGCACACACACACACACACACGCACACACACGCACACACACACACGCACGCACGCACACACGCACACACACACACACACACACACACGCACGCACACGCACGCACACACCGTCCTGTTTGTCCTGTTTGGGACCAGGCAACTGTCTCAGGCTGTATTCTTCTTCCTGTTTTGTGACCAGGCCTCTGGAATAGCAGTCCATGACGACGTCGTGCTCACGTTTGACAAGATCAGAGTTCGCCTCCAGGGGGCCGACAAGCAGGAGCAGCTGAAGCTGGTGCTCTTCAAGATCAGTGATGATGGGAAATGTATCATTGTGGACGAGGAGAAATGCCTGAAGGTAATAATAATTATATATAATAATAATAATAATAATATGCCATTTAGCAGACGCTTTTATCCAAAGCGACTTACAGTCAATAGTGCATACATTTTTGTGACATTTGACATTTAGCGTTCACTTTTATCCAAAGCATAACTTTTTTTTTTTTTTTTTTATGTATGGGTGGTCCCGGGAATCGAACCCACTATCCAGGCGTTGCAAGCACCATGCTCTGCCAACTGAGATCCAAAGGACCATATATTTTGGCATTTTAAGCTTGTCTCAATTAATCGTTCCTCGATTCCTTGCATCCTCTCTCCTCGCTTATTTCCCAAAATGCATTGGAGGAGAAGGTCCAAGGGGAGGGACCTTCTCCTCATTTTACTACTGAGATGGAGTCAAGGATATAGGATGCGAGGAATCACAGGAAGAATTTAGGGGCTGTGTCCTAAATCTCACAGGGCTCTGGTCAAAAGTAGGGCACTATATAGGGAATAGGGTGTTTTGTACTCAATTGAAGAGTTCAGGCGACTAGAATGTTAGAGACTTTAAGCATCATCCATTCATGACGCGCTACCTTGTTCTAATTCTAGACATTCAGGTACAGTGCCTTGCTAAAGTATTCAGCCCCCTTGGCGTTTTTCCTATTTTGTTGCATTACAACCTGTAATTTAACTGGATTTTTATTTGGATTTCATGTAATGGACATACACAAAATAGTCCAAATTGCTGAAGTGAAATGAAAAAAATAACTTGTTTCAAAATATTCTAAAAAATAAATAACAGAAAAGTGGTGCGTGCATGTGTATTCACCCCCTTTTGATATGAAGCCCCTAAATAAGATCTGGTGCAACCAATTACCTTCAGAAGATTGCAGTATCTGTCCAGAGGACCACTTTAAGCCGTACACTCCACAGAGCTGGGCTTTACGGAAGAGTGGCCAGAAAACAGCCATTGCTTAAAGAAAAAAATTAGCAAACATGTTTGGTGTTTGCCAAAAGGCATGTGGGAGACTCCCCAAACATATGGAAGAAGGTACTCTGGTCAGATGAGACTAAAATTGAGCTTTTTGGCCATCAAGGAAAACGCAATGTCTGGCACAAACCCAACACCTCTCATCACCCCGAGAACAACATCCCCACAGTGAAGCATGGTGGTGGCAGCATCATGCTGTGGTGATGTTTTTCATCGGCAGGGACTGGGAAACTGGTCAGAATTGAAGGAATGATGGATTGCGCTAAATACAGGGAAATTCTTGAGGGAAACCTATTTCAGTCTTCCAGAGATTTGAGACTGGGACGGAGGTTCACCTTCCAGCAGGACAATGACCCTAAGCATACTGCTAAAGCAACACTTGAGTGGTTTAAGGGGAAACATTTAAATGTCTTGGAATGGCCTAGTCAAAGCCCAGACCTCAATCCAATTGAGAATCTGTGGTATGACTTAAAGATTGCTGTACCAGCGGAACCCATCCAACTTGAAGGATAGATGTGCCAAGCTTATAGAGACATACCCCAAGAGACTTGCAGCTGTAATTGCTGCAAAAGGTGGCTCTACAAAGTATTGACTTTGGGGGGGTGAATAGTTATGCACGCTCAAGTTTTCAGTTTTTTTTGTCTTATTTCTTGTTTGTTTCACAATAAAAAATATTTTGCATCTTCAAAATGGTAGGCATGTTAAGTAAATCAAATGATACAAACCCCCCAAAAATCCATTTTAATTCCAGGTTGTAAGGCAACAAAATAGGAAAAATGCCAAGGAGGGTGAATACTTTTGCAAGCCACTGTAGCATTGTTTAAAATTCTTAAAATTCTTAATATAATGTAATTGGGAGCTAACGTAGCTGTCATAGAATTACGTAGTGTCATGTTAATGCTTTAAAATGCAGAAACCGCAATGTCCAAACTTTATGTCCTACTATTATAATTAGGGTTATGGTTAGTAACGTGAGCATCTACAAAAAATGCTATATAACTGCAATCAATTAATCAATTACCAATCAATTAAGGTCAAGGACCTGAACGGGGAGGAGGACGTATTCAGGAAGATCGTCAACATGATGCCCACGGATGACTGCCGCTATGCCCTGTACGACTGTTCCTGGGAGAGCAAGGACAGCCCCAAGGAGGACCTGGTCTTCATCATGTGGTAGGTTGGACCATATAGTTAGAATAACTACATTAGAATAACTACCGCTGTACGACTGCCCCTGGGAGATGAAGGAAGGCGATAGGTGGACAGTAGATCATGTGGTAGGTTGAACCGTAGAATTAGAATGACATGTACTGTACCACCATGAATAACACTACCATGTCAGCCGTATTGAGTGGAGGGAGTGAGAGAGAGAGGATTTGGACATTGACTCAAGGCAGAATGTTTGGAGCGCTTTCTAAACGTTGTATTTTTTTCTGTTTGAATTGCAGGGCTCCGGAACACTCAACTATCAAAAAGAAAATGAAATACGCCAGCTCAAAACAATACATTAAAGCAAAGTTCCAAGGTAAGAGTTTGGGTATTCTCAGTTCTGCTTCAAGACATTCATCCAATCACCTTCCCAGCATCAGGGGGGGATATGTCCATTAGGTACCGAACGGAATAAAATGGACTGAAACAGGGAGAGACTGCCTGGACTTGTCCAATAAGATCGCTGCATATTGCATGCTAGAATCCGCAGTTGCTACATCCATTTTTGGATTTATTGATGAATCATTATACCCATTGATTCTTGAAAAATATAACTTATAAATGCCTCATGAGCTCAGTTCAACTGTCGTTCCCAGTGGCGTGTCCAGAACATTTTGAATGGGGTGGCCAAGGTGGGGCACAGACCCAGTTTAGGGGGGCCCTAACATTATTAACCTTAACTGAGTTTTATCTATATAATTATGATGGTTCAACACATGAAATGCTTCAGCTTAGGTTTGGTATACAGTACCAGTCAAAAGTTTGGACACATCTACTCTTTCCAGGATTTTTCTTTATTTTTACTATTTTCTACATTGTAGAATAATAGTGAAGACATCAAAACTATGAAATAACAAATATGGAATCATGTAGAATCTCAAATTATTTGAGATTCTTCAAAGTAGCCACCCTTTGCCTTGATGACAGCTTTGCACACTCTTGGCATTCTCTCAACCAGCTTCATGAGGAATGCTTTTCCAACAGTCTTGAAGGAGTTCCCACATATGCTGAGCACTTGTTGGCTACTTTTCCTTCACTGCGGTCCAACTCATCCCAAACCATCTCAATTGGGTTGAGGTCGGGGGATAGTGGAGGCCAGGTCATCTGATGCAGCACTCCATCCCTCTCCTTGGTCAAATAGCCCTTACACAGCCTGGAGGTGTGTTTTGGGTCATTGTCCTGTTGAAAAACAAATGATAGTCCCACTAAGTGCAAACCAGATGGGATGGCGTATCGCTGCTGAATGCTGTGGTAGCCATGATGGTTAAGTGTGCCTTGAATTTTAAATAAATCTGAACAGTTGATGTTGAGATGTGTCTGTTACTTGAACTCTGTGAAGCATTTACTTGGGCTGCAATCTGAGGCTGGTAACTCTAATGAACTTATCCTCTGCAGCAGAGGTAACTCTGGGTCTTCCATTCCTGTGGCGGTCCTCATGAGAGCCAGTTTCATCAGTGCGCTTGATGGTTTTTGCGACTGCACTCGAAGAAACTTAAAATGTTATTGAAATGTTCCAGATTGACTGACCTTCATGTCTTAAAGTAATGATGGACTGTCTTTTCTCTGCTTATTTGTATGGACTTGGTCTTTTACCAAATAGGGCTATCTTCTGTATACCCTCCTACCTTGTCACAACACAACTGATTGGCTCAAATGCAATAAGAAGGAAAGAAATTCCACAAATTAACTTTTAACAAGGCACACCTGTTCATTGAAATGCATTCCAGGTGACTACCTCTTGAAGCGGGTTGAGAGAATGCCAAGAGTGTGCAAAGCTGTCATCAAGGCAAAGGGTGGCTACTTTGAAGAATCGCAAATATAAAATATATTTAGATTTGTTTAACACTTTTTTGGTTACTACATGATTCCATATGTGTTATATCGTAGTTTTGATGTCTTCACTATTATTCTACAATGTAGAAAATAGTAAAAAATAAAGAAAAACCCTTGAATGAGTAGGTGTATCCAAACTTTTGACTGGTACTGTATATCCCTGTTCAAATAAATCATAAATCAATTCCAAAAGTCTTGTTGCAGTGTTTGCATTCAGTAAATTCACTTGAAAGTGCCATCCAGAGTTGAATTATTCTGTGACATTCGTGGTTGTCTATGTTTTTAAGGGGACCTCCTATGTGAAAATGCATTATAGTAAAGACATGTAAACGTGTGACCTTTTTTAATGTGTCATGAACACAACCAGTCGTGATGTTTTCATCTGATTGTCAAACAAATCACTTCAGAAAGTCGGTTAAGTAGGTTAAAAGCACACGTTCGTCTACTCCAAAATAAGTCCAGCACCTTCCGAACAGTGCACTGTGCACCCCCCATTTGAATGGAAAGGGATATTTATTACAAACACCATATGTGTAATTGCATTCATCCTACAAAGTAGCATGTATTCATGGATGCCAAGGGAAGCCAGACCCCCCCCCCCCCCCCCCAAAAAAAATAAAATCTAATTCGTGTCTATCCGTGTTTCATAATTTTCCTTCAATTCACAATCTATTTCACCAAAGAAAGCATCCGAGGCAAACAGTGCCCCTCTGTCTTAATATCTGTAGTCCATGTTTCTGATGATGTCTGGCCAAAAAGAAAAATGACATGTAATACTCTTTTTGGCCAGACAGCATCAGATACATGGGCTACGCATGCCAAGACAGAGGGGCGCTCTTTCGCTCGCTCAGGTGCTTTCTCCGGTGAGATTGATAAGTCTTTCCTTCGGTACGCGTCTTGGTCAAAATGATCAATATATTTAGAGACAACCTATCAGATCTGGAGCGGCCACCCCCCTGGACACGCCATTGGTCGTACCCCATCAGAACCCAAAATATAATTATTTTTTTTTACTCCAATGTTTCGTCAACAAGAAATGTAAACAAACACTGTATAGCCTCAAAACATGAATAAAACTATCATTTTGATATCATGGGATGGTCAGAATTTGAGTGGTTACACTTCCCCAGGCCCATCCATCAGCTTTTTACCAAAACGGAGACTGGGTGACCACTTTGTTATTGCTACAAGTGCGGATTCTAGCGGACAGTAGCCTGGTGAATGACACAGTAATGACAGACTAGTGGCCTGAGGTGGTTTCTAGCAGTCTAAGCCAGGTCCTCCAGACACTGCTGCGGTTCGAAACCGGCCCAGTGATATTACTCTCCTCTATTTTCCATCCCCAATAAAAAAATAAAACTAAAATATGTGAGGAGAGGGACTCCTTTAAAAAAAAAGGAGAAATGACTGACTGGCTGTGTTCTCGTGTGTTTCACAGGTCTGAAGTTTGAGTGGCAGGTGAACGACATGTCAGACGCCAAAGACAGCTCTGCCTTCATTGATAAACTGGGAGGGAGAGGAGTTGTTAAAAAACTGGAGGGGAAAGAGGTCTAAGGTCCTGATTCCTGACGCCATCATACAACATGGAATCAAAACCAGACCTGGGTTCAAGTAATATTTGAAATCCTTCAGATACTTTCAGCATTCGCTTAAGTCTGCTTAAGAGTGGGTGGGCTGTTTAAAAAACAACAACTGTTTTTACGTTTGGGACTTTTCTATTGCTTCCATTGCAACAGGCAAGTGCAATCAAGTATTTGAAATGAGTTCGAATAGTATTTGAACCCAGGTCTGTTCAAAACACCAATGCAAAAGCAGCCCATTGCCTGTGTCCAATTGAACTGTCCATCAACAGAGTATGGTAGTTGATTTGGTCTTTATAAAAACATGCCTTGGTCAAAGGCAGATTGGTAATAAAATAGCTACTCATGTAGTTGATACATTTCATACTTTTTCAGACATAACTGCTTCATGATTTATACAAATTCACATGTATTTTCTTGTAGCTTGGGTTCCTAGTATCATCCTTGAATGTGCTTTTATTTTTGGTATCCTGTGTCTATTGACTCTGTTCCAGACCAATCATCTGATACAATTTTAAGCATACTATTCATATGTCACACCTTCCATGTTTGCTGATGTTTGGTTGAAATTCGAAAAAATGTCACTAAATGTATTGTTAAAAAAAGGAAGATACCTCCACAGAATGTTGATGGCAGAAGCTCCACCCCTTTATAATAAAGAGAAACTGAATTCCCCTGGATGGTCTGTCTGTCTGTCTGTCTGTCTGTGTGCAGTATTCCATTTGATACCACAGAGACTTGACACTAAAGGTTGCACTATTGTCCGGGGCAATTGTCAACAGAGCAGTCGGGCAAGTTAAGTCTGGTGTTGATTCTGGTGTTATACTTTGTTATATGTGGTCCTCTGTAGCTCAATTGGTAGAGCATCGGCGCTTGTAACGCCACGGTAGTGGGTTCGATCCCCCGGGGACCACCCATACGTACAAATGTATGCACGCGTGACTGTAAGTCGCTTCGGATAAAAGCGTCTGCTAAATGGCATATTATTATAGAGAAGCTTCTCAGGAACACAGAACTTTATTTTATGAAAATACAGTGTTTTCCACAAGCACATGGAGTAGTCAGCCAAATAGAAGAGGTAGCCAGCCAGGATCCCCCGGGAACAAAGCTCTATTTTGGTGGCCTTTAGTACATTCTAATGCCTTGATTCCATCCAAAATACATCAAAATTATTGAATACTTTCTTGAGTTTACCTCTCAAATTGGAAACGTGTTGTTGTATTGTGTTTACAATTTCAATTACTGAAAATGTATGAATTCAGTGTATTGTTATTTTTGGGGGGATATCGACTAGGCCCTATATATTCAACTGGTGGACCGCGGACCGGATCCGGACCCAGAACGGGGTCAATACAGACCACAGGTCCCAAAAATAAATTATATATATCAAGTACCAGTCAAAGGTTTGGACACACCCACTCATTCAAGGTTTCTCTTTGCTTATTTGAGCTGTTCTTGCCATAATATGGACTTGGTCTTTTACCAAATAATGCTATCTTCTGTATACCCCCCTACCTTGTCACAACACAGCTGATTGGCTCAAACGCATTAAGAAGGAAATAAATTCCACAAATTAACTTTTAAGAAGGTACACCTGTTAATTGAAATGCATTCCAGGTGACTCCCTCATGAAGCTGGTTGAGAGAATGCCACGAGTGTGCAAAGCTGTCATCAATGCAAAGGGTGGCTACTTTGAAGAATCTCAAATATAAAATATATTGTTATTTGTTTAACGCTTTTTTGGTTACTACATGATTCCATATGTGTTATTTCTAAGTTTTGGATGTCTTCACTATTATTCTACAATGTAGAAAATAGTAAAAAAAAAAAAAAAAACTGGAATGAGTAGATGTGTCCAAACTTTTGACTTGTATTGTATTTCCCTCTTTGCAACACATGACCACACAGCTGGGCAGTGGCCAGAGTTAGGGCATTGTGGGCCGTATGTTTAACACCCCTGTGTTAAATGTTTTGTATTTCTCTATGGTACCCTTTGAGGCAAGTTATCGATATATATTCAGTTAAAACCAATGTTGTTTACATAATTGTGTAAAAAAAAAAACGTGTGAATTTAATTCTTCCAAAATGTCTGGAGTTCCTATTCGTAATAGCGTCAACACCAACCCTTATGTCTATACCAGACATGGAAAAACCTTTGGCACACAAGGTAACAAATATCGCAAGCAGTACACAGAGATGCAATTTCAATTGACTTTATTCTTTATTCGGCTCATGTTACATGGAGAATAAAGGACTACTAAAGCACTACATGTCAGGAGATTTTCCGGAAAGGTCCGTCTGAGAGCTTCACTCTTCATCAAGCCCTTTCTGTGAAAGAAGATGGATAAAGGTTGTGAAAAATAAACCACTGTATTCTGAAAACATTGTTATTATTATACTGTGGGTGTTCCAATGTAAATTACACAATGGGGCAACTCCAATGAATGTTTATTCATGTATGGAATACACTGCATGTCATGCACTAAAACACTGTTCATGAAATGGCCCTGACTTTACACCAATCGTGTTTGCTAGCAAATTAAACTAAGATTTTACAAAACTTTGCACATAAGGTGAAATTATGTCAAATCAAATCATTCAATTAACATTAAATTAATTTGGCTATTGGTTCTTCAACTACATTAGAATAAAAAAAAAAATGTAAACAGCAACGCTTGCCATCGCACAGTAAGTGACCACTGAAACCAGGAAGTGTGCAACTGACCTGGGAGCAGGGTCACAACTCCGGACCTCACTCCTCTTCCTTTCCTTTCTGTGACAGAAGATAGATCGATAAGAACATTGAACTCCTGCTGGAAAAACATTTATACTGCCGTATACGGTCTTGCTCTAGTTAAAATTACAACGAACTTCAACAGTTAAGTAGCACAGCCTACACTTTTAACAGGTATGGAATAAACGACGAACATCATGTTTTCCACATACAGATGGTCCTGATTCTCCTTACATCTGTTATGTAAAGAATTAAAAGTTTATAGCTTATTTATAGTTGCAATATTGTCCAATGAACACTTCAAGTACAATGAACAGTAGATTATTTTTGATTCTTAAACAATACGTATTACAGAAATTCAGTTTAAAAAATGCAATGACACATCATTTTTTGTTCCCAGTTTTCTTAGGCATCCTAAAACCTATATATTTCCACGGTAGCGTACATACATCAGATTATCTTGTAGTGTAGGTACATATTGTTGATGAAGACTAAATTGTTGAAGTCAAAGCATGTAATGAATATCAATGTTGCTGAGTGGAGTGGTTATTACACATAATTGTCAGTAATTATAATGCTATGGGCAATTACCCTGTGGCATAAGCTTTAGTGATTTGCTACGGGGGAAATGACTAAAGGCTATTGTACACACATTGAAGTTCTCCTTTAAGTTGAATTTGTTTATCAAACTAATGAATTAAAAAAACAGGTGAAGTATAATCTTTGACTTGTTATTACACTGTACCTACTTCTGAAACTACCATGGAAAATAATTTAATGTAAAGTGGGGCCTTTTTTTGAGAGAGAGAGAATGGCCATTGGGACCATTAGCAGCAAGCTATTACATTTTGACTTGATCCTGTCTTGTATAGTTTTAGAACACAATGGATGCCAGCAAAATCAATTATTATAAATGTAGATATTCAGACGTTAATGATATTATGGCTGTTGGATATCACATGCCTTAAAAGTATTCAACATTAAGGCTTCAGCTAAAACATTACAATATGCAAATTATATAATGAATAGATCCTTGACAGCAACTACCGACCTTGGAACCGGCATCACGACTCTTGGCTCTCATCTTGTTGACCTGAGACTCGGCAATATCAGCCCTCTCCTCTGCCTCATCCAGTTCATGCTGAATCTTGCGGAACTTGCCCAAATTGGAATTGGCTTGTTCCTCCTGTAGAAAAAATATGGATGATTTAGTCTCTGGCAAACGCAACAATTCATAAATGACAGATGCATCAGTTGGATGGCGGAAGGTTTTGTACTTACAGCCTCCTCTGCAGTTCTCTTGTAGGATTTGACCTTCAGCTGCAGTTTGTCCACCAGGTCCTGAAGACGGCTCAAATTTTTACGGTCTTCCTCAGTCTGCACCAGAAAAACAAGGGGGAAAAAAAGATGGTCATATATGAACCATTTTATTCTGAGCCATGTTCATAGTGCAACTTTGATGTACCTGGTAGGTGAGTTCCTTGATGCGTCTCTCGTATTTACGGACTCCTTTCACAGAATCGCCGCCCCTCCTTTGCTCCATTTCCACTTCCGTCTCTAGCTCCCTCACCTACAAAAGACATGATGGATGTTAACACACCATTTACAATTATTGTTGTTACTACTACATTACATATTGAAGCTAGAAATATGAAAAATAATATTCTGAATTAATAGAAGAGAAGGTCTCAATCACTTACTCTGGACTCCAGCTTCTGGATCTGCTTCTTGCCCCCCTTCATGGCGATTTGTTCAGCTTCATCCAGGCGGTGCTGCAGGTCCTTGATGGTCTGCTCCATGTTCTTCTTCATGCGCTCCAGGTGAGAGCTGGTGTCCTGCTCCTTCTTCAGCTCCTCGGCCATCATGGCAGCATCCGTAATGGCCTTCTTGGCCTTTTCCTCTGCGTTTCTGCACTCCTGCACAGCCTCCTCCACTTCGGTCGAAAGCTGGGATGTGTCGCCCTCCAGCTTCTTCTTCTGGCTCAACAGGCTGGTGTTCTACACATAAGAATGAGGAATTACTTTCACATTATCTTAAACATTTTTTCAAGTTGTGTATATTTTGATAAGGCTATCCGTTGTCGTCGTCCCATCGGTGCCTTGCCTGAGAGTGCAGCAGCTGAACTCTCTCACTAACGTCCAGAAGCTCCTGCTCGGCCAGTTTGCGGCCTCTGTCCGTCTGCTCCACCATGGACCTCAGCTCATCCAGTTCAGCCTGCATCAGGTTGTTGCGTCTCTCCACAATGGCAATGTTCTCCTTCAGGTCGTCACTGCCACGAAGAGCATCATCCAGCTGCAGCTGAGAATCCTGTGGAGAGAATTGATGATTTTAGACGTATTTGATTGCTAATTGTTTTACTGTCTTGTTTGACGTTATTATTATAATCACAATTTAGTAGGTGTTTTTTTTTGTGAAGGCACTAGTGTTTAAGATTAAATGCTGTGGAAGTGTTACCTTCAGATGGGAATGGAGACCCTTAAGTTGCTTCTGGGCCTCTCCTGCCTGCCTGTTGGCCTGGCTGAGCTGGATCTCCATCTCGTTGAGATCTCCCTCCATCTTCTTCTTCAGCCTGAGAGCTTCGTTCCTGCTGCGAGTCTCTGACTCCAGGGAGCTCTGCAGGGTTTCCACCACTCTCTGCTGGTTCCTCTTGTTCATCTCCATCTCCTCGTCCTTCTCCACCAGTTTGCGCTCAATGTCAGCTTTGACCTGGTTGTACTCCAGCTGTGCCCTCAGGATCTTGCCCTCCTCATGCTCCAGGGAGCCCTATGGCAACACAGCACACATTGACTGTAAAAATATTCTAATACTTTCACCGACGGTAAATGATGTCTTGTCCCTACCAGTAAATATCTTCCAGTCTCACCTCAGCTTCCTCTAGAGCAGTCTGTATCTCCGCCTTCTCTTGCTCCAGCTGTTTACGGATCTTCTCCAGCTCATGGACGCTCTTTCCTCCCTCGCCAAGTTGCTCAGTCAGGTCAGAAATTTCCTCTGTGGGGGGAAAAACAATTGCACATCAGTATCTTGTGATAACAAACCTCTGTCATACTATTGAAATGATTGACTTAATGATGCAGGCTAATTATACTGATTATCTGACCTTGAAGGTTCTTGTTCTCCCTCTTCATGGTCTCCAGATGATCCAGAGACTCCTCATAAGAGTTCTTGAGTTTAAAGAGCTCAGTGCTGAGAGATCTGGCCTCTTTCTGGGAGCTCTCCAGCTCAGTCTGAGACTCCTCAAATTTCTGCTTCCACTCAGCCAGGACCTGGTGGAATCACACAGGTATTGTAAATGGTTTGACTAAACAGTATATGATTATCGTGTATTTATAATGAAAGTTATCCAATAATAATACCTTGTCGAAGTTCCTTTGCTTCTTGTCCAGAGCGGCAGCAGCTGCATTGGATCTCTCCACATCCACCATGAGATCTTCAATCTCATTCTGGAGTCGGTGTTTGGTCTTCTCCAGGGAGGAGCATTTAGCATTAACAGCTTCCACAGCTTCCTCTGCGTCCTGCAGACGTTGAGCCAGCTTCTTCCTAGATTGACATAGATGGGAAACACATTTCAGGACAGCTGACTTTTTTGGGGGGTCCATATATAATGGTTGTGTGTAATTCATGTACATTCATCATATGCTTTTGTGTATCGCTCATTCAGCCAAGGTTGGATAGCCTTGAAAGTGAGAAAAAAATCCTTACTTTGCCTCTTCAAGCTCCTCGGTCTTCTGGATGGCATCAGTTTCATACTTGGTTCTCCACTGAGCCACCTCAGCGTTGGCCTTGGACATGCCACGCTGCAGCTCAGCCTTGGCCTCCTGCTCCTCCTCATACTGCTCCCGGAGCAGGTCGGAGTCATGGCGAGCAGACTGCACCTGCATGGGCAAGTGCGTTCTTTGCCTGGTAAGGACATAGAAAAAACAATCTGTAATTATGAACAAATATTCTGTAATTATGAAAAAAATATTCTGTAATTATGAAAAAATATTATGTTATTATGAAAAAATATTCTGTAATTCTGAAAAAATATTCTGTAATTCTGAAAAAATATTCTGTAATTATGCTGGAGGATGAATGTAGTTGTATAAGGGGCTCTACGTTTATTGTATAAATACCTTGACTTCCTCCTCCAGTTGTCTCTTGAGGTCTTCAATCTGCTGAACGTTGGACTGCTTCCCTCTGGTCAGTTGGGAGACCAGAGAGTCCTTCTCCTCCAACTGTCTGGCAAGTTCACCTGTTTTAATATAATTCATATTATTTCGATTAGTCTCGTATTGTGGACGTGGCGATTCATTGTGGCTGCTCATGTGAATGTTCATGTTAAGTTACTATACCATTCTCAGTTTGAAGCTTTGCTTTCTGCATGGTGAGATCATTGTTGAATCGTTGTCCTTCCTCAGCTTTCGTCCTGTATTCACTCATCTGGTCCTCTAGAGTGCGGCACATTTTCTCCAAGTTTGTCTGAAAACATTATGTTTTTTTTTAGATAACACAGCACAACCTTCATAGATCATCTCTCTGAAACTAAGAGCAATATACAATGTCAATTTGCCATATCTATTTGATCTCAGTAAACGCTTGTATTTCATAATGATGAATCCACCGACCTTAGTCTTGACAATCTGCTCCATGTTGGAGACCACATCATCCAGCTCCAGCCTGAGCTCACTCTTCTCCTTCTCCAGCTTCTGCTTCACTCTCTGAAGGTTGTCGATCTGCTCTCCCAGGTCAGCCACACTGTCCGCATTTTTCTTCCTCAGAGAGGCAGCGGTAGCCTCGTGCTGCAGAGTAGCCTCTTCGAGGTCTCTGCGCACCTTCTGGAACTCTGCCTCCCTCTTCTTGTTCATCTCAATCTGGGCAGCAGTGGCTCCACCAGCTTCCTCCAGCCGCTCACTGATCTCCTCCAGCTCTCTGGACAAGTCTGCCCTCTGTTTCTCCACCTTGGCGCGGGCAGCTCTCTCGGCCTCCAGCTCTTCCTCCAGCTCCTCAATGCGGGCCTGAAATCGTGGGAATTGAAAATGATTTTCTGGTATGAGCTGAACATAAAAACAAGTTCAATAGAAAATATGATCTTTTCAACAATGATATTGAAATACCTGCAACTCCTTCAGTTTCTTCTGAAGTTGGGCACTCATGGCCTGCTCATCCTCAATCTTGCTGCTGAGTTGGCTCATTTCAAAGTCCTTCCTGATGAGTAAAGCACACACAGTTTAACGCTTTCTTATAAATAATTTCTTCGTTCGATTTTTGGGGGATTTTTGGGGAGTTGTGATCTTTTCTGTTCTAAAATAGTACCGGTATGTATGCTTTTTATTTTAATTTGTGATCTTACTTCTTCATTCTTTCCTCCATCTGCTGCTTGTCGTTCTCCAGGTCCATTAGGCTCTCCTGGGTCAACTTCAAATCTCCCTCCAGCTTTCTCTTGGCTCTCTCAAGGTCCATCCTCACCTTCTTCTCTTGCTCCAGAGACCCTTCAAGCTGATAAAGGATATGTTTTCAACAATATTCTGAGTTCTTGTAGCCTATTTTTAAGGATACGACTATTGTGTTGTAATTTTTATCAATTCCAATTTGATACTCACGTCATCAACTTGCTGTTCCAGTTTGGCTTTGGCCTTGGTCAGCGTGTTGACTTTATCCTCCTCACTTTGCAAGTCATCCAGCGTTTGCTGATGAGCCTCCTGCAGAGCCTTCTTCTCCTTGGTCAGCTTGGCAATGATTTCGTCCAGAGCCGCCATCTCCTCAGTCAGGTTTTTAACCTAAAGAAAACAGAACAATGTCATCACAGACGTTCATCCAAACCAATCGTTTGGAGTTTAAACAATCCAAGAATGAAGAGAAACGTTTTACCTTGTTCTCCGTGGCATGCTTCTCCTTCTCCACTTTAGCCAGAGTGAGCTCCAGATCATCAATGTCCTTCTTGAGTTCTGAGCACTCATCCTCCAGCTTCCTCTTCTTGGCAGTCAGCTCTGAATTCATCTCCTCCTCGTCCTCCAGTCTCTCTGTCAGCTCTTTGGCTTTGGCCTCAAGCTGGATCTTACTCTTGATCAGACCCTCGCATCTCTCTTCAGCATCACAAATAGTGTCTTCTGACTGTCAACATGTCAATGTATTGTAAGTATATATAAAATCCTCCAAAGTTCAGAAGTTTATTTTGGTGGGAAAATATTTGGACGCTACAAATAATGGCCAATTGCTCCAGTAATTGTATGACATTTTGATTTATCAATCATGTCTCTTCCCTCTCTCTGTTTTTCCATGTCTCATGCTGAATCCCAAACCAGTCCCAAACCTTCGATTTGTGAGTTCACAAGTGCCTCCCCCACAGGTTTCGCAAAGCTGAGGGAGTAATAATTATCGAGGGGATGGGGGCTAATTAGACCCTCCGTTAGCCACTTCGACCGAGCCAGCAACGTTGTAGTCTCAAAGGCAAAGCGCTTTCCCAACACGCACCGGAATATGTTTGGACTTTGCATAATTTCATAAAAAAGAATGGAAAGGCTTGATGTGACAACGGAGGGACCTTGAAGCGAGTTGGTACGGGCGAGGGGCTGGTTTGGGATTGGGCCTCAGTCACACTGAGAACTAGAGAGGCCATTTTGACAAAGGATGTAACTGCAGCGATGTGACTGTAGTGCAATTAAAGTTACGTCAAAGTAAAGTAGAAATGTGGCTTTTACTCACAGATAGGACTGCCATTTGTAGGTCATTCTTCTCTTGGAGAAGGGAGACCATCTTCTCTTCCAACTCTTTCCTACGGGCATCCGTTTTAGCAAAAAGTTCTTTAAGCTTCAGGAATTCTTCCTTCATGTTGGCCATCTCTTTCTCAGTCTCTGCTGAAACCAGCAGAGGTTTGATCTTGAAGAACATCTTCATCCAGGGCCAATTCTTGACACCCATGAAGGCACGAATGTTCCATTGGATCACAAGCAAGGCATCCCTGTGAAATGTAATCAATTTAGCTTGTTATACAACCTTTTCCACCTCCACCATATTGTCTGCAGAAGTTCTATCTATTGATTTTCCAACCTGCGGTCAACAATTTTCTGGAACTCAATTCTGGCAAGTAGACCACGTGATCGGGCCTGCATGCCAGTGATGATGAGCGCGAGACGGTCGTCTCTCATCTCCTCAAGGGTACCCAGGAGACCAGCCTTGAAGAACACCTAATAATGATAGACATATACATATACATATATATATATGTATATATATATATTTACAGTAATACAAGATCCCAGAAGTTTTCCATACGCACAAAAAGCTTATTTCTCTCAAATTTGTTTACATCCCTGTTAGTGAGCATTTCTCCTTTGCCAAGATAATCCATCCACCTGACAGGTGTGGCATATCAAGAAGCAAGTTTTGAGGGAGCGTGCAATTGGCATGCTGACTGCAAGAATGTCCACCCGAGCTGTTGCACAGAGAATTGAATGTTCATTTCTCTACCATAAGCTGCCTCCAACATCGTTTTAGAGAATTTGGCAGTACGTCCATCCGGCCTCACAACCACAGACCACGTGTAACCACGCCAGCCCAGGACCTCCACATCCGGCTTCTTCTCCTGCGGCATCATCTGAGAACAGCCACCCGACAGCTGATGAAACTGTGGGTTTGCACAAGCTCATCTGGTGTTCGTCGTCCTCACCAGGGTCTTTATCTGACTGCAGTTCGGCGCCGTAAACGACTTCAGTGGGCAAAATGCTCACCTTCGATGGCCACTGGCACGCTGGAGAAGTGTGCTCTTCACGGATGAATCCCAGTTTCAACTGTACCGGGGCAGATGGCAGACAGCACGTATGACATCGTGTGGGCGAGCGGTTTGCTGATGGTTGCGGTGGGGTTATGACGAGATCCTGAGGCCCATTGTCATGCCATTCATCCACCACCAACACCTCATGTTTCAGCATGATAATGCACGGCCCCATGTCGCAAGGATCTGTACACAATTCCTGCAAGCTGAAAATGTCCCAGTTCTTCCATGGCCTGCATACTCACCAGACATGTCACCCGTTGAGCATGTTTGGGATGCTCTGGATCGACGTGTGCGACAGCGTGTTCAAGTTCCCGCCAATATCCAGCAACTTCGCACAGCCATTGAAGAGGAGTGGGACAACATTCCAAAGGCCACAATCAACAGCCTAATCAACTCTATGCAAAGGAGATGTCATGCTGCATGAGGCAAATGGTGGTAACACCAGATACTGACTGGTTTTCTGATCCACACCTACCTTTTTTTTATTTAAGCTATCTGTGACCATCAGATGCATATCTGTATTCCCAGTCATGTGAAATCCATAGATTAGGGCCTAATGAATTTATTTCAAGTGACTGATTTCCTCATATGAACTATAACTCAGTAAAACATAAACATATATAGATATAATATAGCTAAATATGTATATAAATACATATTTTTTCTGCCTTTCGACTGTAAATAACTTGTGTTATCTCTCAGATTTACAAACTTGCACGTGGTGTTTAGATTATGGAATTATTACCTCCATATGAACATGGGACAAACTGACCACAAGGTGGCCCTGTAATGATCAGTTGAGTCGAAAATTCTGCCCCCAGCTTTGAATCTCACTAACAACACCCAAATGCTACTTCTACGAAGTTTGATCAATTATCACATGACATTTAGTCTACAACATCTAATGACCAAGGTCTTTAAAACATGTAGGGACAGTCTATCTCTAACAGCAGAATGAACTTGCATGAGGGTGTGGCCTGTAACTTAAAAACGTGCAATTGTTTTTAAGTAGCCAGATCTAGATGTCCCACATGGTGTCGCTAAGACAAGCACACATTTTTATCTGTCAGAAGTTCTTTCAAGAGGTATTGCCATAAAGTTTGATAGAGGGTGCACTTGTTTGCATGGGGCATTGCCATTGAGGGTTTTCAGAATTTTGAAGTAGTCAACTAGGTGTGATTCTAAATAGGAAGGATCACAGAATTCCATCCAGGTCATCGGGAGGGGTCAGCCAATGAATTATACTCCTGAGCATTCAATAACAGCAGGAGGCAGTAAATCACCAACCTTTGATTTTAAAACCTCTTGAGATTATACACACTCTTAGCGCAATAGGTGGTGGCATGCACCCTTTTCAGTTGATTTATGAACCGCCAATACACTCACGGAAATATAAGAAATAGAAATGGTTTCCAATAGAGATAGCCCTCAATAGCGCTGTCCGTGCTGTCACAGAAGCGGCCTTTGCAAAGATAAGAGATCTTTCTCTGGTACATCTCTACGGGTCAACACTGCAAATATTGACTCTTTGCATAAACTTAATGTAATTGTCAACAAAAGCCTTTGACACGTATGGAATGCTTGTAATTATACTTCAGTATACCATAGTAACATCCGACAACAAAAAATAAAAATATCTCCTGACACTGAAGCAGCGAACGTTGTGAAGACCAATACTAGTGTCTCAAAACTTTTGACCACGACTGTACACCTCTATGGGTAATAAGATAAGAGATATTTCTCTATGTTTAGTTTGGCCTTGTGATGGTGATATTGATGCTGCTTGGACCCCTTTAGTTGCTCCTATTTTCCCTCCTGATCCAACAGGCCATATTTCCTTCCATCTATTTCGAGAACTTACCTTAGTGTGTCCTAATCTGTACTGGGTGTGGTCAATGTCCAGAGAGCCCAGCAGTTTTTCTGCCGCCTTCACGTTGTCGATGAACTGACCCTCAGGGATAGCATTTGGATTGAGGATGCGGTATCTGAATTTTAAATCAGAAAAAGAATGATCTTCAATGATGGCACACGTGGTTGGGCAAGCAGTTGGGTCATTCCACCTTTTGAGTAGTGTAGCTTTTGGTAAAAACAGTTTCACCATATTAAAACGAGAGTTCAGTTCACGTAACAGGGTTGACCTTAAAATGAGGGACATGTTAGTTTGTTTTTATCTTAAAATGAATCACTAATCACGTTAAATAAATCATAATCTTCAGATATGAATTTGTCAAAGCAACAAAATAACTAGGGCTTTACAATGGTGAAAACTTGGATAAATGTTGGGGTTAAGTGGGTTAAAATCCTCCTAGAAGTCACGGAGGATGAACAGAGGGACGTGTCAAAATGCTGAATTTGTTGCACTTTAGCAAGTCTTTACTCATATTAAAAATCTGATTTTTAAGAATTTTCCGTGTAGTCTACATTAAAGGGCACTTCTTTTAATATAACAGGCTTTTCAAATGTAATTTTTGTGCACAATTTCTATGTGAAATATCAAAGGGATGCAAAAGGCCCTGATTTCGTGGAATGACCCAGTTGCAACCTTATTTTTTTTACCTTTGTTTGAAGTCGGCATACAGGATCCTGTTGGGGAAGCCCTTCCTGCAGATCCTGATGCCTTCCAGCACACCGTTACAGCGCAGCTGGTGCATGACCAGAGGATTCTCCATGGCCCCAGGAGTCTTGGTCTCGTTGGGGATGAGGCAACGCACGAAGTGGGGGTGTGTAGACCTCAAGTTGGTCATGAGTTTACCCAAGTTCTCCTGTGAGTACGACACATGTAGAATTTTCCACCAGTGAATGAGTCTCCGAGTAACTCAAGAGTCGCAACGGCATTTCATGCTAACACTGCCAAATCCACAACATGCTGGCATCTCAAATGTAGTATTTAATATTCTGCCATGTAAAAACCTCAGAAATATATTATTTAAACTCAGATCTACCCTGTGCAATGCAGAATGTAAAACCTTCAGAAATATATTCATTTAAACTCAGATCTACCCTGTGCAATGCAGAATGTAAAAACCTCAGAAATATATTAACTCATATTTACCCTGTGTAATGCAGAATGTAATATATTAATCTACCCTGTGTAATGCAGAATGTAATATATTAATCTACCCTGTGTAATGCATAATGTAATATATTAATCTACCCTGTGTAATGCATAATGTAATATATTACTCTACCCTGTGTAATGCAGAATGTAATATATTAATCTACCCTGTGTAATGGAGAATGTAATATATTACTCTACCCTGTGTAATGCATAATGTAATATATTACTCTACCCTGTGTAATGCAGAATGTAATATATTACTCTACCCTGTGTAATGCAGACACAGTCTGGAAGGAAGAGCCTTTCTTCTTCTTTCCACCAGCCGCTTTGTCATCACCTGTATCATAATGAAATAACAATTCAAATACACTAGTATCACTACTAGTATGTCAATTGTTATTTACTTGAGTGGTTTGCAGTCTTTGCAGACAGAAACACATCGTACCTCCTTCTGCACCAGCGTAGCTCACAAAGAGATTGGCCAGGAACTTAAGACTTGACTTCTGGAACAGTCCGACCACAGTCTCATTCAGCGGGTCCTTGTTCTTCACCAGCCAGTTGCCAATGTTGTAGTCTACAGTGCCAGCATAGTGAACCAGGGAGAAATGGGCCTCTGGTCTACCTTTAATGATCTTGGGCTTTTGGAAGCATGCATTTTTGCCCAGATGGGTGTCGTACAGCTTAGATTTGAATGTAGCATCACTGGCCTTGGGGAACATGCACTCCTCTTCAAGGATGGACATGATACCCATGGGCTAGGGGAAGGAATGAATGAAAATAAATTAATGCCAAGGGAAAAGCATGGTGAATAAATATCAGAATAATTTGTCATGGCTCAAGGTTGCCTTTGTAATGCTAATTTTAAAAGTAACTTTCATTCAAAAAGTTTGAAATCACTAAGATGACCAAGGACACGTCATATAAAACCAACTGCAAAACTGAAGACACCAACCCTTTCAATGAGGTCAATGCAGGCAGCCAAGTCCATGCCGAAGTCAATGAACTCCCAGACGATGCCCTCCTTCTTGTACTCCTCCTGCTCCAGCACGAACATGTGGTGGTTGAAGAACTGCTGCAGCTTCTCATTAGTGAAGTTGATGCACAGCTGCTCAAAGGTGTTGAACTGGAATAGAAGTTGGCCAGTTTATTTTGTCAGCCGTAATATTTTAGATTAATCGTTTTTAATGACGTGGCCTTTTTTTTTATTTCTTCATAAAAATGTACATCAAACACTCACATCAAAGATCTCAAAGCCAGCAATGTCCAGCACACCAATGTAGTGCTGGCGAGCGTTCTTAGTGTCCAGAGTAAGGTTGATTCTTATCACCATCCAGAGGAACATGTTCTCGTAAATTTTCTTTGCCAGCGCACCAATTGAGTAGTACACCTGCAGAATGTTGACGAAGGAAATGACTGAGACACAGGCTCAAGATGAACGCACAGGTTTCCCAGACAGACTAGGCCTAGGGCGGCAGGTAGCTTTAGTGGTTAAGAGAGTTGTGCCAGTAACCGAAAGGTCACTGGTTCTAATCCCCGAGCCGACTAGGTGAAAAAATCTGTCGATGTGCCCTTGAGCAAGGCACTTAACCCTAATTGCTCGTGTAAGTCGCTCTGGATAAGAGCGTCTGCTAAATGACTTAAATGTAAATGCATAGTCCTGGACTGAACAGCATGCTTAACAGGGCATTAAAATATTAGACACTCTACACAGAAGTTTTATGATAAAAAAATTATTAGCTCTTGGAAATGTAAAACTCTTTTGAGACTCACCTGGTCGACACTCTGACCTTTGGTGACCCATTCATTTCCTACTTTGACCCTTGGGTGACACAGCCCTTTGACCAGGTCAGCAGAGTTCAGGCACATCAGATACGCGACTTTGTCAACATCTGTAAATGCAACGTTTTACGGTTGGAGGAGGCACTCTGACCGTCTGATTTTAACATATAATTGTACATTGAAGTGAGAGGTTTTAAATCCTCAGCACTCACCCTCGGTGCCGTCAGATTCTGCTTGCTCCTCCCGCTGCTTGTTCTTGAACTTCATGTTGCCGTAGTGCATGATGGCACCAGTCAGCTTGTAAATACCATTGATCTCTTCTTGGGAGAAGCCCAGCACATTAAAGGCATCCTAGATCAGAATAAAATAAACATTTTTTTTGGAGAGAAAGTTGGACAGATGAACAAGTGTAAAATGCCGTGAACTTTGAACTTACGTCAGTCGCCATCAGCTCGTCAGAATCATCAATGGAAGTTACTTTAATCTCCCCTTGGGAGATGAAGGCGTAGTCATAGGGATTGCTGGTGATGAGTAGCATCTCTGAAAAAGATTCGAACAGCTCGGTTTGAATGTGCAGTATGTCTGTGGTACTGTTTACTATTGCAGTGTTTCTCAACCTGTTTTTTTAACTGTGCCAGCCAGTTAACTGACAGAACGATCAGTAACATCCCAAGGACTGGTGCTGGTCCACAGACCTGAAGTTGAGAGACACTGATATAGTGTTCAGTAAAATAATAATAACATGCCATTTAGCAGACGCTTTTATCCAAAGCGACTTACAGTCACGTGTGCATACATTTTTACGTATGGGTGGTCCCCGGGGATCGAACCCACTACCCTGGGGTTACAAGCGCCATGCTCTACCAGCTGAGCTACAGAGAACCACACTACCTAGTTGAATGTTCTAATACTCACCTAGAAGTTCCGGTTTCTTTTGGGACAGGATCTGGTAGAAGATGTGGTAGTCTCTCTCAGCCTTGAGCTGGAAAGTCACACGTGACTTCTCCAGAAGATCTGATGAGCATTAAAAAGTACACGTGTATTTTATTAATCTGCGTCAAAGAGTTTTGAAATGTTATATCCAAAACGCCATATATCTATTTTTCAGAAATGTTGGTAAACTAGCTTTTATTGTTTAAATAAATTAGATGAAAGAGATTGGTGTGTTTTTTTCACTATGTAATCATGGCATGGGGTTGTTTAATGACAGACATGTATTTGTTTAAAATCTATCACTTGATGGTTTCATTTCAAAGAGAAAAATAATCATGTTTTTTTTGCATAATTCTATATATCTGCCTCACTCTCAGAGAAATAAGTAGTACTGCTAGGTTTTACACAGTCAAATATAACAAATAACTACATTTTAATTAAATAAATCATTAAAAAATAATAATTCAATACAGTAATATGAGATCTGTATGTAAATCATTTACAAATGACATTTTAGTCATTTAGCAGATGCTCTTGTCCAGAGTGACTTACAGTAAGTGCATTCATCTCAAGATAGCTACGTGAGGCAACCACATATCACAGTTAAATACACAGGATACAATCATTCCATTCCAGTTAAACTATGGATATATAGCGTTTAGCAAAAAGAACAGATTTTCATACACATCTAAAATCTACGAATTACACAACTAAACAACAGTCATTTTACACACTGATGTAAAAATCAAATGTTAAAAAATTGGTGGATATAGCATTTTAGAAATAAACTCTTCATTTGTTCAAACCGAATCAAATGTAAATATATATATCATTTTTTTTTACTTACAAGTCTCAATGTCAGCAGACGAAAGCTTCCCAGTGACACCAAAATGAATTCGGATGAATTTACCCTATAAGATTTTGCCAAGACATTAATTAATGTGCACACATACACAAGGTAATAGGGCGATACGATTTGAATGATAATGTGTTCTCAAACAGGAGGGGAAAACGTACAAATCGGGAGGAGTTGTCATTCCTGATGGTCTTGGCATTGCCAAAAGCCTCCAGGGCAGGATTGGCCTGGATGATTTGATCCTCCAGGGTCCCCTACAAACCAACATCCACACAGTGTTACATCTCTGTAATGAAAATCAATACTGTGTGAATTAAAACATGATTGAGCCGGTACAGCCAGGAAGTGTGTTTCATTTAGGACGAACGTTCTCTTCACCTTTTTCTCTTCTGCTGCACTTTTCTTTCCGGCAACAGCAGCAATGCTGGCGAAGTACTGGATGACTCTCTTGGTGTTCACAGTCTTTCCAGCACCCGATTCTCCACTGGGAATGGAAAAATACACATTTATCCTAATTGTAAATAGTCTCAAATTGATTTTAAACGTTGGTTTTAATGTACTTACGTGATGAGGACAGACTGGTTTTCCCTGTCTGTTGAAAGAAAAAGGAACATCAGTAAATAGCATATGTCATTTACGTGATGAAGACAGACTGATTTTCCTTGTCTGTTGAAAGAAAAGGAAGTATCAGGTAAATAACATATGTCATTTTCCAATTATAGTTTGATGTTTAGAATGTACTGTTCAGAACAGTAGCATTTTACCTGACAACATGTACTGGTAGGCATTGTCAGAGACAGAGAATACGTGAGGAGGAGCTTCTGTCCTCTTCTTGCCTCTGTATGCATTGACAACAGACTGATCGTATACTGGCAGCCACTTGTAGGGGTTGACCGTGACACAGAACAGCCCTGAGTAGGTCTGTGGAAGACGAGAAAGGTGCAGATTTAAAGTTTCGTTTATTTGAATCAATGTTTTTGATGCTGTATTGTGAAGATATCAGGTCATTGCTTACGTAGATCATCCAGGCTGCGTAACGCTCTCTGAGGTTAAACAGCACAGCGGGCTCGTGCAGGAAGGTGAACATCGCCATGTCCTCAATTTTATCAAACTTTGGCGGGTTCTGGGGGTGGCAGTCAATCTCCTTCACGACAACAGTCTGAAAGAAGAGTAAATTAAGTTTCCACAATGTACGTTTTGTTTCATTTTCAAAGTACAGAAGTATTCTTTTTAATATCAGTAAAGGGAAAACAACATATGTCATTGTATATAGTTGTACATATATTGTTTCCATTGTCTATCCATGTTTAAAACCTTTTATGAAAATATTTACCTTCCCATACTCCGTATCGACTGTGATTTTGTCCCCGTCTCTGGTGGTGATTGTGCCCTTGACGTACTCAACCTCAGGGTCAGGCACATAGCACTCCCTCTTTATGTCAAAGGGTCTAGTCTGGCATTCCATCCTCTCCTTGTCTGGTTTACGCAGAAAGGGAGCTGCCGCCCCAAACTCCTCCATCGCCATGTCCCCCATCCTGAAATCTGTACAGAGAGAGAGAGAGAGAGAGAGAGAGAGAGAGAGAGAGAGAGAGAGAGAGAGAGAGAGAGAGAGAGAGAGACAGAGAGAGAGAGAGAGAGAGAGAGAGAGAGAGAGACAGAGAGAGAGAGAGAGAGAGAGAGAGAGAGAGAGAGAGACAGAGAGAGAGAGAGAGAGAGAGAGAGAGAGAGAGAGAGAGAGAGAGAGAGAGAGAGAGAGAGAGAGAGAGAGAGAGAGAGAGAGAGAGAGGTAGAGACAGAGAGAGAGAGAGACAGAGAGAGAGAGAGAGAGAGAAAGAGAGAGAGAGAGAGAGAGAGAGAGAGAGGTTCATTCAAAATATCACATTCTGACATTAGCATTAGCTAGTAAACCTGAACATTTTCTGTAGTTTCTTAGGATACTTTTTAAAATAGTATGTATCCTGTGCAGTCTGAATTGATAAGCAGTTTCCTTTTGTTTTGTTTCACACTGAATGTGTAGTTTAGTTTTTTACTTAATGGACCTTTAGTCTTAGAATTATTAGGTACTAGTTAATACTGTATAAGCTAATTCAATTTGCTCAATTTCAGATTTGCATGAGCTGTCTTTTCACAGATGCTGACATGGTTTATTTTGTGATAATGCTTTAGGGTGAACTGTTATATGTATGAGCCATTACAATGGTTCATAAATCAACTTATAACATTACGTCTTTCTATGTGGCAAGTTTTGATAGGTTTCAAATGACTGATAACAACTCCGGTTTATTGTAAGATGACACAGTAGCGATCCACGCTAATATGAGTCACGGTGCAATTCCCACCAAGTGACTTAACCCTATTGACGTGATGCGTAGGGTGTTTGACTCGCACGCCAGCGGCCCTGAGTATTTGCTTCCGTGCCCCGCCGTTCGCTACAACACTACATATTATAAGCAGTTCATAGTCACTTATGACACGTCTTATAATGCATTATGATCACGTCATAATAATGCTTGTACGGCTTCAGTAAAGTGTTACCTTTGGCTCAGATTCTCAATTTGTGTCCTTGGCTGAATAACAAGTTGAACCCAAGCTAGAGAGACTGCTATCTTCAATCCTCAACACATGCTCTTGTGAAATGAATTACAAATTAAATCACCGTAATTTCCGGTCAGACATTTGATGGCCCGAATTCAATTAAATTTCAGATTCAGTTAAGGCAAAATGCTCTAAACAACCACAGACACTTGTTCACCTCAACAGCAAAAACTTCAACAAATAAGCAAATGCCTCCCATGACTTCACATATATATGTAGGCCTGTATCTTAGTGAAGAGAGTGTCTACACTCTTTAGTGTAGAAGTTTACGATCCTTACCGGTTGTTGGTCAGCGGTCACCCGTAGAAAGAGTTTGGTGGAGAGGATCTCTACTGAGAATGAAATAGACAAATACAAAAGACCCGACATCAATCACCTGACCAGCTGTACATTTGCTGATTTGTTAGTGTCTACAACGATGATGTTCCTCAGCAGACTGCCTCTGTGTGCTTACCTTTAGGATAACAGTACGGTGTCTTGTGTCTCCCTGGTCTGTCTCGCTCCAGACCTGCATCCCTCTTTATAAAGGGTGTTGTTCAGCCCTATATGGAGATGGCCCCATGCAAAAATGTGTCTGATTATTTTAAAAGATCTGTATTTGGAAGTAAAGGTGTGCATAAGGCAGGCTATCAATGAGGGCAGAGGAGGGGGGACAAAAACCCCCCAGGGTGGGTAACCCTTTGTTGGAACTCATGGGTGGTTCTTGAATTGTGGTGGCATTTCGACTTGCAAATGTCAACTCTTTCTTTACCAGAACTCATTGTACAATATTAGTGAATTTCTCAACATTATTAAATCGACATAAATTATAGCTTTATGAATTTTAATAATTTTAATAAATTCATTCAAATAATTTTTGTGCTGCCTTTTTTCGTATTCCCAACTTAAATGACAATTCTGGCTTTTTCTCCATAATGTGGTTTTGATTATTATTTATTTGAACTGAAATCAGGTGTAAAGTTGTTGTGCAACATTTGTCTATTTGTTCCATCCTGTTTTTCTTGTTAACAATAACTGAAGGTGAGTCATCAAAATGTAATATTTATATCCTTTAAATGTTTACTTTTGAATAACGTTACAATTAGATTGGTCCCCCACCCAAAACATTTTTTGGGACAGAATGTGGCCCCTCCTATGCCTAAACACAGATAACCTGTAACACCACTGACACAATATAACACCAATGACTTGACACTATTTTGTAAGAATAATCAAATACAATCTATCTATTCCCGTGAATATAATGCTTTTGTTTAATGAATGGCATTCAAAATAAACATCTACTCAAAACATGCCACTACACCTCTTCACATCACCATTGGGACAAGACAATTTTGTAGCCCACAATATGTTCTACAATGCATTCAAAAAAATGTTTTGTGTTTTCTTATTAAATAACAGTTAAATTAATAATACAACAAAATTATCCTTGTATTTACATTTTAAAGTGTGTTTTTTTTACATTGTGCCAAAGTTCAGGCACAGCATTACCACCGAAGTTCAAGAATGACCCTCCTAATTTGGACTGTCACTATAAAATGGCTCCATGTTGACAATAGGACATCTCAAATGATTGCAAGACAACTGCAGCTGTCCTTTTTTTTTTTTTTGTTCACAAAGACAAGGTCACCGTCCTATCCATTGTCACAGAGTAACAGCTAAGGTAAGTATAACCCCCATCTTGTTTTACGCGTCATTGTTCCTTTCCTTTACCCTTGAGGACAAAGATAAACCTGTCAAATTGTTCTTGGATTCCAACTGAGGCACTTCAACGTGCTTGATTGTCTGAGCCATCTGATATTGCAATAGCTGCGGCCTGTCTGCAAAGGTCTCACATAAATACATCCAGGCCATACATGAAAGAATATTTGTCACCTTACTCAAGCAACTCATGTTAGGCTTTTTAAGAAGGGTAGGGGTGGCTTCATTTACCTCATGAGATGTCAACAAAGCTTTCACCCAGGGCATCATGGCTATGTTCGAAATATAAAATGTATTGTTTGTTTTACACATAAATAAAGTCAAATGTATCGACCTACATTACACCACCACTTCTTCCACCATGACATGCTGTAAAGTGGTTATCCCACTGGCTATAGGGTGAACGCACCAATTGGTGAGTCGCTCTGGATAAGAGCGTCTGCTAAATGACGTAAATGTGCCCTTGAGCAAGGCACCTAACCCTAATTGCTCCTATAAGTCGCTCTGGATAAGAGCGTCTGCTAAATGACTAAAATGTAAAATGTAAATGTCTGTAAAAATGTCACCTTCGAATACCCATTCAAACCTTGAGCTGTGTTCGAATACTCATACAAACCACATTAACCATACTATTTGTGAAGTAAGTTGAGTATGTAGTATTCTTATTGGTCATAGTATGGATATAGTTAGTGTGCCAAAAGTTCCCGGATGTCGTACTAAATTCGCCAAAAAATACGAAGTATACAAGCAGTGGACACTACTTCCGTGCTTTTAGGGCCCATAATGCAATTCTTCATAAAATGGGCGTGGCTTCACAACGTTTTCAGATTTGAAGAAAATGGCGGAAAATATGCAGCCAATGTCCGACGAGAACGGATACAAATTCACTGCTTTAACTAATTATGACAAATGTTAAGAAAATGTTGAGCAATCTAATAAAGTAGACTTTTCAAATAAGTTACGTTAAAAGTTATGTTGGCTAACAATTTGTTAGCTTCCCTAACCGCACAGCATTACAGCAGTATGTACCGGTATATTAGCTAGTTACCTAACGTTAGTTGGCTACTAATACATCCAACTTGCCAGGCGGCGTATTCACTATCTAACTACCCAACGTTTATTGACTTGATTATTCACGTCATTCTTAGCTAAGTGGTATAGTCATTGTGTGTTCTCAATGGACATTGTTAATTCTGGCTATCTACTCCGATTTCAGTGCAATCTCGTCTGAGTGTGCCAGAGCGCAGAATGACTTATGAATTTACGAACGCTCAACACAGGTTAAATATATGGCCGGTGTCAGTAAACGTTGACCAAAAAAAAAAAGCGTAATAAAATTGTTGCCAGCGGCACAGTTACAGTCACCAACGCTCTGGATAACATGAAAACAGCCTAACCAGCTAGCCAGCTCTGCCACGGCGAGTAAAATGGTGTTCTCTCATTTGTGTCTGGAAATAGTTATCAAGCTAACCAATGCTAGCCAGTTAGCTTGGGTGCTTGACTGCCTTGTGAGGTCAGAATGCTCGGATCGACCCTGCTCTTCGGCCAGAGCGTCCAGTGACGCGCTCCAAGAGAGAAACGCTCTGAATTTACGGACAATCTGACAACGCTCTGGATTTACGAACGCCCTCTGAGCGCACTCTGGCACTTCAGATTGAATTTACGAACACACCCAAAATCGTAACATGTCTAGCTAGTCATTTGTTATGCTAACAAGATAGCAAGAGGTTGCATAGCAACAGCATCAACTTCCGGTAGACAGGCGAAGCGCTAGTACGCTCAACTGAAAGGATACCGTTCGTTTACAGCAGGGTTCTTCAAATCCGGTCCTGGAGGGCCGAAACACTTCTGTTTTTTATTTCTACCTGGTAGTTAATTGCACTCACCTGGTGTCCCAGGTCGGAATTAGCCCCTGATTAGAAGGAGAGGATGAAAAACAGAGGTGTTTCGGCCCTCCAGGACCGGAATTGAAGAACCCTGGTTTACAGTATACTAAAATGAACTGATAGAATATAGTATGTAGTATATACTCATTAAATATGTAGTATACAGTATGTTAGAATGGGTATTCGAACACAGCTTTGGTAAATCGTTTTTCTCTTGTGATGTATTAGCATCCTCTGTTTAGTGTATGCAAGACTACAGTACCCGAAATTGGGCACTAGATTTACTGGTAATTATTGATAATATGTTTACATTACCTATTTTATTAATATTCCCCACTGTTTTATAAGTCAGAATAGAAAAACCTAGACAGTTCTAGGATGCTAGTTCTAAGCTTCTCTGTCGAAATAAACATGTCTCCATCTGGTGATCGGCTGCGTCATTACATCCATTATGCTGCGTCACGTCAAAGGGGCGGTCCTTAGAAAACCAGTTCTACAGATCGACTCGCTCACGACACAGACATGGCTGAGGACTCTCCAGATTCCTCTTGATCTGGTGGATCTAAATGTATAATTTACCATAGCTGTAAGATAAAGAATACAACCTACACACTTCCCTAAACCTAAAATAAGTAAAGCAGTCATTTTGTGTGGAAGTAAAACAAATAACATTTAAGTAGGAGGAAGACATGCTTAGAATGAACAAAAAGCGCCCTTTTCACAGCGCATATCCCCTTGTCGATAGGGTTGACACACGCTGTTTAAATTGCCAAAACTTAAGCCTCGTTCACATTACCCATAAGCACTCCGTTACTTTGTGCCGGATGTCATGCATTTCAATGGGGACGTCCACAATGGAGTAGAAACGCAACGCTGGCTCCCAGGTGTCTTTTATACAGGTAACGAGCTGAGATTAGGAGCACACTCTTAAAGGGAGTGCTTCTAATCTCAGTTTGTTACCTGTATAAAAGACACCTGTCCACAGAAGCAATCAATCAATCATATTCCAAACTCTCCACCATGGCCAAGACCAAAGAGCTCTCCAAGGTTGTCAGGGACAAGATTTGTAGACCTACACAAGGCTGGAATGGGCTACAAGACCATCGCCAAGCAGTTTGGTGAGAAGGTGACAACAGTTGGTGCGATTATTCGCAAATGGAAGAAACACAAAAGAACTGTCAATCTCCCTCGGCCTGGGGCGCCATGCAAGATCTCACCTCGTGGAGTTGCAATGATCATGAGAACGGTGAGGAATCAGCCCAGAACTACACGGGAGGATCTTGTCAATGATCTCAAGGCAGCTGGGACTATAGTCACCAAGAGAACAATTGGTAACACACTACGCCATGAAGGACTGAAATTCTGCAGCGCCCGCAAGGTCCCCCTGCTCAAGAAAGCACATATACAGGCCCGTCTGAAGTTTGCCAATGAACATCTGAATGATTCAGAGGAGAACTGGGTGAAAGTGTTGTGGTCAGATAAGACCAAAATCGAGTTATTTGGCATCAACTCAACTTGCCGTGTTTGGAGGAGGAATGCTGCCTGTGACCCCAAGAACACCATCCCCACCCATGCTTTGGGGGTGTTTTTCTGCTAAGGGGACAGGTCAACTTCACCGCATCAAAGAGACGATGGACGGAGCCATGTACCGTCAAATCTTGGGTGAGAACCTCCTTCCCTCAGCCAGGGCATTGAAAATGGGTCGTGGATGGGTATTCCGGCATGACAATGACCCAAAACACACGGCCAAGGCAACAAAGGAGTGGCTCAAGAAGAAGCACATTAAGGTCCTGGAGTGGCCTAGCCAGTCTCCAGACCTTAATCCCATAGAAAATCTGTGGAGGGAGCTGAAGTTTCGAGTTGCCAAACGTCAGCCTCGAAACCTTAATGACTTGGAGAAGATCTGCAAAGAGGAGTGGGATAAAATCCCTCCTGAGATGTGTGCAAACCTGGTGGCCAACTACAAGAAACGTCTGACCTCTGTGATTGCCAACAAGGGTTTTGCCACCAAGTACTAAGTCATGTTTTGCAGAGGGGTCAAATACTTATTTCCCTCATTAAAATGCAAATCAATTTCTAACATTTTTGACATGCGTTTTTCTGGATTAATTTATTGTTGTTATTCTGTCTCTCACTGTTCAAATAAACCAACCATTAAAATTATAGACTGATCATTTCTTTGTCAGTGGGCAAACGTACAAAATCAGCAGGTGATCAAATACTTTTTTCCCTCACTGTACACTACCGGTCAAAAGTTTTAGAACACCTACTCATTCAAGGGTTTTTCTTTATTTTTTAAAACTATTTTCTACAATGTGGAATAATAGTGAAGACATCCTTGAGGACAAACATAAACCTGTCAAATTGTTCTTGGATTCCAACTGACCACAATGTGTTTCAGTAGGTGCATTATACCTCGGCTTCCACCAGGACACATACCTTTAACATTTTCACCTTGAAAGACGATATCCCACTGACACCTTGGTAAATAGTTTATCTTGTGATTTATTAGGAGCCTCTGTTTAATGTATGCATTAAACTCAGTCTTAAACCCTGGTTACAACAGTGGTATTAACCAAAGACGTGTTGTGAACTGAGGGTGACCAGATCATCCTGACCACTGGAGATAGTTGAGGACATGATGCATAACTTACAAGTGTAGAGGATTCTGGACATTCAAATTGTTTAAATTCATTGACCTGTGACAATGGATAATGTAATAAGACTGGATAATGTCATAACTTATTATTGTATAATGTAATAAAACTGGATAATGTCATATCTTATTTTTTTATAAGGTAATACAACCGGATAATGTAATAATGTATTATTTTATAATGTAATAAAACCAGCTAATGTGATAGAAAGCCTGTTAATTTAATGCAACTGTTGAACTGATTTGTAACTGTTTCCTGGATAATGTAATACATTATTACATTTTTCTGGTGGTCAATACAATATCAGGTGAGGAACACACTGTTATATAGTGGTTGACGTAGCTGAAATGACAGTTACCTCCTTTGAGACAGTGAAAGTGTGAAGCTGTCTATGAGGCTGTAATGTAGTGGTTGACATAGCTGGAAAGAAAGTTATCTCCTTCGAGACCTGTGTGTGCAGGGGGGTTAGCGCCCTGAATTGTCTCCTGTAAACCCTGGAAGCCCTTTTAGCCTCAACAACTTCACGCCTGTGCCTAGCTTCAGCCTTGAGCCTCTGTAATTAGCTTCCAGAGCTGAACATACCAGACCGTGTCCCCTCAATGACATCGTTAAGGGTCCCATTCCCAGCTGTCTTGTATGTGTCTGTGGAAGGAGGGGGGGGAGGGGGGGGGGGGATCTGTGCACTTCAACGAATGATATTTATTGAAGGGGTTAAAGGCATAGTTCACCCAAATTACATATTGCTTTCCTTACCCTGTAAGCAGTCTATGGACAAGGTAAGACAGAAATCCATGCTTTTGGTTTTGTTTACCTGGCCACTGTCTCCAAATGCTAACTTTTTTTCCACATTTGTGGCCCAAAACCAATACAAGCCAATTTCACGATATCAGGAAAACCAATGTGTGATTTAGACATTTGTCTGACCTATCCCTTTAAGGTTTTATTTGAGTCTTGCTTGATGTACTTGAACACATGGTCTCACCTTAACCTTTTTTACCCTGTCATCCTTTGTCTCCATAGGATGGAGTGAGCGAAAGAGCAAAGATGTGATACATTATATACTTTATTGTGCCCATCAAGGTTCAACTCCCAGGCGCTCATGGGAAATGAGTGGTTGTCATGTCTGTATCTCCAATCTTGATCTTACAGGACCTCACTTCAATGGTATATCTAATTTTGGTGTAGGTGTATTTTATTCCATATTCAAAATAGTGTAGGGCCTATGTTGTGAATACAATACACAAGTTCTCATAACTATAGTATAGGGCCTGTGCTGTTATACCTATAGCTGACACAATACACGAGTTCTCATAACTATAGTATAGGGCCTGTGCTGTTATACCTATAGCTGACACAATACACGAGTTCTCATAACTATAGTATAGGGCCTGTGCTGTTATCCCTATAGCTGACACAATACACGAGTTCTCATAACTTACTAGTTGACGCATGAGAAGCCAGTCAAGAGGTGGGAACGGGTTCAGCCCATGTTCCACCTTCCCCTAGGGGACAATGTGGGAAGTACAAGGAGAACATCCTGAGTTTGCAGCCCAGGTCACACGCGGTCGTTTTTGCCCTTACTGTAGGAAGGGAAAACAGAATAAGTGTCCGCTAGTTGTCTTTCCTAGTAGGCTTTTTAATATTCAATTACAGGTAAGTAAGTAAAACTTCTTACTCCTTAGTGGGAAGTAGATGTTACTATGTTTACCATCTGTAGTAAGGTGTTGTTGATTGGTACAGTAATGTAATTCATGTTTTGTTCAATAAATATGTTGTTGATTAATGTTTGGTTAAATACATATTTTGTTAATTAGTACAGTAATGTAATGGTTTTGTTAAATATTGCGTTGATTAGTACAGTAATGTACGTAATGTTTTGTTGAATACATATTTTGTTGATCAGTACAGTAATTCAATTAACATTTTGTTAAATACATATTTTATTGACCAGTACAGTAATGTAATTGATTCAATAAATTGATCAAGCATAAAACTTTCCGTAGCCTTAAGTGTCTCATTAATGTTGTGAATTACTTTGTGACCCACTAAATAATTAAATAATTAGATGGTGTCTTTATAACAGTAAGATATGTAGATTAGACCTCTTGCTCAGGTTAGTTGTCCATAATCTTTGACAGGGTTCTTCAATTCCGGTCCTGGAGGGCCGAAACACCTCTGTTTTTCATCCCCTCCTTCTAATCAGGGGCTAATTCAGACCTGGGACACCAGGTGAGTGCAATTAACTACCAGGTAGAAATAAAAACAGAAGTGTTATTAATAAAAACAAACTTCTATCGACAAGCTTAAAACCGCCCGATGGACAAGTTTTCCTTTGTGTTGAAATATATTCATAATGGTTTTGAAAGTGTAGCAATGCTCCTCTGGCTCTTCTGAGGCATGTTGCATGGTTCGACACTCCCTCCGGTGTTAGGTACAGAAATATGGCGAAACAAAAAATGAATTCAGGGGATTTTTGAAAGTAGGGACAATCCCAACTTTTTTTTCACACATATTTTCTGAATAATAAATTTTGAAATATATATTTTTATAGACCAAAGTGTCAGCTATCACACGACACGATGTAAAGGAACAACCTCCTAATAAAAATGTGTCAATTAATAACAAAAACTACAAACACCACAAAATACATTTTTTTTCTATATACAGTACCAGTCAAAAGTTTTAGAACACCTACTCATTCAAGGGTTTTTCTTTATTTTTTACTGTTTTCTACTTTGTAGAATAATAGTGAAGACATCAAAACTATGAAATAACACATATTAAATTATGTAGCAACCCAAAAAGTGTTAAACAAATCAAAATATATTTTATATTTGTGATTCTTCAAATAGCCACCCTTTGCCTTGATGACAGCTTTTCACACTCTTGGCATTCTCTCAACCAGCTTCACCTGGAATGCTTTTCCAACAGTCTTGAAGGAGTTCCCACATATGCTGAGCACTTGTTGGCTGCTTTTCCTTCACTCTGCGGTCCAACTCATCCCAAACCATCTCAATTGGGTTGAGGTCGGGTGATTGTGGAGGCCAGGTCATCTGTTGCAGCACTCCATCACTCTCCTTCTTGGTCAAATAGCCCTTACACAGCCTGGAGGTGTGTTGGAGTCATCGTCAACATCCTCTGCAGCAGAGGTAACTCTGGGTCTTCCATTCCTGTGGCGGTCCTCATGAGAGCCAGTTTCATCATAGCATTTGATGGTTTTTGCGACTGCACTTGAAGAAACTTGAAATGTTCCGGATTGACTGACATTCATGTCACCTAGTCACAACACAACTGATTGGCTCAAACGCATTAAGAAGGAAAGAAATTCCACAAATTAACTTTTAAGAAGGCACACCTGTTAATTGAAATGCATTCTATGTGACTACCTCATGAAGCTGGTCGAGAGAATGCCAAGAGTGTGCAAAGCTGTCATCAAGGCAAAGGGTGGCTACTTTGAAGAATCTCAAATATAAAATATATTTAGATTTGTTTAACACTTTTTTGGGTACTACATGATTCCATATGTGTTATTTCATAGTTTTGATGTCTTCACTATTATTCTACAATGTAAAAAATAGTAAAAAATAAAGAAAAACCCTTGAATGAGTAGGTGTGTCCAAACTTTTGACTGGTAGTGTATATTGTCCAACAAGTGTTTAATAAAGAATCAAAGCCTTTAATTCTAACATTATTATTATTATTATTATTATTACTATTATTATTATTATTATTATTCATATATGTAAGAATCTCCAAACATCTTTTTGTTTTATTTCATACCACTGTATAATGCTCCAGGGCTAATTTCCTTAGCATTTAGGCATGTTTTTCTAGATTCAGAACATGAAATAATATTTATAAAGCCAACATTATTATTTAGGTGTAGCACAGCAGGGATTAAAAGCATGCTGGTTAAGATTCAGCTCATCCTAGTTTTGTATCAAAGCACCACAGCATTTTCAATTAATTGCCAGAAAAACAGTAGCTACATACATTGACATTTTAGAGACCTTATCAAATCTGAGAAGAAGAAAAAATCTGATGCCAGAATCATAAAATATTCAAAGCAATTGAATATATAATATGAATATATATTGAGCACCTTACCTCCAGAGGCTCAGGGCCCAGTCAGGAGAGCAGCCTCCCTCCAGAGGCTCAGGGCCCAGTCAGGAGAGCAGCCTCCCTCCAGAGGCTCAGGGCCCAGTCAGGAGAGCAGCCTCCCTTGTTCTGAGTAGCCTATTTGCTGTGGAGAAGTATTTATATTTGCTGTGGAGAAGTATTTATATTTGCTGTGGAGGAGCCCGCTAATATTAGCACCTGTCTGCCAGCAAAGACATCAATCACACACTGTCCCATGACAGTCCACAACTCCTCACAATACTGTGTGGTAAAT
Source organism: Coregonus ussuriensis (assembly GCA_031479575.1). Lineage (NCBI taxonomy): Eukaryota > Metazoa > Chordata > Actinopteri > Salmoniformes > Salmonidae > Coregonus > Coregonus ussuriensis. The sequence goes on along the minus strand of CM062473.1, from coordinate 3,332,083 downwards.
ACCACACAGAACCTGCTACAATTTTATTTGTTTACCATTGTGTTGAACCTTTTCAAAATGCAGGTTATTCATCAGAAATACGTGTTAGATCTCTTCATTTGTCATCGCAGCTTTTTTTGCGGTTCACTATTTTCACCATCAATGACCCAAAGAATGGTATTAACATGATACATAAAATCCAACTATTTTCCCAACAATGCTTTCCTTAGCAATCATATGATGTGTTGGCATACACTGTGCTCAGAGCTATGGCCTCTTGAGAAAGAGCACTGGTGTCAGTTTTAGTGTCGGTATCTCAGGTTTCCCCACTGCCTCAGTAGAACGATGTAAAGGAGAGTGTAGTTGTAGCTGTTGCTGTCTTTCAACTGGTGCTCTGTCTTTTTGGCACCACATTGTTTCCCTCCCTTTTGTCCTTGAGTACAAATTTAACCCAGTTCCTGCTGAGTGACTTGCTTTGATTGAAGGTGGACAGATTACATTGAGTACATTGAGATCTTGATCTAGACTAAGGTCACTATTAAGCATTTGGTCACAGATGAACCCTACCACCTGCCTGATTGGTCAGGGACAGGATGGAAACGCCTTTAGAGAAGCAGAGGCCCTCTCTTCGGCAAATCAGACCATGACGCTATCCTCTTGCTCCTGTTTACAAACAAAAGCTCAAACAGGAAGTACCAGTGCAGCTTAATATGGAAGTGGTCCGGCAGGTAGCTTAGCGGTTAAGAGCGTTGTGCCAGTAACCGAAAGGTCGCTGGTTCTAATCCCCGAACCGACTAGGTGAAAAATCTGTCGATGTGTCCTTGAGCAAGGCACTTAACCCTGATTGCTCCTGTAAATCGCTCTGGATGAGAGCGTCTGCTAAATGACTAAAATGTAAATGTGTGAAACAGACATGAGGCTACAAGGCTGTTGTCACGAATTCAGCCGAGGCTGCCCCTCCTCCTTGCTCGGGCAGGTTTCGTCGTCACCTGCTCACTAGCCACTACCGCTCCATTTATCATCACTCCATTTGTCTTGTCTTGTCAATCACACACACCTGGTAGTCATTCCCTCATTAGTCTGTGTATAAGTGTTTCCTTCTGCCCCCCCTTGTCCTTTGTGAGTGATTGTTCATTGTGAGAGTGAGTAGCTCGGTTGAGCTACTCTTTCCTTGTATGTAGCCAAGGTGGAGTTTTCCCTTGTGCTAGTTTCGTTTTGACGCTTTACGGTGTTTTCGGTGTTTTACCTCCTGCGCCTGACTCCGTCAATCACACCTCATCACAACTGTTTTTCTAGTCCAGACTGAGATACAGGAGGACAGAGTGGAGGACAGAGGAGCCTCTTAAAGAAGAAGTTACAGGTCTGTGAGAGCCAGAAATCTTGCTTGTTTGTAGGTGACCAAATACTTATTTTCCACCATAATTTACAAATAAATTCATCACCTACAATTCATCCGTAGGTAATTGTAGGTTAGTATCGAAGTACGAGGCTAGCTAGCTAGCGGGTAGCTACTGGTAACGATTAGCAACGCTAGAGAGCTGGTCCCAATGTTAATGTAGTGCTAGCCAACGTTTAATTTTTGCTTAACCATGTATTAGATCGTAGGTAGGTAGTTAGCCGTAGTTAGGTATTGTATTTATTATAGGTTAGTATTGTTGTTATTGTAGGTTTCCCTAGGTAATTGTAGGTTAGTATCGAAGCACGAGGCTAGCTAGCTAGCGGGTAGCTACTGGTAACGATTAGCAACGCTGGAGAGCTGGTTCCAATGTTAATGTAGTCCTAGCCAACGTTTAATTTTTTGCTGCGTTATGCGTTATGAAAGGAACTAGACACGGACTTGAATTATCTGTTTAGTGTGCTAACACACTCTTGGCAGTTTGTTGTAACCAAGTATTGATGCTAAATTGTGTGTTAATGGATGCTAGCTTGCAGGTTAGCTACGGCGTCATAGCTAGGCATCGTGGGTTGTTGTGTGTAGTTACTGTGTCTTGGCAGTGCCGGCTGTAGCACGAAGCGAGCTACCTAGCCGTTTTTTCGAACAGAGTCAGAGTCAACACAATAGCCATTGTGTGCCGGGTGTAGCACGAAGCTAGCTAGCTAGCCGTTCTTCAAACAAAGTCAACACAGTGGCCATTGCTAGCTACCCAACACGACCAGCTAACTGTACGGTAGTAGCTAAATACAATATACTTGTCCTAGCTAGCCAACGTCTAATCATTGCTGCGTCATGAAAGGAACTTGACACAGACACGAATTATCTGTTTAGTGTGTTATCACACTACTGGTGGTTTGTTGTGACCAAGTGTTGGTGCTAAACGGTGTGTTATTGTTATTGGATGCTAGCTTGCTAGTTAGCTATGGTGTCATAGTTGGCTAGCTGAATAAAGTGGGTTGAGTCTATTCCTTTAAACATTGAACCGCTGTGGTTCACAACAATTCTGATTTCTAAAGGCGGAAGTTGGGAGAGTTTTTGTTCGGGTGGTTCAGTGAAACAATTTTAGTTTCTGAGGTAGACGTTTTTGGTGAGGGAGGCCCTGCTCTCTCCGCTCCCAGATGCTTAGCTCATTTCATTCCGATCTCCTCTGCATTTTTGTAGCCATTTGCTACAGCCTGTCAACTATGTCTCTGCCTATCCCTGTTCTCTCCTCTCTGCACAGGCTACACAAACGCACCACACCGCGTGGCTGCTGCCTCTCTAACCTGGTGGTCCCTGCACGCACCACCCACGTGGAGTTCCAGGTCGCAGGCAGCCTCTGGAACTGCCGTTCTGCTGCCAACAAAGCTGACTTCATCCCAGCCTATGCCAACCTCCAGTCCCTCGACTTCCTGGCGCTGACGGAAACATGGATCACCACTGAAAACACTGCTACTCCTACTGCTCTCTCCTCGTCTGACCATGTGTTCTCGCATACCCCGAGAGCATCTGGTCAGAGGGGTGGTGGTACAGGAATCCTCATCTCTCCCAAGTGGACATTCTCAATTTTTCCCCTAACCCATCTGTCTATCTCCTCATTTGAATTCCATGCTGTCACAGTCACTAGCCCATTTAAGCTTAATATCCTTGTCATCTATCGCCCTCCAGGTTCCCTTGGAGAGTTCATCAATGAGCTTGACGCCTTGATAAGTTCCTTCCCTGAGGATGGCTCACCCCTCACAGTTTTGGGGGATTTCAACCTCCCTATGTCCACATTTGACTCATTTCTCTCTGCCTCCTTCTTTCCACTCCTCTCCTCTTTTGACCTCACCCTCTCACCGTCCCCCCCTACTCACAAGGCAGGCAATACGCTTGACCTCATCTTCACTAGATGCTGCTCCTCTACTAATCTCACTGCAACTCCCCTCCATGTCTCTGACCACTACTTTGTTTCCTTTTCTCTCTCGCTCTCCTCCCACACTACTCACTCTGCCCCTACACAGATGGTAATGCGCCGCCGCAACCTTCGCTCTCTCTCTCCCACTACTCTCTCCTCTTCCATCCTATCATCTCTTCCCTCTGCTCAATCCTTCTCCCTCCAATCTCCTGATTCTGCCTCCTCAACCCTCCTTTCCTCCCTTTCTGCATCCTTTGACTCTCTGTGTCCCCTATCCTCCCGGCCGGCTCGGTCCTCCCCTCCAGCTCCGTGGCTTGATGACTCATTGCGAGCTCACAGAACAGAGCTCCGGGCAGCGGAGCGGAAATGGAAGAAAACTAAACTCCCTGCCGACCTGGCATCTTTTCACTCCCTCCTCTCTACATTTTCTTCATCTGTTTCTGCTGCTAAGGCCACCTTCTACCACTCTAAATTCCAAGCATCTGCCTCTAACCCTAGGAAGCTCTTTGCCACATTTTCCTCCCTCCTGAATCCTCCCCCCCCCCCCCCTCCTCTCTCTCTGTAGATGACTTCGTCAACCACTTTGAAAAGAAGGTTGACGACATCCGATCCTCGTTTGTTAAGTCTAATGACACTGCTGGTCCTGCTCACACTGCCCTACCCTATGCTTTGACTTCTTTCTCCCCTCTCTCTCCAGATAAAATCCTGCGACTTGTGACTGCAGGCCGCCCAACAACCTGCCCGCTTGACCCCATCCCCTCCTCCCTTCTCCAGACCATCTCCGGTGACCTTCTCCCCTACCTCACCTCGCTGATCAACTCATCCTTGACCGCTGGCCATGTCCCTTCCGTCTTCAAGAGAGCGAGAGTTGCTCCCCTTCTCAAAAAACCAACACTCGACCCCACTGATGTCAACAACTACAGACCAGTATCCCTTCTTTCTTTTCTTTCCAAAACTATTGAGCGTGCCGTCTTTAGCCAACTCTCTTGCTATCTCTCTCAGAATGACCTTCTTGATCCAAACCAATCAGGTTTCAGGACTGGTCATTCAACTGAGACTGCTCTTCTCTGTGTCACTGAGACTCTCCGCACTGCTAAAGCTAACTCTCTCTCCTCTGCTCTTGTCCTTCTAGACCTGTCTGCTGCCTTTGATACTGTGAACCATCAGATCCTCCTCTCCACCCTCTCCGAGCTGGGCATCTCCGGCGCGGCTCACTCCTGGATTGCGTCCTACCTGACCGGTCGCTCCTACCAAGTGGCGTGGCGAGAAGCTGTCTCCGCACCACGTGCTCTCACCACTGGTGTCCCCCAGGGCTCAGTTCTAGGCCCTCTCCTTTTCTCCCTATACACCAAGTCACTTGGCTCTGTCATATCCTCACATGGCCTTTCCTATCATTGCTACGCTGACGATACACAACTAATCTTCTCCTTTCCCCCTTCTGATAACCAGGTGGCGAATCGCATCTCTGCATGTCTGGCAGACATATCAGTATGGATGACGGATCACCACCTCAAGCTGAACCCTGGCAAGACGGAGCTGCTCTTCCTCCCGGGGAAGGACTGCCCGTTCCATGATCTCGCCATCACGGTTGACAACTCCGCTGTGTCCTCCTCCCAGAGTGCGAAGAGCCTAGGCGTGACCCTGGACAACACCCTGTCGTTCTCCGCCAACATCAAGGCGGTGACCCGCTCCTGCAGGTTCATGCTCTACAACATTCGGAGAGTACGACCCTGCCTTACACAGGAAGCGGCACAGGTCCTAATCCAGGCACTTGTCATCTCCCGTCTGGACTACTGCAACTCGCTGTTGGCTGGCCTCCCTGCCTGTGCCATTAAACCCCTGCAACTCATCCAGAATGCCGCAGCCCGTCTGGTGTTCAACCTTCCCAAGTTCTCTCACGTCACCCCCCTCCTCCGCACACTCCACTGGCTTCCAGTTGAAGCTCGCATCCGCTACAAGACCATGGTGCTTGCCTATGGAGCAGTGAGGGGAACGGCACCTCTGTACCTTCAGGCTCTGATCAGTCCCTACACCCAAACGAGGGCATTACGTTCATCCACCTCTGGCCTGCCGGCTCCCCTTCCTCTGCGGAAGCATAGCTCCCGCTCAGCCCAGTCAAAACTGTTCGCTGCTCTGGCACCCCAATGGTGGAACAAGCTCCCTCACGACGCCAGGACAGCGGAGTCACTCACCACCTTCCGGAGACATTTGAAACCCCACCTCTTTAAGGAATACCTGGGATAGGATAAAGTGTTCCTTCTAACCCCCCCCCCCCCCAAATTGTAAAGTGGTTATCCCACTGGCTATAGGGTGAACGCACCAATTTGCGAGTCGCTCTGGCTAAGAGCGTCTGCTAAATGACGTTAATGTGCCCTTGAGCAAGGCACTTAACCCTAATTGCTCCTGTAAGTCGCTCTGGATAAGAGCGTCTGCTAAATGACTAAAATGTAAATGTAAATTAAAAATCCTACAATGTGATTTTCTGGATTTTTTTTTTCTTCTCATTTTGTCTGTCATAGTTGACGTGTACCTATGATGAAAATTACAGGCCTCTCTCATCGTTTTAAGTGGGAGAACTTGCACAATTGGTGGCTGATTAAATACTTTTTTTCCCCACTGTATATTATGCTCTGCCACCAGGGGGCTCTGGCTTTGTGGGACCAGCCCTGCCAGGCAGGCTCAGAATCTTGAGGGGGCGGTGCTGCTCAAGTAGGTCTCACCTAGCTATCTTCAGATTAATGCACTAACTGTAAGTCGCTCTCAGCTGATTCAAATAATCAAAGCTTGATGATGAGTTGGTTATTTGAATCAGCTGTGTAGTGCTGGGGAAAAAACCTAAACATGCCCCCAGGGGGAGCCCCAGGACAGAGTTTGGGAAACCCTGTGCTAAATGACTTTAAATGTAAATGTGTAATCAGTAGGAAGGAGTGAGCTAACCTCTGTGGCGAGCAGGGATAGACCAAGAGGGGTGGCCCGGTTGATAAAGTGGAGCTCAGGGCTCCACTGCTAACTCAGCTTAGGGTAGGAAGACAGGGAGGTTTCCTTGGTTTCCTCACCGGGAGAAAGGCTCATGCCGCGGGATAATCCAGGCCTACAACGTGCGCTGGGAGTTGACCTGTGACCCTGTGAGGTCAAGAGAAGATCCACAGGCAAAGATTTAAAGGCGAGGCGCCGCACTAAGAGTGGACCTGTGAAAAATTATTGAAGTGTAAACAAAACTCCAATAAGAGTCTTAACCAATTCGATCCAATTAGGGACGTCCGGACTATTAACCCTAGATTGGTGAACAGTTATGTTTTAAGACCTAAAGTAACTTGTCTGCAGGATAGCCAGGGTGGATATACCTGGAAGTGGAAAAAGCAACTTAAAGTAACTAGTTATTACATTTACATTTACATTTTAGTCATTTAGCAGACGCTCTTATCCAGAGCAACTTACAGTAATGAGAAGAAGCTTCTTAAATCTCGGATAAGATACACTGTATAATGAAAAGGAATCAAAATGGCACATGGTTCAAACGAAGGCTCAGCAATACCAGCGATACCATCCTAGAAATGTGGGATAATATGCCAGAAACAGTCAAATGATGTTAATGAATGGAGAAATGAACTGGGACAGATGGGTTAAGTTGATGGTGGCATTGAAAGGAGGGCAATTCTACTGAAATCCGTTTACACGGCAGCATAGGCTGATACTGACCACAGCCCTTCTCTCCGGTGCAGAAGCAACACTGGAGAACTGGCAAATAAATGTAAGAAGTTTAGGAAATGTAGGGATAATAATTAGTAATAATTAGTAATTCCCCAATACTTGACAAATGGTTGGTGGCGCTTGTGAAGTACGACCCCACCTCGATTGTTCAGACATGTGAGTACAGCGCATTCGCAAAGTATTCAGACCCATTGACTTTATACACATTTTGTTACGTTACAGCATTATTCTAAAATGGATGAAATAGTTTTTTTCCCCCTCATCAATCTACACACCATACCCCATAATGACAAACCAAAAACAGGTTTTTATAATTTTATACAAATGTATAAAAAATAATAATAATAATGAAACATCACATTTACATAAGTATTCAGACCCTTTACTCAGTCCTTTTTTGAAGCACCTTTGGCAGCGATTACAGCCTCAAGTCTTCTTCGGTATGTCGCTACAAGCTTAGCACACCTGTCCTTGGGGAGTTTCTCCCATACTTCTCTCCAGATCATCTAGAGCTCTGTCAGGTTGGATGGGGAGCGTCGCTGCAACTCCCCTGCCAACCCCAAATAAGGATCACTCTGGGAGTAGGCAACTCCCTGCCAACCCTAAATAAGGATCACTCTGGGAGTAGGCAACTCCCTGCCAACCCCAAATAAGGATCACTCTGGGAGTAGGAAAACTCCCTGCCAACCCCAAATAAGGATCACTCTGGGAGTAGGCAACTCCCCTGCCAACCCCAAATAAGGATCACTCTGGGAGTAGGAAAACTCCCTGCCAACCCCAAATAAGGATCACTCTGGGAGTAGGCAACTCCCTGCCAACCCCAAATAAGGATCACTCTGGGAGTAGGAAAACTCCCTGCCAACCCCAAATAAGGATCACTCTGGGAGTAGACAACTCCCCTGCCAACCCCAAATAAGGATCACTCTGGGAGTAGGAAAACTCCCTGCCAACTCCTGAAGGGAGAGGTCTCGGAGGAGACTGAGTTGGAGCTGATCTCTGGTGTCCGTTTGGGTTAAAGACACCAAGGGATAAAACGAACTAGGGATAAAACTGAACGCAATGGGATACAGAGTAAAAGGTAAAACGATAGCCAATACAGTGAAAAAAAAACTGCGACGTGTCAAATGAATAACCCTGATAAAACTGGGAAATGACAACACAACTTAACCATAAAGGGCACCATTCTAAAAGGATAAGGTAATATTAAGTTCTAGATGCTAATACGGTTTTTTTGTGTGAAAAAGTAGGAATATATTGTGTGGATAAATTGAAACCCGTTGGGATTAAGTAATAAGCTAGTATCGGGCTAAATCAGCACTCCAAGGCCGACCCTATGACCGAACCTAAAGCCCGAGTAGCATTACTTCTGTGGGTGGAAGGTTGTGAATGTGAAGGGATCAGTACTTGTAAATTAAATTAAATCACATTTTATTTGCCACTTGCGCCGAATACAACAGGTGTAGACCTTACAGTGAAATGCTTACTTACAAGCCCTTAACCAACAATGCAGTTTTAAGATTAAGTTTAAGTTAAGTAAAAAATAGATAATTAAAAAATAATTAAAGAGCAGCAGTCAAATAAAAGAACAGTAGGGAGGCTATATATACAGGGGGGTACCGGTACAGAGTCAATGTGTGGGGCCACCGGTTAGTCGAGGTAATTAAGGTCATATGTACATGTGGTTAGACACCCACAAATGGTCCGGGAGAGCCTCAGCGCTAATAGAGTTAGTGAAAGACAGCACGACTCCTGAAGGTCTAAAGTGGCGCCAAGCTGTAGACAGCGAGTGTGCCATCCGCCCCGGGACTCCACTGCCAGTAGTCTGGAAGGGTCCTCGGACAAGAAAGGCCCAGAAGGATACCGGGCGGGAACGATGCCCTGATAAGTTTAGATGGAATAACAGCAGGACCAGTTAAAGTGGGGAATATATTGTTTTGCTACCATTGCTGAGTTAACTTACCGCGTAGACTGAAGATAGTCATGGAGTGTGAAAATGAGGGGGATGAAGTAACGATGCCCAATGACTGTGCCTGTGAGTAAGATGGTGCCCAGCTGTCCAAGTGTAAAAAAAAATGCCTGGAAGCACGAGAGAAAAGGGGTGACCATTACATTTACATTTTAGTCATTTACCAGACCCTCTTATCCAGAGCGACTTACAGTTAGTGAGTGCATACATTATTATTTTGTTTTTCATACTGGAATCGAACCAACAACCCTGGCGTTGCAAGCGCCATGCTCTACCAACTGAGCTACATCCCTGCCGGCCATTCCCTCCCCCTACCCTGGACGACGCTGGGCCAATTGTGCACCGCCCCATGGGTCTCCCGGTCGGGGCCGACACACGACAGAGCCTGGATTCAGGATCTCTAGTGGCACAGCTAGCACTGCAATGCAGTGCCTTAGACCACTGCGCCACTCGGGAGTATAGGAGCTAGGAGGGGGACTAACTCAATTCAGGGTCGCTTCATGATCTCAGGGAATAGGAAACCCCTCCCAGAGGGTGTGGTGGTGATTCTTCACTTTCTATGCAGGTAGCACCAGGATTTGCCGAGCCAGAAAGACGAAACTGAGGGGGGGGTTGATATTTGGAATGTCAGCAGAAAATGGGAAAAGTTTTTGAGGGAAGTAGGGAAATAGTTAAATTAGTGAAATTGGTTAATGCAGAAGGGGGCCCAGAGTGAACTTCTTAAAGGAAAATCACGCGGTTGTAGGCAGACTAAAGTAGACTCAGCTATACACTATATGAATATTATGAGAAGTGTGTTAACGCAGTATTGAACATGGATAAGGGACTGCGGGGGGACGTACAACCATGCCCCTCAGAGGGGTGTTGGGCCCCAATTACTGTAACCAGTTACCTTATGGGTGGGGGTAATTGTCCAGGCTGTCGCAGTATAATGGGGGTAGGGATAGATAGTGAGCTTAATAAAAGCCTACCCTGGGTGTGGAAAAGACCTGTAACTTCATATCTACTCGATCCAAGCACACCCATAGAAGAATGGGAGAAAGTGAAAGAGAAATGTGGGTACAATGCAAGCCTAGTCCTGGGGACTTGGAGGGGGTTAACAACACCAGCCTAGTCCTGGGGAATTGGAGGGGGTTAACAACACCAGCCTAGTCCTGGGGAAATTGGAGGGGGTTAACAACACCAGCCTAGTCCTGGGGACTTGGAGGGGGTTAACAACACCAGCCTAATCCTGGGGACTTGGAGGGGGTTAACAACACCAGCCTAGTCCTGGGGACTTGGAGGGGGTTAACAACACCAGCCTAGTCCTGGGGACTTGGAGGGGGTTAACAACACCAGCCTAGTCCTGGGGACTTGGAGGGGGTTAACAACACCAGCCTAGTCCTGGGGACTTGGAGGGGGTTAACAACACCAGCCTAGTCCTGGGGACTTGTGTCTGAGTAAGACGGTGGCAGAAACTCTGGAATGTTCTTTAAATTCCTTTAAAAGGTCATTCATGGGGAAGTCCAAGATGCCCTATACGTCAAACAGGAACTATGGAGAAAGGATACTGGTTGTATAATTGCACGGGGCTTCAGCAGTCGAGCACTGTTAAATGTGCTGTAAGGATTTATACACAGGGGTTACCATGGATAAGAGTAGAGTATGGTAGGGGTTACAAACTACTAGGTATTGAAGAAAAAGGTTAAAGAGATTGAGATCGTAGAAACGTTTGTAGAAGGAGATTGTATAAAAGGTTGTAGAAGGAGATTGTAGAAAAGGTTGTAGAAGGAGATTGTAGAAACGGTTGTAGAAGGAGATTGTAGAAACGGTTGTAGAAGGAGATTGTAGAAACGGTTGTAGAAGGAGATTGTAGAAACGGTTGTAGAAGGAGATTGTAGAAACGGTTGTAGAAGGAGATTGTAGAAAAGGTTGTAGAAGGAGATTGTAGAAAAAGTTGGTAGAAGGAGATGGTAGAAAAGGTTGTAGAAAGAGATTGTAGAAAAAGTTGGTAGAAGGAATAACAGTCGGTTGGGATTGGTTAAGGGAGATGTTTGCGAGAATGGGGCAGAATGTTTTCTAACCATAGTGGGGACACTAGCTGGAAGGTTAATATTGTTACTGCTAAGAAAGTGCTGTGTGAGTGCAGCAACAAACAGGATGTGCGCCCTGGCAACAAGATGAAGTAGAGTTGCTAAGAAGAAGAACAGCACAAGATGAGGATGAGGATGAAGAGGTCAACGCCGTTCTCTTACATTCAAAACAAGCATCTCAAAAAAGGAGTTAAAAAAAACAATGGTTGGGTATTGGGGTACTATGGGTTGCCTGGCAGTCAGTACCATCCTATTGGTTGGGAAGTCAGTACCATCCTATTGGTTGGGAAGTCAGTACCATCCTATTGGTTGGGAAGTCAGTACCATCCTATTGGTTGGGAAGTCAGTACCATCCTATTGGCTGGGAAGTCAGTACCATCCTATTGGTTGGGAAGTCAGTACCATCCTATTGGTTGGGAAGTCAGTACCATCCTATTGGTTAGGAAGTCAATACCATCCTAATGGTTGGGAAGTCAGTACCATCCTATTGGCTGGGAAGTCAGTACCATCCTATTGGTTGGGAAGTCAGTACCATCCTATTGGTTGGGAAGTCAGTACCATCCTATTGGTTGGGAAGTCAGTACCATCCTATTGGCTGGGAAGTCAGTACCATCCTATTGGCTGGGAAGTCAGTACCATCCTATTGGCTGGGAAGTCAGTACCATCCTATTGGCTGGGAAGTCATTACCATCCTATTGGCTGGGAAGTCAGTACAATTCTATTGGTTGGGAAGTCAGTACCATCATATTGGCTGTGAAGTCAGTACCATCCTATTGGTTGGGAAGTCAGTACCATCCTATTGGTTGGGAAGTCAGTACCATCCTATTGGTTGGGAAGTCAGTACCATCCTATTGGTTGGGAAGTCAGTACCATCCTATTGGTTGGGAAGTCAGTACCATCCTATTGGCTGGGAAGTCAGTACCATCCTATTGGCTGTGAAGTCAGTACCATCCTATTGGTTGGGAAGTCAGTACCATCCTATTGGTTGGGAAGTCAGTACCATCCTATTGGTTGGGAAGTCAGTACCATCCTATTGTTTGGGAAGTCAGTACCATCATATTGGTTGGGAAGTCAGTACCATCCTATTGGCTGGGAAGTCAGTACCATCCTATTGGTTGGGAAGTCAGTACCATCCTATTGGCTGGGAAATCAGTACCATCCTATTGGTTGGGAAGTCAGTAACATCCTATTGGTTGGGAAGTCAGTACCATCCTATTGGCTGGGAAGTCAGTACCATCCTATTGGTTGGGAAGTCAGTACCATCCTATTGGTTGGGAAGTCAGTACCATCCTATTGGTTGGGAAGTCAGTACCATCCTATTGGTTGGGAAGTCAGTACCATCCTATTGGTTGGGAAGTCAGTACCATCCTATTGGCTGGGAAGTCAGTACCATCCTATTGGTTGGGAAGTCAGTACCATCCTATTGGTTGGGAAGTCAGTACCATCCTATTGGCTGGGAAGTCATTACCATCCTATTGGCTGGGAAGTCAGTACAATTCTATTGGTTGGGAAGTCAGTACCATCATATTGGCTGTGAAGTCAGTACCATCCTATTGGTTGGGAAGTCAGTACCATCCTATTGGTTGGGAAGTCAGTACCATCCTATTGGTTGGGAAGTCAGTACCATCCTATTGGTTGGGAAGTCAGTACCATCCTATTGGTTGGGAAGTCAGTACCATCCTATTGGTTGGGAAGTCAGTACCATCCTATTGGTTGGGAAGTCAGTACCATCCTATTGGTTGGGAAGTCAGTACCATCCTATTGGTTGGGAAGTCAGTACCATCCTATTGGTTGGGAAGTCAGTACCATCCTATTGGCTGGGAAGTCAGTACCATCCTATTGGTTGGGAAGTCAGTACCATCCTATTGGTTGGGAAGTCAGTACCATCCTATTGGTTGGGAAGTCAGTACCATCCTATTGGCTGGGAAGTCAGTACCATCCTATTGGCTGGGAAGTCAGTACCATCCTATTGGCTGGGAAGTCAGTACCATCCTATTGGTTGGGAAGTCAGTACCATCCTATTGGTTGGGAAGTCAGTACCATCCTATTGGCTGGGAAGTCAGTACCATCCTATTGGTTGGGAAGTCAGTACCATCCTATTGGTTGGGAAGTCAGTACCATCCTATTGGTTGGGAAGTCAGTACCATCCTATTGGTTGGGAAGTCAGTACCATCCTATTGGTTGGGAAGTCAGTACCATCCTATTGGCTGGGAAGTCAGTACCATCCTATTGGTTGGGAAGTCAGTACCATCCTATTGGTTGGGAAGTCAGTACCATCCTATTGGCTGGGAAGTCAGTACCATCCTATTGGTTGGGAAGTCAGTACCATCCTATTGGTTGGGAAGTCAGTACCATCCTATTGGTTGGGAAGTCAGTACCATCCTATTGGTTGGGAAGTCAGTACCATCCTATTGGTTGGGAAGTCAGTACCATCCTATTGGTTGGGAAGTCAGTACCATCCTATTGGTTGGGAAGTCAGTACCATCCTATTGGTTGGGAAGTCAGTACCATCCTATTGGTTGGGAAGTCAGTACCATCCTATTGGTTGGGAAGTCAGTACCATCCTATTGGTTGGGAAGTCAGTACCATCCTATTGGTTGGGAAGTCAGTACCATCCTATTGGCTGGGAAGTCAGTACCATCCTATTGGTTGGGAAGTCAGTACCATCCTATTGGTTGGGAAGTCAGTACCATCCTATTGGCTGGGAAGTCAGTACCATCCTATTGGCTGGGAAGTCAGTACCATCCTATTGGTTGGGAAGTCAGTACCATCCTATTGGTTGGGAAGTCAGTACCATCCTATTGGTTGGGAAGTCAGTACCATCCTATTGGTTGGGAAGTCAGTACCATCCTATTGGTTGGGAAGTCAGTACCATCCTATTGGTTGGGAAGTCAGTAACATCCTATTGGTTGGGAAGTCAGTACCATCCTATTGGTTGGGAAGTCAGTACCATCCTATTGGTTGGGAAGTCAGTACCATCCTATTGGCCGGGAAGTCAGTACCATCCTATTGGCCGGGAAGTCAGTACCATCCTATTGGCCGGGAAGTCAGTACCATCCTATTGGCCGGGAAGTCAGTACCATCCTATTGGTTGGGAAGTCTGTACCATCCTATTGGTTGGGAAGTCAGTACCATCCTATTGGTTGGGAAGTCAGTACCATCCTATTGGTTGGGAAGTCAGTACCATCCTATTGGCTGGGAAGTCAGTACCATCCTATTGGCTGGGAAGTCAGTACCATCCTATTGGTTGGGAAGTCAGTACCATCCTATTGGCTGGGAAGTCAGTACCATCCTATTGGTTGGGAAGTCAGTACAATCCTATTGGTTGGGAAGTCAGTACCATCCTATTGGTTGGGAAGTCAGTACCATCCTATTGGTTGGGAAGTCAGTACCATCCTATTGGTTGGGAAGTCTGTACCATCCTATTGGTTGGGAAGTCAGTACCATCCTATTGGTTGGGAAGTCAGTACCATCCTATTGGTTGGGAAGTCAGTACCATCCTATTGGCTGGGAAGTCAGTACAATCCTATTGGCTGAGAAGTCAGTACCATCCTATTGGTTGGGAAGTCAGTACCATCCTATTTGTTGGGAAGTCAGTATTATCCTATTGGTTGGGAAGTCAGTACCATCCTAATGGTTGGGAAGTCAGTACCATCCTATTGGCTGGGAAGTCAGTACCATCCTATTGGCTGGGAAGTCAGTACCATCCTATTGGCTGGGAAGTCAGTACCATCCTATTGGCTGGGAAGTCAGTACCATCCTATTGGCTGAGAAGTCAGTACCATCCTATTGGCTGGGAAGTCAGTACCATCCTATTGGTTGGGAAGTCAGTACCATCCTATTGGCTGGGAAGTCAGTACCATCCTATTGATTCTCTGGACCCTGGGGTGGGGAGTACTAGTGGTTATGGTGATGATACTACTTCATATTAATGTGGATGGTTTTCTAATGGAACTGTATTCACAGACACCCCCAGATGGCGGGGAAACCCTGGAGCCCTACCCAGACAGACTGGATCCATCCCATTGTCACCAATGCCTTAAATATGTAGGGTTGGGGGTTTAGGGTTGCAGTGATTCTGGGGGGAATTGTGGCCGTGTGCTGGCAATGTTATGAAGGGAAACGTAACTACAGAGCACTAGGCAGAACGGAGTACTCCAGGATGCATGTTAAACGGCCTGAAATTGACCATGACAGGAGTAAATGGGGAAATAATGTTTAAGGGCAAATATTGGATGGTGGGAGGATTTAAAAAATTCAAATAAGGGGACGTAGGCCACAGGTTGCCGAAAAGACAAAAACCAACCAACGCCAGTGCAGATAAAGTGTGGGAGAGTTGGTGGAAGGCACGGATTATTCAAACTCAGGGAAGAATACAGAACATGGACCGTATAGCACGGCCCACTGACTGGCTTAATGTAACATGGGAGAAGTTTTCTGGACCCCAATAGTGGTGGGTCTAGAGGAAAAGCTCCACCGCGGAGTCAGTCAGAGCGAAAAAGAGGCAGCTCCACCGCGGAGTCAGTCAGAGCGAAAAGAGGCAGCTCCACCGCGGAGTCAGTCAGAGCGAAAAAAGGCAGCTCCACTGCGGAGTCAGTCAGAGCGAAAAGAGGCAGCTCCACCGCGGAGTCAGTCAGAACGAAAAGAGGCAGCTCCACTGCGGAGTCAGTCAGAGCGAAAAGAGGCAGCTCCACCGCGGAGTCAGTCAGAGCGAAAAAAGGCAGCTCCACCGCGGAGTCAGTCAGAGCGAAAAGAGGCAGCTCCACCACGGAGTCAGTCAGAGCGAAAAGAGGCAGCTCCACCGCGGAGTCAGTCAGAGCGAAAAGAGGCCTTGCCACAGAAACAGAATCCTCTCACCAGCTGTGAAAAGACACAGCATATCATGTGTAGGTGCAGGGAGAAGCTGAGTTACCATGTCGCTAAGCACATAGTTTGGCGATACACGGGCCATCACCGTACGCGTCCCACGGGCTTGTACTGTTTGGACGAGTTCAGGCTTACAGCGATGGTGTGACATGGACAGTAGGGATGCGCTCGACCGGGGGGGGGGCATGACCACAAGGCCATACCGACATTATGTGGATTTTGCCAGAGGAAGAATTGCCCTAAGTGTAGTCACAAGGCTTGCAAACCCAAGACACAGACTCAGGAAGAGGTTGACATTTACATTTTAGTCATTTAGCAGACGCTCTTATCCAGAGCGACTTACAGTTAGTGCATACATTATTTTTTTCATGGGAATCAAATCCACAACCCTGGCGTTGCAAACACCATGCTCTACCAACTGAGCTACATCCCTGCCGGCCGTTCCCTCCCCTACCCTGGACGACGCCGGGCCAATTGTGCGCCGCCCCATGGGTCTCCCGGTCGCGGCCGGCTACGACAGAGCCTGGAACTCGAACCAGGATCTCTAGTGGCACAGCTAGCACTGCGATGCAGCGCCTTAGACCACTGCACCACTCGGGAGATGAGGTTGAGTACTTGAACGGGTTAACCAGACAGTTGTGGGAGAATAAGGGCCAGGAGAGGAAGAACCTACTAGCGAGGCTATAGAGGATGGAGTGACTTTTACGATGAGCATTTTGCAGCATATCATCACCTAGAAAAGGCTAGACCAGGGATGGAAGGTTCCGGTGGAGAGGGAGAGGGCAGAGGACCCCAGGGAGGGGCTTAGTAGTCCACCCAAAAGTGAGTCGTATGCCACCTCCCCAACATGCACTCCATTGGGGAGCAGAAAGAGAGCAGAGCTATGTGGGAAAGGGAAGCATTGAGAAATGAGAGAGCGAAAGTTTGGGAAAGAACTAGGGTGAAGACAACACTCTATGAAGACGATGGGGAAATGTGACTCTGTTATGGTTGCAGTGACAAAATCTAACATGGTGAAGAAGTTTATGTAAATTGTGATATTACCGGAAACCAGGGGCGGTGTGTTCAATAGGGCGATATGGGCGACGCACTGCCAAACGGGAAAAGGAAGGGATTTTTTTTCTAATCAATTATATCACGGCAACAGTAGTTATCAGTGTTGTAATCTATACGTCTGATCTGCCACAGTGCCACACTGCCACTAAATGTCGAATCAGGCTAAAGTCGTGCTTCAAATGGCTCCACCCCCTTTTGGGGCGATTTCAGTCAGATTGAAAATCGCCCAGAACTTCTGTCATAGACTCCCATGTAAAATCTATTTTTTTCAAATTTCAGAGCCTTCAATACAATCTCAATGGGTGTCTGTGGGCTTGCACTTACGCGCTTTCGTCATACGTTACGTAACCATGAACGTAACTGAGAAAAGAGTGGATTGTTTGAAAGAAGTTCCTTTTTGTCGGCGAACAAATGAAGATAAATTGGCAACGAAACAATTAGGACCTCCCAGACCAAATTTAATAATTCAACAGGTTTCTACTAAAGCGGAAAGTCCTACACCCGAGGATTTTCCAAAAATTGGTACGAACGAAAAAAGACATTGCCACTCACTCAACTGGATGACGAGGGATACAGGCTAGCTGTCCGCCGCCACAACGATGAGGTTAGTGTTGATAATCACAAGTTTACTGGATGTGGATATGGTGTAATAAAGGCAGTTTATTCAGAGGTAAATATATCTGGAATCGCGTTCACGGACCCGTTTGTCAAACTCTTAGGGAGCTATAAATTAAGCCCCATTACTTACCATATCAGATAAGAGAAATTGCTGCAGCTACATATATTTTACATCCTGGCCCTACATAGTTCACTATTTGCATCACTTACCAAAATATTACATGTGGTCATATATGCTTGGAAAGTGGAGATGCCATAGAACGTCAAAAAAGTAAACATTGCTGGAGACACATTGCCGTTTTGGAGAAGACATCGCGTTTGCTAGCGAAGAGATTTGTTGTGGCAAATGAACTTGGGCTGGGAATTGCCAGGAACCTCACGATAAGATATATGCATCAGCATTGTGAGTCTCATGATTCTATACGTATTGCGATTCGATACTGTGATTTTATTGCGCACCATATGTCTGTTGCAGAGGGATCAGAAAGCCATGAGAACGAGTTTTGATCAGTCATGGAAATAAAAGTGCTGAAAACAAATTGGCTCCCAATGTGAAAAGATTGAGAACAAGCAATGAAAGAACAATAATGGTGTTTTGGTGCAGGTACAGCCAACTAGCGCTAAAATATTGCGATATTGTCAATACAGTATATCGTAAAGTATCACTATGTAACTCGATTTCTTTCACCCCAATCCCTCAAATTAACGGTAAATAACTGAATTGTTTGCCCCACATTTAGCTAAGATGATTAGCTAGCCAGCTAAAATGTTTTAGTTAGTTAGCAGTCGCATCTACAATAGTTTACTGTCAATAACATGTCTCCAAAAATGACGTGGTGTCTCCAATTGTGTTGACATTTTACAATTGCAATGCGCATCCATGAGTATCCACTTTCTGTAGCTCAGCTGGTAGAGCATGGTGCTTGTAACGCCAAGGTAGTGGGTTCGATCCCCGGGACCACCCATACACAAAAATGTATGCACGCATGACTGTAAGTCGCTTTGGATAAAAGCGTCTGCTAAATGGCATATTATTATTATTATTATTATTATCTGAAGAGAGCCCCGAAACATTGTGTGCAGACATTTTATGCAATAAATGAAGTAGGTTCAATCTAGTAGTTCTGATCTTCTGATTGGTCCTGATGAGTTGGGCGAGGTCCCCTGCAGGCTACTGTCACTGTTGCATTGGCTCTGAGTCGGGTTCTCTGTCTTCAAATGTTCAGCCTAAGAGAGGGGATTTTTGTGTGTGTGTGTGTGTGTGTGTGTGTGTTTAACAGTGATGATGTGTGTGTGTGTGTGTGTGTTTAACAGTGATGATGTGTGTGCGTGTGTGTTTGTGTGTGTGTGTGTGTCCTCAGAGCAAGAACTCGTGAGTTGGAAGAACTGAGAGGCCTATGGCGTGGGTGTTGTCCTTGGCCACCTGCTGACAAGGCTGACAAGATAGGACCCTTTTGTCCATTGTTATTGGATAGGAACAGAACTTATATCCAGCTCCTGACCTAAATAGATCTTAGCACAACATTTTACTCAACATATCATATTCCATATTCACTATAACAAATATATTTACTACGACATTAGCAAGAACCGCCACATCCTCAGCCGGCTAATCCAGTGTGTGAAGTTTTGCGGAGTGTTTGAGTTAGCTTTGCGAGGCAAAGATGAAACTGAGGGCTCCACCAACCCTGGTAAGCCAACACTTTTGAGATCAGTCAATAAATGCTTCTGGTATTGACTTATATGCTGCCCCTGTCTTCATGTTGTTGCTGGACATATCTTTTTTTAAATGTGTGTAGGTCACCTAAATCATCAGAAAAATTGCCCCTCCTGAGAATTTTTTCAGGAGCCGCCACTGCCGGAAACGATGTCCCCTATCACCACCTCTGCAGAGAGATAGATAGATGGGAACATGTCAGATCTGGGGTGGGGATCTGGGAGCATTTGCTGGAAATAAAAATAAAATAAAATAAAATGTTGTTTGCCACATGCACCGAATACAACAGGTGTAGACGTTATAGTGAAATGCTTACTTACAAGCCCTTAAAAAAGTAAGTAAAAAAAAAAAAGATAACACAGGGGAGCACAGGTTAGTCGAGGTAATTCAGGTAATATGTACATGTGGGTAGAGTTAAAGTGACTATGCATAGATAATAAACAGAGAGAAGCAGCAGAGTAAAAGAGGGGGTGGTTGGGAGGGGGGGACAATGCAAATAGTCCGGGTAGCCATTTGATTAGCTGTTCAGGAGTCTTATGGCTTGGGGGTAGAAGCTGTTGAGAAGCCTTTTGGACCTAGACTTGGCGCTCCGGTACCTCTTGTCGTGCGGTAGCAGAGAGAACAGTCTATGACTAGGGTGGCTGGAGTCTTTGACAATTTTTAGGGCCTTCCTCTAACACCGCCTGGTATAGAGGTCCTGGATGGCAGGAAGCTTGGCCCTAGTGATGTACTGGGCCGTACGCACTAACCTCTGTAGTGCCTTGCCATACCAGGTGGTGATGCAACCAGTCAGGATGCTCTCGATGGTGCAGCTGTATAACTTTTTGAGGATCTGAGGACCCATGCCAAATCTTTTCAGTCTCCTGAGGGTGAATAGGCTTTGTCGTGCCCTCTTCACGACTGTCTTGGTGTGTTTGGACCATGATAGTTTGTTGTTGATGTGGACACCAAGGAACTTGAAGCTCTCAACCTGTTCCACTACAGCCCCGTTGATGAGAATGTGGGCGTGCTCAGTCCTCTTTTTTTTCCTGTAGTCCACAATCATCTCCTTTTATCTTGATCACGTTGAGGGAGAGGTTGTTATCCTGGCACCACACGGCCAGGTCTCTGACCTCCTCCCTATAGGCTGTCTCATCGTTGTCGGTGATCAGGCCTACCACTGTTGTGTCGTCTGAAAACGTAATGATGGTGTTGGAGTCCTGCCTGGCCATGCAGTCATGGGTGAACAGGGAGTACAGGAGGGGACTGAGAACACACCCCTGAGGGGCCCCCGTGTTGAGGATCAGCGTGGCCGATGTGTTGTTACCTCCCCTTACCACCTGGGGGCGGCCCGCCAGGAAGTCCAGGATCCAGTTGCAGAGGGAGGTGTTTAGTCCCAGAGTCCTTAGCTTAGTGATGAGCTTTGAGGGCACTATGGTGTTGAACGCTGAGCTGTAGTCAATGAATAGCATTCTTACGTAGGTGTTCCTCTTGTCCAGCTGTGAAAGGACAGTGTGGAGTGCAATAGAGATTGCATCATCTGTGGATCTGTTGGGGCGGTATGCAAATTGGAGTGCGTCTAGGGTTTCTGGGATAATGGTGTTGATGTGAGCCATGACCAGCCTTTCAAAGCACTTCCAAAGCCTTTTAAAGCTACGGGTCGGTAGTCATTTAGGCAGGTTATCTTAGTGTTCTTGGGCAGAGTAGGGCAGACTATGATGGAGTGCTTAAAACATGTTGGTATTACAGACTCAGTCAGGGACATGTTGAAAAGGTCAGTGAAGACACTTGCCAGTTGGTCAGCGCATGCTCGGAGTACACGTCCTGGTAATGTGAATGCCTTGTGAATATTGACCTGCTTTAAAGTCTTACTAACATCGGCTACGGAGAGCTTGATCACATAGTCATCCGGAACAGCTGGAGCTCTCATTCATGCTTCAGTGTTGCTTGCCTCGAAGTGATTTAGCTTGTCTGGTAGGCTTGTGTCATTGGCAGCTCGCGGCTGTGCTTCCCTTTGTAGTCTGTAATAGTTTTCAAGCCCTGCCACATCCGACGAGCGTCGGAGCTGGCGTAGTACGATTTAATCTGAGTCCTGTATTGACTCTTTGCCTGTTTGGTGGTTCATCAGAGGGCATAGCGGGATTTCTTATAAGCGTCTGGGTTAGAGTCCCGTTCCTTGAAAGCGGCAGCTCTACCCTTTAGCTCAGTGCGGATGTTTCCTGTAATCCATGGCTTCTGGTTGGGGTACGTACGTATGGTCACTGTGGCGACGACGTCATCGATGCACTTATTGATGAAGTCAGTGACTGATGTGGTGTACTCCTCAATGCAATCAGAAGAATCCCGGAACATATTCCAGTCTGTGCTAGCAAAACAGTCCTGTAGCTTAGCATCTGCATCATCTGACCACTTCCTTATTAACCGAGTCAATGGTGCTTCCTGCTTTAGTTTTTGCTTATAAGTAGGAATCAGGAGGATAGAGTTATGGTCAGATTTGCCAAATGGACAACGAGGGAGAGCTTTGTATGCGTCTCTGTGTGTGGAGTAAAGATGGTCTAAAATTCCATGCTTGTGTACGTGTGTATAAATAAAATGATAATGATTGTGTACGTGTACTGGACTCCTGCAGGGAGAGTGTGGCCAATGTGGGATCAGGTAGATGGAAGTTGGGACGATATGGCTGACAGAGGATAAGGCCTATTTCACCAGATGCCTGGAGAACTATAAAAATCCCTGAGAGCCACCAATAGAAGGGGTGATTGTGGTGACGACTCCCTCCCCCGGGGACCTGTCAACAGGGGATATTCGCAAGTACAACAGGCTGCAGGCGGAAGGTTTCGTGTTAGGGAAACCTAGTGTTCAGGGTAAGGGGTATGTTCAGCCTAATCTGCCTGATCCAAACCAATTTGGCTATGTTCACCCTGTGAGTGTACTTACTTGGGGCACACCCTATGATGTTAAAATATGAACAGTACATGATGGAATAGGAAGAGTGGTATATATTGATAACTACAAGAGAAAATGTGTACAGTGTGAGGGCAAGGATAAAGAACCCAAGCCTAAAGAGACTGAACGAGCCACAGGTCAAGGAGGGGGGTGTCGTGAATGAGCCTAGTCGATATGACCTGATTACTCCTCCAGTCCCCAGACAGAACTCTGGTAACACTGAAACAAGAAAGGTCAAGAAGAAGAGGAACGAGGACAGGAAGAGGCCTCAACCACAAGCAGCTAGAGCGCAGTAGAAACCCAGTCAAAGGCAGAGAGGAAGCGACGGGTATATACATCTTATATGGCGACACCCTCGTCAAACCTCAAGCCCTGGGTGTGAGCTGGCAGAATTGCCTGATGGCATGTGGGCCACGAAGCAGATGACACCACGGATTGTCGTCCACTACGAAGGAACCAATGTGTTACCTGACTCTGTGTAGACATCACGTGTAAAGGAGACAATGTGTTATGTAACTTAAATCTCACGTTTTTTAAAGGGGGGGGGGGGGGGTTGAGTGGTGTGGCTGTAGTCAAAAGAAGCTTGAGCAAAAAGCGATAAAACCCAATGTAAAAGAAAAGGGGGATTCGCTGGGGAAGACAGATCAGGAGATAATTGATGTATTACAAGTTAGAATAATAATAATAATAAGCCGTTTAGCAGACGCTTTTATCCAAAGCGACTTACAGTCATGCGTGCATACTTTTTTTGTGTATGGGTGGTCCCGGGGATCGAACCCACTACCTTGGCGTTACAAGCGCCGTGCTCTACCAGCTGAGCTACAGAGGACCACAAGGAGAAGAAGACTTCAAGGTAAGAACAGAATATAGTTGTTATCATTAGAATCTGCTGCAGTATAACAAATCTATAAAAGCCATCAGTTGTGAAGCTGTGGAACCAAAAGAGTGTGCAAAGCTGTCATCAAGGCAAAAGGATTTGAAGAATCTCAAATATAAAATATATTTTGATTTGTTTAACACTTTTTTGGTTACTACATGATTCCATATGTTTTATTTCACAGTTTTGACATCTTCACTATTATTCTACAATGTAAAAAAATAAAGAAAAACCCTTGAATGAGTAGCTGTGTCCAAACTTTTGACTGGTAGTGTATATGTACATACTGTATCTACCTCCATTACCTCGTACCCCTGCACATCGACTCGGTACTGGTACCTCGTGTATATAGTCAAGTTATCGCTACTCATTTATTCCTTGTGTTATTCTTTTTCAATTTAAAAAATGTTCTCTCTCTGCATTGTTGAGACCCTTAAGTAAAGATTTCACTGATGGTCTACACCTGTTGTTTATGAAGCATGTGACACGCTTGCTGATTGGCAGCATACTATAGCAGCGACAGCCTATCAGGAGATTGCAGGCATGGCTTGTTGGGGGCGTGGCTTTCATGACAGGGACTGTCATCCCAGTTAATGTGCTCTGTTCTATTCTGTTCATAAAGATTAAGCTTGTATACTGTCAGTTAAGCGCAACTTGATACCAAAGAGCCATACAATATTTCATAGCCAGTCACCATGTAATACTCGCTTTCCCACCAGACTGTCAGGTCAGTGAGTGTGATGGATTATCTACAGTAAGTTACTGTGAATTTTACAGTAACCCACTTGCAACTAGTTGATAGTAAGTTATTGAAAATGAAGCATTAACTTCTTGTGAACCAGTTGCCATCAAGCGACTGGAAAATCCACAGCAAGTTCTTACAATGATTGCAGAACTGACAGTGTCAAAAAATAAAAATACAAAATATTCAACACTGACCACTCCCCCGGCCGGTCCTGGCAGTAGGACCACAGGAACCTACCCACATCCTGATTCACCCGTTCCACCTACCCATTAGACTCGGGGTGAAACCCAGAGGTCAGGCTGACCGAGACCCCCAGACGTTCCATGAACGCCTTCCAGACCCTTGATGTAAATTGGGGACCCCGGTCAGACACTATATCCTCTGGCACCCCGTAGTGCCGGAAGACGTGAGTAAACAGGGCCTCCGCAGTCTGCAGGGCCGTGGGGAGACCGGGCAGAGGAAGGAGGCGGCAGGCTTTAGAAAAAGCGGTCCACAACGACCAGGATGGTGGTATTACCCTGAGAGAGGGGAAGATCAGTGAGAAAGTCAATACACAGGTGGGACCGTGGCCATTGTGGAACTGGTAAGGGCTGTAACTTACCCGCTGGGAGGTGCCTAGGTGCCTTATTCTGGGCGCACACCGAGCAGGAGGAGACATACACCCTCACGTCCTTAGCCAAGGTAGTAGGTCACCAGTACTTTCCGGTCAGGCAGCACACTGTACGACCGATACCTGGGTGACCAGAGGAGGGGGACTTGTGTGCCCAGTAGATCAGACGGTCACGGACAAGAGACGACACGTACTGTAGCCCAGCTGGACACTGAGGTGGAGATGGCTCTGTGAGTAATGCCCGCTCTATGTCCGCGTCCATCGCC
Organism: Coregonus ussuriensis; assembly: GCA_031479575.1. Taxonomy (NCBI): domain Eukaryota; kingdom Metazoa; phylum Chordata; class Actinopteri; order Salmoniformes; family Salmonidae; genus Coregonus; species Coregonus ussuriensis. Next base: position 3,307,364 of record CM062473.1, on the reverse strand, counting down.
CACACTACTGGCGCCACAATACAGGAGGCCGGGAGTATGTGGGTGTTGTCTATGGGCCTCTCCTTTGTGTCGGACGTCCGTGACAGTGCGTCTGCCTTCATGTTCTTTGTACCCGGTATGTAGGAAAGGGTCAAATAAACTGGGTGAAGAACAGGGCCCACCTGGCCTGGTGAGGGTTCAGCCTCCTTGCTGCCCGGATGTACTCCAGGTTATGGTGGTCAGTCCAGACTGACCCAGTGCCTCCACACGGTTAGGGCTCGGACAACCGCCAACAACTCCCGATCACCAACGTCGTAGTTCTGCTCCGCCGGGCTGAGCTTCTTGGAGAAGAAGGCACAGGGGCGGATCTTGGGTGGCGTGCCCGAGCGTTGAGATAGGACAGTGCCTATCCCAACCTCGGACGCATCCACCTCCACTACGAACGGTAATGACGGATCGGGATGGGCCAGTACCGGGGCTGAGGTGAACAGAGCCCTCAGGGTATTGAAAGCCCTGTCAGCCTCAGCATACAGAGAGGTGATGGGAGCTGCGACTTTGCCTAAGCCCCGGATAAACCTCCGATAGTAGTTGGCAAAGCCAATAAAGTGCTGCACCGCCTTTACCGTTGTTGGAGTCGGCCAATCACGCATGGCTGAAATGCGATCTCCCTCCATCTCCACACCTGAGGTGGTGATGTGGTATCCGAGGAAGGAGACGGACTGTTGGAAAAACAGACACTTTTCTGCCTTGGCATAAAGGTCATGTTCCAACAGTCGGCCCAGCACTTTGCGAACCAGGGACACATGCTCAGCGCGCGTAGCGGAATACACCAGAATGTCATCGATGTAGACCACTACACCGCGACCAAGCATGTCCCGAAATACCTCGTTCACAAAGGACTGGAAGACGGATGGATCATTCATCAAACCGTACGGCATCACCAGGTATTCATATTGCCCCGAGATTGTGCTGAATGCTGTCTTCCACTCATCCCCCTCTCGGACACGCACCAGGTTGTACGCACTCCGGAGATCTAATTTAGTGAAGAAGCGCGCCCCATGTATTGACTCGATTACAGATGGAATGAGGGGTAGAGGATAACTATAACGTATTGTCCCCTTGTTCAGTGCTCGGTAATCAATGCAAGGGCGCAGACCTCCGTCTTTCTTCTTCACAAAAAAGAAACTCAAAGAGGCGGGAGAAGTGGAGGGACGTATGAACCCCTGGCGCAGAGACTCAGAGACGTATGTCTCCATCTCCTCCGTTTCAGCCTGACGACAGGAGATATACATGACTCCTGGGAGGCACAGCATCTACACAGAGGTTTATCGCGCAATCCTCCGCCCGATGAGGTGGTAATTTGGTCGCCTGCGTTTCGGAAAACGCGTGTGCCAAATCGAGGTATTCGGGGGGGTGTTGTACACGGTGGAGGTAGTGTCTGGACTTTCCACCGTGGTTGCAGCTAGGCACCTACGCTGACACTCTCGCGACCACCCCGTGAGAACCCTCTGCGGCCATGAAAAGGTGGGGTTGTGTAGGGCTAACCAGGAAAGACCTAACACAACTGGGAAATCAGGGGACTCAATAATAAAAAAAGGTGACTTGCTCTCTATGGGTCTTTTGCGTAACCATTGTGACTGGTGCTGTAACGTCCCTAACGAACCCTGACCCTAATGGTCGACTGTCAAGTGCTTTGATGGGCAGTGGACTGGATAGGGGAACCAATGGAATACCTATACTATGAGCTAACGATCTGTCCATAAAGTTCCCAGCCGCTCCTGAATCGACCAGTGCCTTACACTGGGGAACTACCGTGTAATCAGGGAAGGTGAGGTGTATGGTGAAGTGTGCAGCAGAGGGCTCTGAACGAGTGTGGGTTTGCACTACCTGGGGTGATGCGAGAGTGCCCTGCCTGCCGCCTCCAGACCCGGAAGAACCCTGACGACAGCGTTCAGCGAATTTCCTCTCCTGCCACAAGAGTGACACTGGAGCTGTCGTCCTCCGTTCTCCCAGATCACTGCACCACCCAGCTCCATCGGAACTGAGGCCCCTTCCAGGACGTCCTCTTGTAGCTAGCAGGTTGTCCAACCGGATGGCCATGTCCACCAGCTGGTCGAAAGTCAACATGGTATCCCGGCAGGCTAGCTCCCTTCAGACGTCCTCTCACAGGCTGCACCGGAAGTGGTCGATGAGGGCCCGCTCGTTTCACCCGGACCCAGCCGCTAGAGTACGAAACTCCAGGGCAATGTCCTGCGCGGTCCTCGTCCCCTGCCTCAGGGTGGACCAGCCGCTCGCCCGCCTCTCTACCTTTGGGTGGGTGATCGAAGACGGCCCGGAAGAGGCGAGCGAACTCCCCGTAGTTGTCCAACGCGGCTCCTCCTTCACTCCAGACCGCGTTGGCCCACTCCAGGGCTTTCCCCGAGAGGCAGGTGATGAGGGCGGACACCTTCTCCTGCTCCGATTGTACCGGGCTGATGGTGGAGAAGTAAAGGTTTAGTTGCAGGAGGAATCCCTGGCAGCGGGCAGCTGTCCCACCATAATCCCTCGGTCGGGATAGATGAATCCCTCTGGGTGCTGGGCTGTGGATGGCTGGATCCGGTCGCTCATCAGGTCCTGAAGGATCGGGTCCTCTCCTCTCCAGGTGTAGGACGACCTGGAGAACCCGATCCATCGCTTCTCCCAAGCTGGCTAGCATCGTAAAAAGCTCCCGGACCCACGCCACGACTACAGGCATGTGCTCCTCTCCTGCTGACTCCATGTCTTGGTGTGTGATTCTGTGGTGAGTGATTTTGAAAGAGTCAGGCGCAGGAGGATAAATCACAGAATAAAATGGTTTGTTCCCAAAACACAGTGGTACGCAGCAATGCGTCAAACACTCCAGTGCGTAAATCAGGCGCACTGGGAAACAACAAGGCACACGGGTGAAATATATCCCGGCAAAACTAAAAACAAGGAGTTCCACCGAGCTAAACTAACCTCCACAATAAACAATCACACACAAAGACAAGGGGGGCAGAGGGAACACTTACAGGCAGTGGCGGCTCCTGAAAAAATTCTCAGGGGGGGCAATTTTTCTGATGATTTAGGTGACCTACACACATTTTAATAAAGATATGTCCAGCAACAACATGAAGACAGGGGCAGCATATAAGTCAATACTAGAAGCATTTATTGACTGATCTGGGGAGATGGATTCCAGTTTCTGTGACAGATTATAAATAATCTCTGATGCCTTTGTTATATTAGCTTTTGGTTGAATGTACTGTCGTAGTAAATATATAATGTTATAGCTTGGTCTGACTAAAATCTTGTGCATGACCCATTTTGTGTTGGGCGTTTGTTTTCAATCAATGCTGTTCCTATCCTATAACAATGGACAAAAGAGTCCTATCTTGTCAGCCTTGTCAGCAGGTGGCCAAGGACAACACCCACGCCATAGGTCTCTCAGTTCTTCCAACTCACGAGTTCTTGCTCTGAGGACACACACACACACACACACACACACATCATCACTGATAACACACACACACACACACATCATCACTGTTAAACACACACACACACGCACACAAAAATCCCCTCTCTTTAGGCTGAACATTTGAAGACAGAGAACCCGACTCAGAGCCAATGCAACAGTGGAGGGGACCTCGCCCAACTCATCAGGACCAATCAGAAGATCAGAACTACTAGATTCAACCTACATCATTTTTTTTATAAAATGTCTGCACACAATGTTTTCGGGGCTCTCTTCAGATAGCTCCCTAAGAGTTTGACGAACGAGTCCGTGCACGCGATTCCAGATATCTTTACCTCTGAATAAACTGCCTTTATTATACCATATCCACCCTGTCCAAAGTCTCTACTTGGTCTCAGTTCTCCAGTAAACTTGTGATTATCAACAGTACACAACGGTAACAAACAATTGGGGGAACTCACGGGGCAGATAGTAAGGTCGCAGTGACACAGAAAGCAGTTCAATGTCGGGGGTACAGAGTCGCTCTCTTACCAGGATCGATTTTCCCTGTGACTGTCAGATCGCGGTCCGCTCTGACCAGGGTGAAGCCGGCCGGCTCCACTTCTCTGTCTGGGACTCTGTCATCCAGCCAAGTCTCCCAGCTGTATTGGATTCCGCTGCCAGCAGCGTTTTCATTATTTAGTCCGTTCGTAGCAGGTATGTACACGATCAACAAGATCAGTCCAAAACCCACCACTGGAAATCCATGGTTGGCAGAATGTTTGTAAACTAAGTGTACAAATTAAAAACATAAAATAACGCCACTAAGTGTACAAATTAAAAACATAAGATAACGCCACACTGCAGGTCGCAACAGAGACGCTGCTACCCGCTATTTTCTTAGTTACGTTCATGGTTACGTCACGTATGACGAAAGCGCGTAAGTGCAAGCCCTCAGACACCCATAGAGATTGTATTGAAAGCTTTGAAATTTGAAAAAAATAGATTTTACATGGGAGGCTATGACAGACTTCTGGGCGATTTTCAACCTGACTGAAATCGCCCCAAAATCGGGCAGGGCCATTTGAAGCACGACTTTAGCCTGATTGGACATTTAGTGGCAGATCAGATCAGATTAGAACACTGATAACTACTGTTGCCGTGATATAATCGATTAGAAAAAAAATCCCTTCCTTTTCCCGTTTGGCAGTGCGTCGCCCATATCGCCCTATTGAACACACCGCCCATGCTTACAGGTACTGATGAGGGGATATGAACCAGGTGTGTGTAATAAACAAGACAAAACAAATGGAATGATGAGATGAGGAGCGGCAGTGGCTAGAAGGCCGGTGATGATGAACGCTGAAGCCTGCCCGAACAAGGAGAGGAGGTAGCTTTGGAGGAAGTCGTGACACAAATTGAGCAATGTTTCCATCTGATTGAATCCTTGGCCTTAATGTCTAGTGTCCCTGAGCACTGCTACTTTTTAGTTGGTGACAGATAATCACACAATTGTTGACTTGATTCCGTGCAACTTTTAGCAAAGTACAGAAATGTATTCTTGCCAATAAATATGTGGCCTATCTCTGTCATGGCCAGACCTGGTGGCGAAGCAGGAAATTCAGGTTGCTGGCATCCAAGAGGTTGTGAGGTCAAATCCCAGGTGCGGTTGCATGCTAACCAACGTTGAGGTCATTTCCATTTAAATTCTAGTCAATTCAGAAAGTATTCCTAATTTTCCGTTATTGAAAAGCATTACAAATACATTTATCTTGACAGTACCTAGTTAACTGGATAAATCAAGTGAATAATTTTAAAAGACACTTCACTGACTTTGTTAGTGACACAATACTTTTTATTTAAATTCCATACCGCTTTCCAATTAATATTACATTTAGAATTCCAGTATACTTTTGCAGGAGGCTCTGTGCAGGCCAGTCAAGTTCTTCCACGCCGATCTCGACAAACCATTTCTGTATGGACCTCGCTTTGTGCAATGCCCCTGCATTGTTATGCTGAAACAGGAAAGGGCCTTCCGCAAACTGTTGCCACAAAGTTGGAAGCTCAGAATTGTCTAGAATGTCATTGTATGTTGTAGCATTAAGATTTCCTTTCACTGGAACTAAGGGGCCTAGCCCGAACAATGAAAAACAGCCCCAGACCATTATTCCTCCTCCACCAAACTTGACAGTTGACACTATGCATTGGGGCAGGTAGCGTTCTCCTGGCATCCATCAAACCCAGATTTGTCCGTTGGACTGTCAGATGGTGAAGCATGATTCATCACTCCAGAGAACGTGTTTCCACTGCTCAAGAGTCCAACGGCGGCAAGCTTTACAGCACTCCAGCCGATGCTTGGCATTGCGCATGGTGATCTTAGGCTTGTGTGCGGCTGCTCGGCCATGGAAACCCATTTCATGAAGCTCCTGACGAACAGTTATTGTGCTGACAGTTGCTTCCAGAGGCAGTTTGGAACTCGGTAGTGAGTGTTGCAACTGAGGACAGACAATTTTTACGCACTATGCACTTCAGCACTCAGCGATCCCGTTCTGTGAGCTTGTGAGGCCTACCACTTCACAGCTGAGCCGTTGTTGCTCCTAGACATTTCCACTTCACAATAACAACACTTACCGAGGCAGCTCTAGCAGAGCAGAAATTTGACGAACTGACTTGTTGGAAAGGTGGCATCCTATGATGGTGCCATGTTGAAAGTCACTGAGCTCTTCAGTAAGGCCATTCTACTGCCAATGTTTGTCTATAGAGATTGAATGGCTGTGTGCTCGATTTTATACACCTGTCAGCAACAGGTGTGGCTGAAATAGCCGAATACACTAATTTGAAGTGGTGTCTACGTACGTTTGTATATATAGTGTATCTTCCTAATATAATAATTAGTGCACTTTATTTCTTCTTTTTTATCCCTGATGAACATATCATCTAATATGATGCTAAAACTAAATTCTCATTCCTCTCATACAAATGTCAATTTTCATTAAATACCTGTCACTAACAAAATACCATTCTTGAACCATATTTGGAGAAAAAAAAAAGATGTATTCTTATATTTTGTCTTTGTTATTCCAAATCAAATACCTATGAGGTGATAAATCATGTTTATATACAATTAACCAGGATAGTAATGCTTGCTTATGGAAATTGGCTAATTTAAGGGGAATTGTATTTAGTTCAAAGTCACATTTTAGGAGAAATGCAATGCCAACCTTTTCTAACACAGTTCCAACATTGTTCCGTTGCCAGCAGAATCGATGACTTAACTTTCCCATGCCATTATGTACATACTTCACATGAACAGTAGATGGCAGTCCTGTCATGATTGAGAGAGGGGTGTCTTTAGGCTTCTGTAACTTGAGTCAAGAATTGAAATGCAACTTTTTTGAGTTATAATGAAAATATTTTATTGTATGGTGAGTCATTTGTTTTTTAATTGTAAATTGTAGAGGTTAAATGTGTTTGCCCCTCTCTGTGCAAATGGCTTCGGCATCACAGGTGTTTAGTCACTCAATGCAATTTGCCGAAAGATATTTCTATTTTTTTCTAATTTGCAAAGCTCTCATTTACAATTTAATGTTAATATAACACAGTCTAATTTACTGTGCTACTCAAGAGACAAACCTTGAATGATAATTTCCAGCGGTGTAAAATATGAAATTCTAAATTAGTCTAACACATTTAAAACAAATTCATTTACTTACTTGTATTACTATTTTAGTTTATTGTTGTATGACTGTTATTCCTATCAGTAGCTAATTTGGTTTCGCATCGGCATTTTTTCTCTTGTTATGTCAGTCACTAGCTAGGTTTCCATCCAATTGGCGACAGATTTTCATACGAATATTCTTAAATATGCCTAAATATAATATGCACATTTTCCCACCAGAGATGTGTTTCCATCAAAATGACTCGGTGCGGATAAATGATGACGTAGTGCGCATAAAAAAAAATACATTTTGCGGTTAAATTCCCATGTACTGAATAAAAAAATACAAGTTCAATGGGTTTCCATGTAATTTTCAACTCTACTGATGGTTTTGTCAACAACAACATAACAATCCATTATAGAGTGAATGTTCCCACTCTGGTATTGGCACGGCTATAGTGCGGGCTATAGTCTACGTGACGAGATCATTATGGACAAAAGAGCGGGATTATTTTAATTTGTCAAACGGCAGCCAAGCATCGATCATCATGTCACCAGAAGAAGACCCTCGATATTTATTGGAAAGCAGCATCAAGCTCATCACCTTTCACCACCCTGTGAAGTTCATCATTACTTATTTCATCTGTAGCCTGATAAACTGTATGCTTTCCCGACGAGTCGTAGTGGGAGGACCACACAACGTATCATCTTGTGAATCTAAATGTACTTCGATATGATGGTTATTATATCAATATTCATGCATAAAAGCGTTTCCACCACAATTTCTCGCATAATTAATTTTAGGAACAGAAAATAAATATTTTGGTTTGAGTACATTTTGAAAGTTTACCGACAAATGTGCTGTTCCCATCAGGCCTGTCGTGACATGTTTTATTCGACATGTAGGTCTACTTTACTCTCATAAAAAGGTTGGATGGAAAACGGGTTATAAATTGGCCTATGCCATCCATATCCTTCGAAACCCACTACACAGTGATGGAAAAAGGACCCAATTGTCATACTTGAGTAAAAGTAAAGATACCTTAATAGAAAAAAATGACTCAAGTTATTGTGAACGTCTCCCAGTAAACTACTACTTGAGTTAAAGTCTAAAAGTATTTGGTTTTAAAAATACTTAAAGATGCACTATGCAGAAATCACTTCTGCTATTTCCTGTTTGGAAAAATTCGAATAGTTCGTTTAATTTCAGTTTATGTAACAAAACGAGCAAGTATAGTGTTGAGAATCTTTATACCATCTAAACCGCTGTGAAATCTATTTTCCATAACCACAAATATTGTATTTTCAGCTGTTTGAAACCGGTGTACAAAACCGAACGTAAAGGGCATAATAACGAAACGTAAGAATGGAAAGCATAGAAATAGCGCACATAGAACAGATCTACTGCTTCTTAGACTTGCTTTCGATGTAGAATGAAAGATCTGTAACGCACATTTCTATATGGATTTTGTGGCTTTAAGTATCAAAAGTAAATGTAATTGCTAAAATATACTAAAGTATCAAAAGAAAAAGTATGAATCATTTCAAATTCCTTATATTAAGGAAAGCAGACGGCACAATTTTCGTGTTTTTTAAATGTATGGATAGCCAGGGGCACACTCCCAACACAAAGCATTTGTGTTTAGTGAGTCCGCCAGATCAGAGGCAGTAGGGATGACCAGGGATGTTCTCTTGATAAGTGTGTAAATTTGATCATTTTCCTGTCCTGCTAAGCATTCATTCAAAATGTAACGAGTACTTTTGGGTGTCAGGGAAAATGTATGGAGTAAAAAGTACATTATTTTCATTAGGAATGTAGTGAAGTAAAAGTAAAAGTTGTCAAAAATATAAACAGTAAAGTAAAGTACAGATACCCTGAAAAACTACTTAAGTAGTACTTCAAAGTATTTTTTGTTAAGTAGCCTACGTTAAACCACTACCGCTACAGAACTCCAGCATTAGTCTCGAAAACCTGACCCTAGCTATGGGTTTTCGAGACTACTCCAGCATAGATCACAACAGTATGAGTCATAATACCCATAAAACCTAGCGGTCAAACAGGGAAATGGTTCCAATCGTTTTTTTCCACCATTCGTTATTTCCAATAGGGGATTTTAGAAACACTTAAAATAAGGGCTGTGTTTCGTGTAGGCTTACCCTGGCGTGGCGTTTTGCTAACCGTATAAATCTCTCTCGGACAAGGTGACTTTTATCAATATATTCGTCTGTATTTATCCCCCCCCCCCCCCATCAAAATGAAATGCTAATTAGCTGCTAATGTGGATATCATAAAGAACTACAAATGCCATGATGATCTGGATGAGACTGCCGAATCGAGGCAAAGGTAAGAATCTCTGGATTAACCATCTAATGTTAGCTAAATTTTAGTAAATAATAAATTGGCTACATTTCTTTAAATGGACAATTCTGTGAATTGTCTTGTGCACGTTTTAAATTGACACAATACCTGTTAGCAACAGGTGTCAGCTAGAGATGATGTGCAGGAGCTTGCAGGGATTTGTAGTTTTGCATCATGTTTACTTTGATGCTAATTAGCATTAAATTGAGCCGAAAATAGAGCGAAATATATTAACAGAAGTCACTTTGTCCGAGAGAGCTTTACACGGTTATCAAAACGCCACGCCAGGTTAAGCCTACACGAAACACAGCCCTTATTTTAAAGGTTTCTAAAATCCTCTATGGGAAAAATGATTGGAACCGTTTTCCTGTTTGACCGCTAGGTTTTATGGGTATTATGACACCTCCGCCGTGGGGCTCTATCGGACCTCCTTCCTATTCATAATGAAGCACTCCAATGACCGATACAGAATGTGCAATGAGCTGAGCTCATCCCGGCTGTGGTCTACTGTGAGTGGAGATAGGCTACAGAGTGGAGTCCACAGATATTTTGACTGGCACAAACTTTGCCATGTCATGCCTTCACCACGGTTCTCCCGTGACCATAACCCAGGGATTGGAGTCCCAGAGGGCTCTTTGAGGTGAATGCAAGGATACATTTTTGTTAAAATCAGGTTAAAGAGGTCGAAATGATTTTTTTTTTTGTATCAGGTAGAACAGGTCAAATGATTAAAAAAAACCTTTTGGTGATTTGGTTTGGGTAGCCTTATTCTGCAGCAATAATCCCGGTGGCGCCTTAACTCTAAGACGCGCTGTGCGTTCCTCTTCCAAAGATCAACATGATGTCTGCCACAGATACGAGTACCTCTGTGTACCAACCAGCACAACTACTGAACTGGATCTATATGTCACTGCAAGACTCCCACCAGACGAATGACTTCGATGCGTTCAGACCGGAATCAGAGAGTTCTCCAACGGACCTGAACAACTACAAACAGCGGTCGCTGCTGCTGTCGACCTAAGCTCTGCGCTCAACTCCAACTATCTCAACAACTTCTTGCAACTCCAGAGGAATGAGGTAAAGTTGTGAAAAGTTTATAAAACTACTTGAAAATATGTGATTTGCACAAACTGTATCATGCCAAACAACTTTGATTGAACTTCATCCAATATTGTATTCTGTCATTCATAGAACAATTATAATATTGTCGTTGCAATTAAACACTATTAACCATATTTTTGTCACAAGTTGAACATAGAAGCTGTACCCTTTTGAAGCACCCACAAATATGTTATAATATATAATAGTATGCCATTTAGCAGACGCTTTTATCCAAAGCGACTTACAGTCATGCGTGCATACATCTTTTTTTGTATGGGTGATCCCGGGGATCGAACCCACTACGTTGGCGTTACAAGCGCCGTGCTCTACCAGCTGAGCTACAGAGGACCACCCACCCACCTACACACATACATGTTCTTATGTAATTTGGTTTTGATTATAATAATAATTCTACTCATCCAATAGGGCTACAAATCTTACGGTCCCATTTTAAGAATGAGGAAAAGAGCCCTGCCATGTACCAATCCAGTGTGCCGTCCTACATATTTTCACATTTTAACGTATGACCCACTTACCATATTATCTTAGTTGGACGGACAGTAAACATGGAGTAAATCCCTAGCTCTGACACACATGCCTCCATCGGGCCGCAACAGTGTGGTGACTGGTGATTAGCTGTATGTGTATGTATATATATATATATATGCTATACTATGAATGAGCCCCTCTTACACAGTACATAGTGCCTGGTGTGTGTTGGAGACTGTTCTGATGTCAGTGGGCTGCCAGGGGAGGTAGGGCAGGTTGAAAAAGTTTGCATCCCAAATGGCACCCCTATTCCCTAAGTAGTGCACTACTTTTGACCAGGGACCTATGGGACTCTGGTCAAAAGTAGTGCACTATATAGGGAATAGGGTGCCATTTGGGACGTAACCTATGCGATGTTCCTATACTGCATGGGGGCCTGCTGGGTTGGTGGTGCTCAATTCGATTACCATCCCTCTCAGGACAAGTCTGAAATATAGACCAGTGCAGTATGTGAAATAGAATAGCACATTCATCAGACGAAGAAGAAACTAGGATTTATTTGGCTTGTGAGATTATGCTACAGAAAGATATGCTAATAGAGGAATAGTGTGCCGTTTGGGTCGAAAACAACGTGACGTTTTTATAGGAGCGTATCAAATTTGGTGTCAAATGAAAGCAAAAAATGAAGGCATCGTTCAACCATTTTCCAACCTAAAATAAGCAATGGCTGATTTCTGGTTGACACAGATGGAAAAGGAGTCTTGAAAAACATCTACTAGAAAAAGTATTAAAAGGTATTAGAAATACATCAAAACACAATACTTTTGAAGTAAAGGCACCTGCCAACTAATATCAACATATATATATTTAGTTTTGCTGAAATTATTAGAGTTCTGTAAGTTTAAGAAATATTAAAGTAACAAGGAAAGGTAGACCTACCAATTAGTTATAGTGTTTTTACTGATATCAAGTTTGTTATGAATTATTAAGTGATTAAACACGTCACTCTGTTAGTAAAACGGGAACAGAGTGACGAAACATCTGTTACATAATGACTGCAATTGAATTGGCCACAGTGGGAAATCCTAGTAATCACAAACCACAGTTGCAGTAGAACACATTACAGTACAGTAGAGTAGAGTATAGTTCAGTAGAGTATAGTTCAGTAGAGTATTCAGTAGAGTAGAGTAGAGTATAGTTCAGTAGAGTATTCAGTAGAGTAGAGTAGAGTATAGTTCAGTAGAGTATAGTTCAGTAGAGTATAGTTCAGTAGAGTATAGTTCAGTAGAGTATAGTTCAGTAGAATATAGATCAGTAGATTATTCAGTAGAGTAGAGTAGAGTATAGTTCAGTAGAGTATAGTTCAGTAGAGTATAGTTCAGTAGAGTATTCAGTAGAGTAGAGTAGAGTATAGTTCAGTAGAATATAGTTCAGTAGAAAATAGTTCAGTAGAGTTCAGTAGAGTATAGTTCAAAACAGTACAGTAGAGCACACATGAGTATAGTACAGTATAATGTGATACTGGCCTGTGCTGTACTCTACTCTACTGTACTCGACTGTACTGTACTCTGTACTCGGAGTACAGTTTTTGGAAAATGTGGTCACATAACATTTTTTACTGTTCTGTTACCATTCTGTTACCAAACTTTGCATCTGCACTGTTCCTCAAGTAAATGTGTTTTAGTAAAATGTTCAGTGGCAATTGTTAAAAGTAGACTTCTGTATATGGGTGTATGGTGTGTTAAACTTTGCAATCAATAGATTTAGCTTGGCGTACATTTTAAAGTTAAAAAGCGAGTGTCAGCGTCACCCTGTTACCGTGTAATTGCCCATCCTTAAATGCCTGCATGTCTTCTAGTAGCTATCACAAATTAAGAAAGTGGAGTTATGAAGGTATCCATGATAGCGTTAATTAAATACTTGTAATGATTTTGTATGCTGTTAGAAGTTGTAGGTGCTATGATGACCCATGGTTAGTGTATGACCCATGGTTAGTGTATGACCCATGGTTAGTGTATGACCCATGGTTAGTGTATGACCCATGGCTAGTGTATGACCCATGGCTAGTGTATGACCCATGGTTAGTGTATGACCCATGGTTAGTGTATGACCCATGGCTAGTGTATCACCCATGGTTAGTTTATGACCCATGGCTAGTGTATGACCCATGGTTAGTGTATGACCCATGGCTAGTGTATGACCCATGGCTAGTGTATCACCCATGGCTAGTGTATCACCCATGGTTAGTGTATCACCCATGGTTAGTGTATGACCCATGGTTAGTGTATGACCCATGGTTAGTGTATGACCCATGGTTAGTGTATCACCCATGGTAGGTGTATGACCCATGGTTAGTGTATCACCCATGGTTAGTGTATAACCCATGGTTAGTGTATGACCCATGGTTAGTGTATGACCCATGGTTAGTGTATGACCCATGGCTAGTGTATGACCCATGGTTAGTGTATCACCCATGGTCAGTGTATGACCCATGGTTAGTGTATGACCCATGGTTAGTGTATCACCCATGGTTAGTGTATGACCCATGGTTAGTGTATCACCCATGGTTAGTGTATCACCCATGGCTAGTGTATCACCCATGGCTAGTGTATCACCCATGGTTAGTGTATGACCCATGGTTAGTGTATCACCCATGGTTAGTGTATCACCCATGGTTAGTGTATCACCCATGGTTAGTGTATCACCCATGGTTAGTGTATGACCCATGGTTAGTGTATCACCCATGGTTAGTGTATCACCCATGGTTAGTGTATCACCCATGGCTAGTGTATCACCCATGGTTAGTGTATGACCCATGGCTAGTGTATGACCCATGGTTAGTGTATCACCCATGGTTAGTGTATGACCCATGGTTAGTGTATCACCCATGGTTAGTGTATCACCCATGGTTAGTGTATCACCCATAATCTATATAAGTATATTTCTGTGTTTAACACCTCAGTCATCGCCATCATTACTGATGTAGAGGTGGTTGGTTTAATCTTTCAAAGTGAAGGGTTAACAGTCATACACACACTGCCATGTGGTACAGGGAGTTGATTCCTCATATATACACACACAACATAACATGGTTGTGTTACGTAGCGGCGGTTTGTGGCTTTATGACATCGCCCAGTGCACTGGAAATTACATGGCTTGCATCCTAATCCAGTTCCATTCCATAACACGTAGTGCGTCAGGACTTTTATTGAGTAAACAGCACAACAGCCTGTTGCTTCTTCACACTTGTTCTGTGTCACTGGTACCATAGTCAGTGTTAATATCCTGACCATACATACGATGGTACTGATTGTGTGCCAACCCAACAGGGGGAATCAGAAAACGATCCCTGACAGAGGCATTCTGTTCCTCCCAGGAAATGGAACTCTTTCTGCTCGAATGACAACACATCTGGAAGCATAAAATGATGTCCCCATCTGTTGGTGCGGAGTGAGGTGACTAGCAAACAGGAAAACAATTCAAGTTGTGGTGTTGTGTCACAGACAGATAGATAGGCAGTACTGTAATGTCACAGACATATAGAGAGGCAGTACTGTAATGTCACAGACATATAGAGAGGCAGTACTGTAATGTCACAGACAGATAGATAGGCAGTACTGTAATGTCACAGACAGATAGATAGGCAGTACTGTAATGTCACAGACAGATAGATAGGCAGTACTGTAATGTCACAGACAGATAGAGAGGCAGTACTGTAATGTCACAGACAGATAGATAGGCAGTACTGTAATGTCACAGACAGATAGATAGGCAGTACTGTAATGTCACAGACAGATAGAGAGGCAGTACTGTAATGTCACAGACAGATAGATAGGCAGTACTGTAATGTCACAGACAGATAGAGAGGCAGTACTGTAATGTCACAGACAGATAGAGAGGCAGTACTGTAATGTCACAGACAGATAGATAGGCAGTACTGTAATGTCACAGACATATAGAGAGGCAGTACTGTAATGTCACAGACAGATAGATAGGCAGTACTGTAATGTCACAGACAGATAGATAGGCAGTACTGTAATGTCACAGACAGATAGATAGGCAGTACTGTAATGTCACAGACAGATAGATAGGCAGTACTGTAATGTCACAGACAGATAGATAGGCAGTACTGTAATGTCACAGACAGATAGATAGGCAGTACTGTAATGTCACAGACAGATAGATAGGCAGTACTGTAATGTCACAGACAGATAGATAGGCAGTACTGTAATGTCACAGACAGATAGATAGGCAGTACTGTAATGTCACAGACAGATAGATAGGCAGTACTGTAATGTCACAGACAGATAGATAGGCAGTACTGTAATGTCACAGACAGATAGATAGGCAGTACTGTAATGTCACAGACAGATAGATAGGCAGTACTGTAATGTCACAGACAGATAGATAGGCAGTACTGTAATGTCACAGACAGATAGATAGGCAGTACTGTAATGTCACAGACAGATAGATAGGCAGTACTGTAATGTCACAGACAGATAGATAGGCAGTACTGTAATGTCACAGACAGACAGAGAGGCAGTACTGTAATGTCACAGACATATAGAGAGGCAGTACTGTAATGTCACAGAAGCAAAGAGTCCTACCATGTATCTATCAGCTAATTGGCACAATCCTGTTTAGGCCTAATATCCCAGATTGTGCCTTTTAACATGCTCTAAACCAAGTGTTATTCACTCTTAATGCAGTCTTAGAGACAGGCTCATCTGTAACTGACATTTTCAGCAATATTACATTATTTTCCATTACTTTAATTATATATATATATATATATATATATATATATATATATATATATATATAAAAAAAAATTATCAACTAAATTCCAAGCCCATATTTCACTCAGGGCTCTATTCAATCCGTATCGCCTAAGTATCGCGGAAGATCCGTGTTAAAATGTAAAGGTAATTTCCGATTGCTGCGTTTACCGGGAATGCAGTCTCCTTGACCATGGGCACATTACCTTTAATTGTCAATCGCGCTATAAAGTGGATGTTCAGCGCTAGGGATTGAATAGAACCCTCATTGTTTTCTGTCCACAGGCCTTAAACAACAACGTGTATAGAAGCTCCTCTCCCTACGGCTCACTCAACAACATCGGAGACGGCCTGAGTTCTCTGACCGACCACTTCTCTGACCTCTCCCTCTCCTCTGAGCCACGCAAACCCAGCAAGCGACCGCCGCCCAACTACCTGTGCCATCTCTGCTTCAACAAAGGACACTACATCAAAGACTGCCCGCAGGTGAGCAGAGCATGGCCCATATACACACACACACACACACACACACACACACACACACACACACACACACACACACACACACACACACACACACACACACACACTGACCCCAGGTGAGCCAGGCCTGGCCCCCTCTGAAGCGAAGCAGCTTCCCGTCTCATTTTGGCAGAACTACAGTCCGACGTAGGACTAGGCCTATACAGAACAGTACAGCCACCTTGGGAAACAGATGCCTTCTGTATTTTGTCATATGTATCACTATCGAAGTAATGGTGAACTGTTGAGGAAAGATCGTTAGCTGTTGTAGTAATGGTAAAGTGTTGAGGAAAGATCGTTAACGGTTTTAGTAATGCTGAACTGTTGAGGAAAGATCGTTAGCTGTTGTAGTAATGATGAAGTGTTGAGGGAAGATCGTTAGCTGTTGTAGTAATGATGAAGTGTTGAGGGAAGATCGTTAGCTGTTGTAGTAATGATGAAGTGTTGAGGAAAGATCGTTAACGGTTTTAGTAATGATGAAGTGTTGAGGGAAGATCGTTAGCTGTTGTAGTAATGATAAAGTGTTGAGGAAAGATCGTTAACGGTTGTAGTAATGATGAAGTGTTGAGGGAAGATCGTTAGCTGTTACATAACTAAGCAGTATTTCCCTGATGTTCCAAGACTCAAAATGACATTGGATCAAAACACTCACGATGATATGATGTTTCTGATGAGATCTAGAACATCATGGGGTTCTATACAAAAGACAACATACAGACACAAACATCAACAACATCACTCCTACCCAGACCCCTGTTCTCACTCCTACCCAGACCCCTGTTCTCCCTCCTACCCAGACCCCTGTTCTCCCTCCTACCCAGACCCCTGTTCTCCCTCCTACCCAGACCCCTGTTCTCCCTCCTACCCAGACCCCTGTTCTCCCTCCTACCCAGACCCCTGTTCTCCCTCCTACCCAGACCCCTGTTCTCACTCCTACCCAGACCCCTGTTCTCCCTCCTACCCAGACCCCTGTTCTCCCTCCTACCCAGACCCCTGTTCTCCCTCCTACCCAGACCCCTGTTCTCCCTCCTACCCAGACCCCTGTTCTCCCTCCTACCCAGACCCCTGTTCTCACCCCTACCCAGACCCCTGTTCTTCCTCCTACCCAGACCCCTATTCTCCCTTCTACTCAGACCCCTGTTCTCCCTCCTACCCAGACCCCTGTTCTCACTCCTACCCAGACCCCTGTTCTCACTCCTACCCAGACCCCTGTTCTTCCTCCTACCCAGACCCCTGTTCTCACCCCTACCCAGACCCCTGTTCTCCCTCCTACCCAGACCCCTGTTCTCACTCCTACCCAGACCCACCTGTTCTCCCTCCTACCCAGACCCCTGTTCTCACTCCTACCCAGACCCCTGTTCTCCCTCCTACCCAGACCCCTGTTCTCACTCCTACCCAGACCCCTGTTCTCACTCCTACCCAGACCCCTGTTCTCCCTCCTACCCAGACCCACCTGTTCTCCCTCCTACCCAGACCCACCTGTTCTCACTCCTACCCAGACCCCTGTTCTCACTCCTACCCAGACCCCTGTTCTCCCTCCTACCCAGACCCCTGTTCTCACTCCTACCCAGACCCCTGTTCTCCCTCCTACCCAGACCCCTGTTCTCCCTCCTACCCAGACCCCTGTTCTCCCTCCTACCCAGACCCCTGTTCTCCCTCCTACCCAGACCCCTGTTCTCCCTCCTACCCAGACCCCTGTTCTCACCCCTATCTCCAGTGCCTGCACTACTCTCCGCCACGTCCTCACATTGCACCATTTAGTTCCTCTCCGTCGCCCACGCTCTTTCAATATTTAGATAATGAAGCATATGATTCTTGCATGGTCTTAACGATGGAGGACTGTTTGATTTCCAGTTTTTCCAAGATAATTGACGAGAAGAGTATCGTCCAACCCATCGGGTATCTCACTGCACGCTCAAATGCCATGTCTTGAAATATGCAGACAGGGATTAAAAGTACCTTTACCTGTAGAATCTGTCAAACTTGAACAATCCAAAATGTCTATTTGATGATGTCGCAAAGCTAACTAAAAAGCAGCATTCCCCAAGAGAGGATGACTTTCACTTCAGCAGTGATGAATTCATTAACTTC
Source organism: Coregonus ussuriensis (assembly GCA_031479575.1). Classification (NCBI taxonomy): domain Eukaryota; kingdom Metazoa; phylum Chordata; class Actinopteri; order Salmoniformes; family Salmonidae; genus Coregonus; species Coregonus ussuriensis. The sequence continues at coordinate 3,288,933 of CM062473.1, read as the reverse complement.
TTCTTCGACGAAAAGATCATGAGCATTAGAAAGCAAATTACGGACTCCTCAACGAATCTGCATATTTCTCCAAAGCTCAGCTGTCCTGAGTCTGCACAGAACTACCAGGACCTAGGATCAATGGAGACACTCAAGTTTTTAAATCCTATATCTCTTGACACATTCATGAAAATAGTCATGGCCTCTAAACCTTCAAGCTGCATACTGGACCCTATTCCAACTACACTACTGAAAGAGCTACTTCCTGTGCTTGGCACTCCTATGTTGAACATAATAAATGGCTCCCTATCCACTGGATGTGAACCAAACTCACTAAAAGTGGCAGTAATAAAGCAGCCTCTCTTGAAAAAGCCAAACCTTGACCCAGAAAATGTAAAAGAACTATCGGCCTATATCGAATCTCCCATTCCTCAAAAAAAAAAAATGAAAAGGCTGTTGTGCAGCAACTCACTGCCTTCCTGAAGACAAATAATGTACAGTGCCTTGCAAAAGTATTCATCCCCCTTGGCGTTTTTCCTATTTTGTTGCATTACAACCTGTAATTTAAATGGATTTTTATTTGGATTTCATGTAATGGACATACACAAAATAGTCCAAATTGGTGAAGTGAAATGAAAATAATTACTTGTTTCAAAACATTCAAAAAAATAAATAACGGAAAAGTGGTGCGTGCATATGTATTCACCCCCTTTGCTATGAAGCCCCTTAATAAGATCTTGTGCAACCAATTATCTTCTGAAGTCACATAATTAGTTAAATAAAGTCCACCTGTGTGCAATCTAAGTGTCACATGATCTGTCACATGATCTCAGCATATATACACCTGTTCTGAAAGGCCCCAGAGTCTGCAACACCACCAAGCAAGGGGCACCACCAAGCAAGCGGCACCATGAAGACCAAGGAGCTCTCCAAACAGGTCAGGGACAAAGTTGTGGAGAAGTACGGATCAGGGTTGGGTTATAAAAAATAATCCGAAACTTTGAACATCCCACGGAGCACCATTAAATCCAGTATTTAGTCAGCCACCAATTGTGCAAGTTCTCCCACTTAAAAAGACGAGAGAGGCCTGTAATTTTCATCATAGGTACACGTCAACTATGACAGACAAATTGAGGAAAAAGAATCCAGAAAATCACATTGTAGGATTTTTAATGAATTTATTTGCAAATTATGGTGGAAAATAAGTATTTGGTCACCTACAAACAAGCAAGATTTCTGGCTCTCACAGACCTGTAACTTCTTATTTAAGAGGCTCCTCTGTCCTCCACTCGTTACCTGTATTAATGGCACCTGTTTGAATTTGTTATCAGTATAAAAGACACCTTTCCACAACCTCAAACAGTCACACTCTAAACTCCACTATGGCCAAGACCAAAGAGCTGTCAAAGGACACCAGAAACAAAATTGTAGACCTGCACCAGGCTGGGAAGACTGAATCTGCAATAGGTAAGCAGCTTGGTTTGAAGAAATCAACTGTGGGAGCAATTATTAGGAAATGGAAGACATACAAGACCACTGATAATCTCCCTCGATCTGGGGCTCCACGCAAGATCTCACCCGTGGGGTCAAAATGATCACAAGAACGGTGAGCAAAAATCCCAGAACCACACGGGGGGACCTAGTGAATGACCTGCAGAGAGCTGGGACCAAAGTAACAAAGCCTACCATCAGTAACACACTACGCTACCAGGGACTCAAATCCTGCAGTGCCAGACGTGTCCCCCTGCTTAAGCCAGTACATGTCCAGGCCCATCTGAAGTTTGCTAGAGTGCATTTGGATGATCCAGAAGAGGATTGGGAGAATGTCATATGGTCAGATGAAACCAAAATAGAACTTTTTGGTAAAAACTCAACTCGTCGTGTTTGGAGGACAAAGAATGCTGAGTTGCATCCAAAGAACACCATACCTACTGTGAAGCATGGGGGTGGAAACATCATGCTTTGGGGCTGTTTTTCTGCAAAGGGACCAGGACGACTGATCCGTGTAAAGGAAAGAATGAATGGGGCCATGTATCGTGAGATTTTGAGTGAAAACCTCCTTCCATCAGCAAGGGCATTGAAGATGAAACGTGGCTGGGTCTTTCAGCATGACAATGATCCCAAACACACCGCCCGGGCAACGAAGGAGTGGCTTCGTAAGAAGCATTTCAAGGTCCTGGAGTGGCCTAGCCAGTCTCCAGATCTCAACCCCATAGAAAATCTTTGGAGGGAGTTGAAAGTCCGTGTTGCCCAGCGACAGCCCCAAAACATCACTGCTCTAGAGGAGATCTGCATGGAGGAATGGGCCAAAATACCAGCAACAGTGTGTGAAAACCTTGTGAACACTTACAGAAAACGTTTGACCTGTGTCATTGCCAACAAAGGGTATATAACAAAGTATTGAGAAACTTTTGTTATTGACCAAATACTTATTTTCCACCATAATTTGCAAATAAATTCATTAAAAATCCTACAATGTGATTTTCTGGATTTTTTTTCTCAATTAGTCTGTCATAGTTGACGTGTACCTATGATGAAAATTACAGGCCTCTCTCATCTTTTTAAATGGGAGAACTTGCACAATTGGTGGCTGACTAAATACTTTTTTTCCCCACTGTATGGAAGAAGGAACACTGGTCAGATGAGACTAAAATTGAGCTTTTTGGCCATCAAGGAAAACACTATGTCTGGCGCAAACCCAACACCTCTCATCACCCTGAGAACACCATCCCCACAGTGAAGCATGGTGGTGGCAGCATCATGCTGTGGGGATGTTTTTCATCGGCAGGGACTGAGAAACTGGTCAGAATTGAAGGAATGATGGATGGCGCTAAATACAGGGAAATTCTTGAGGGAAACCTGTTTCAGTCTTCCAGAGATTTGAGACTGGGAGATTTCCAGCAGGACAATGACCCTAAGCATACTGCTAAAGCAACACTCGAGTGGTTTAAGGGGAAACATTTAAATGTCTTGGAATGGCCTAGTCAAAGCCCAGACCTCAATCCAATTGAGAGTCTGTGGTATGACTTAAAGATTGCTGTACACCAGCAGAACCCATCCAACTTGAAGGAGCTGGAGCAGTTTTGCCTTGAAGAATGGGCAAAAGTCCCAGTGGCTAGATGTGCCGAGCTTATAGAGACAAACCCCAAGAGACTTGCAGCTGTAATTGCTGCAAAAGGTGGCTCTACAAAGTATTGACTTTGGGGGGTGAATAGTTATGCACGCTCAAGTTTTCAGTTTTTTTGTCTTATTTCTTATTTGTTCCACAATAAAAAAAAAATTTGCATCTTCAAAGTGGTAGGCATGTTGAGTAAATCAAATGATACAAACCCCCCAAAAATCCATTTTAATTCCAGGTTGGAAGGCAACAAAATAGGAAAAATGCCAAGGGGGGTGAATACTTTCGCAAGCCACTGTAGTGTATTAAAAAAATCACGACAGATGTGATGGAAACAGGACATTTCGGTACAATTTTATAAATGGCGACAGATAATTTGATCATTCGACATGGTGGGATCTTTTTGTGTTGGTAAAATGTACACTGCTCAAAAAAATAAAGGGAACACTTAAACAACACAATGTAACTCCAAGTCAATCACACTTCTGTGACATCAAACTGTCCACTTAGGAAGCAACACTTTGATTGACAATACATTTCACATGCTGTTGTGCAAATGGAATAGACAACAGGTGGACATTATAGGCAATTAGCAAGACACCCCCAATAAAGGAATGGTTCTGCAGGTGGTGACCACAGACCACTTCTCAGTTCCTATGCTTCCTGGCTGATGTTTTGGTCACTTTTGAATACTGGCGGTGCTTTCACTCTAGTGGTAGCATGAGATGGAGTCTACAACCCACACAAGTGGCTCAGGTAGTGCAGCTCATCCAGGATGGCACATCAATGCGAGCTGTGGCAAGAAGGTTTGCTGTGTCTGTCAGCGTAGTGTCCAGAGCATGGAGGCACTACCAGGAGACAGGCCAGTACATCAGGAGACGTGGAGGAGGCCGTAGGAGGGCAACAACCCAGCAGCAGGACTGCTACCTCCGCCTTTGTGCAAGGAGGAGCAGGAGGAGCACTGCCAGAGCCCTGCAAAATGACTTCCAGCAGGCCACAAATGTGCATGTGTCTGCTCAAACGGTGGGGGTTGTGCTTACAGCCCAACACCGTGCAGGATGTTTGGCATTTGCCAGAGAACACCAAGATTGGCAAATTCGCCACTGGCGCCCTGTGCTCTTCACAGATGAAAGCAGGTTCACACTGAGCACATGTGACAGACGTGACAGAGTCTGGAGACGCCGTGGAGAACGTTCTGCTGCCTGCAACATCCTCCAGAATGACCGGTTTGGCGGTGGGTCAGTCATGGTGTGGGGTGGCATTTCTTTGGGGGGCCGCACAGCCCTCCATGTGCTCGCCAGAGGTAGCCTGATTGCCATTAGGTACCGAGATGAGATCCTCAGACCCCTTGTGAGACCATATGCTGGTGCAGTTGGCCCTGGGTTCCTCCTAATGCAAGACAATGCTAGACCTCATGTGGCTGGAGTGTGTCAGCAGTTCCTGCAAGAGGAAGGCATTGATGCTATGGACTGGCCCGCCCGTTCCCCAGACCTGAATCCAATTGAGCACATCTGGGACATCATGTCTCGCTCCATCCACCAACGCCACGTTGCACCACAGACTGTCCAGGAGTTGGCGGATGCTTTAGTCCAGGTCTGGGAGGAGATCCCTCAGAAGACCATCCGGCACCTCATCAGGAGCATGCCCAGGCGTTGTAGGGAGGTCATACAGGCACGTGGAGGCCACACACACTACTGAGCCTCATTTTGACTTGTTTTAAGGACATTACATCAAAGTTGGATCAGCCTGTAGTGTGGTTTTCCACTTTAATTTTGAGGGTGACTCCAAATCCAGACCTCCATGGGTTGATCAATTTGATTTCCATTGATAATATTTGTGTGATTTTGTTGTCAGCACATTCAACTATGTAAAGAAAAAAGTATTTAATAAGATTATTTCATTCATTCAGATCTAGGATGTGTTGTTTAAGTGTTCCCTTTATTTTTTTGAGCAGTGTATTATATGAGAAATGGCGGTGGAAACACCTTTATGGGCATGTAACAGTTTTGCTTCCGTCCCTCTCCTCTCCCCTACCTGGGCTTGAACCAGGGACCCTCTACACACATCGACAACAGTCACCCTCGAAGCACCGTTACCCGTCGCTCCACAAAAGCCGCGGCCCCTTGCAGAGCAAAGGGAAACAACTACTTCAAGGTCTCAGAGCGAGTGACGTCACAGATTGAAACACTACTAGCGCGCACCGCTAACTAGCTAGCCATTTCACACCGGTTACACGCAAATATTGATATAATATCCATCTTATCGAAGTAAACTTGGAGTCACGCGATGACATGTTGTGTGGTCCTCCCACTGCGACTCTGGAACCCATGCAGTTTATTAGACTACAGATGAAATAAGTTATGATGAACTTCACAGGGTGGTGAAAGTGCACGGTGATGAGCTTGATGCTCCTTTTCAATAAATATCGAGGGTCTTATTCTGGTGACATGATGATCGATGCTTGACTGCCGTTTGACATGTAAAGATATTCTTGCTTTTATCCATAATAATGTCATCATGTAGAATAGCCTATCCACACAGTCTACCCACACTGTATCTGCCAGCTTTTGGCTGGAACGCACGTGCCAAGACCAGAGTAGGCACATTTGCTATTTAATGCAACAGTTTTTGTGACAAAACTATCGGTAGAGTTGAAAATGCAATGGAAACACATTGAATTTTAGATTATTATTCGGTACATGAAAACTTAAGCAAAAATTACATTTTATGTGCACAACGCCGTCACACACTGATTTTTTTTTTTATCCGCAACAAGTCAGCTTGGTGGAAACACACCCCTGGTGGGAAAATGTGCACATTTTCTTTTTGCATATTTTAAGAATATTTGCATGAAATTCTGTCGCCAATTGGATGGAAACCTAGCTACTGTTGAGAAGATTTTCATCCACTTCCACCCCCCCACTGGTTATAGAATACTGTAGCACTCTATTGCACTCTCAGGTCATTTTAAGAGATTGTCTCTTGCCAGTTTTTTTGTGCGTCTTTCCTCAGCTGTCCTTGTCCGTGCCACCGACCGGGTGGAAAATGTGAAGTTTGCAGTGCCCTTTGGCACCCTGTATGTGACGACACTGTGTGTTTTTTTTTTTGGCTGTGTGGAGTGAATGCTGTTTCCTCAAGCAGGAAGAGCATGGCTCTCTCTCCGGCTGTCCCGCTGTCAAGGCCCGCCTCAAATGGCACCCTGTTCTCTCTCTGTCTGTCAAAAGCAGTGCACTATATAGGGAATAAGGTCCCATTTGGGATGTAGACCGTAACTGTGCTGATGAGAGAGTGGTCAGAAAGGATACAGGCCATCATCAATAACTACAGACAGTGCGCCTGTCATCAGAACAACACTGGGATGCTTCCGGGGACTTTGGATATGGAATGCAAAGTGTTGGATGGAAAAATGTATTGACATTTTACTGAAATAGTTGGGTACAATATATTGAATCACATGTTGAAATATGTTGACTGTTACTGTGATACATGGCTGCAGAAAAGTCAACACACATATTCAACCCTAGAAAGGTGTGCCTCTATACTCTGAGGGAGTCCTAAGGACAACAGATTAGATTATACAGAATCAATGTCATTTGGCTGGTTGCCCCGGCTCTTTTACCCTCCGGAGGGGTACTGTTAATTCAAACCAGTCGATGTTGAAATAATATATTTATGTTGGGCTTAGAATTTTCTTGTGTTATACAAGTGGAGTGAAGCTCATCTGGGGTTGATTCCCCCCCCCCCCCCCCCCCCCCCCTCCCCCTCCTGATTGGTCGACAGAGGCCAGCTGGGAGGGATGACAGAGTGGCTGAGGTATGTGTCCTGTAGAGGAGGAGGGCTGTGATTGGTCCATCACTGGGCTGGGCCTTTGCTATGCTCCTCAGGGAACATAGCTGGACCACTCCATAGAACTAGAGAACTCACTTCATATTCTATAGGAACTCACTTCATGTTCTATAGGAACTCACTTCATGTTCTATAGGAACTCACTTCATGTTCTATAGGAACTCACTTCATGTTCTATTGGAACTCACTTCATGTTCTATTGGAACTCACTTCATGTTCTATAGGAACTCACTTCATGTTCTATAGGAACTCACTTCATGTTCTATAGGAACTCACTTCATGTTCTATTGGAACTCACTTCATGTTCTATAGGAACTCACTTCATGTTCTATAGGAACTCACTTCATGTTCTATTGGAACTCACTTCATGTTCTATTGGAACTCACTTCATGTTCTATAGGAACTCACTTCATGTTCTATTGGAACTCACTTCATGTTCTATAGGAACTAACATCATGTTCTATTGGAACTCACTTCATGTTCTATAGGAACTCACTTCATGTTCTATAGGAACTCACTTCATGTTCTATAGGAACTCACTTCATGTTCTATTGGAACTCACTTCATGTTCTATAGGAACTCACTTCATGTTCTATTGGAACTCACTTCATGTTCTATAGGAACTCACTTCATGTTCTATTGGAACTCACTTCATGTTCTATAGGAACTCACTTAATGTTCTATTGGAACTCACTTCATGTTCTATAGGAACTCACTTCATGTTCTATAGGAACTCACTTCATGTTCTATTGGAACTCACTTCATGTTCTATAGGAACTCACTTCATAGTCCATAGGAACTAACTTCATGTTCTATAGGAACTAACTTCATGTACTATAGGAACTAATTTCATGTTCTGTAGGAACTCACTTCATGTTCTATAGGAACGAATTTCATGTTCTATTGGAACTCACTTCATGTTCTATTGGAACTCACTTCATGTTCTATAGGAACTCACTTCATGTTCTATAGGAACTCATTTCATGTTCTTTTGGAACTCACTTCATTTTCTTTTGGAACTCACTTCATGTTCTATTGGAACTCACTTCATGTTCTATTGGAACTCACTTCATGTTCTATAGGAACTCACTTCATGTTCTATAGGAACTCATTTCATGTTCTATAGGAACTCACTTCATGTTCTATAGGAACTCACTTCATGTTCTATAGGAACTCACTTCATGTTCTATAGGAACTCACTTCATGTTCTATTGGAACTCACTTCATGTTCTATAGGAACTCACTTCATGTTCTATTGGAACTCATTTCATGTTCTATTGGAACTCACTTCATGTTCTATTGGAACTTACTTCATGTTCTATAGGAACTCACTTCATGTTCTATTGGAACTCACTTCATGTTCTATAGGAACTCACTTCATGTTCTATTGGAACTCACTTCATGTTCTATTGGAACTCACTTCATGTTCTTTTGGAACTCACTTCATGTTCTATTGGAACTCACTTCATGTTCTATAGGAACTCACTTCATGTTCTATAGGAACTCACTTCATGTTCTATTGGAACTCACTTCATGTTCTATAGGAACTCACTTCATGTTCTATAGGAACTCACTTCATGTTCTATTGGAACTCACTTCATGTTCTATAGGAACTCACTTCATGTTCTATAGGAACTCACTTCATGTTCTATTGGAACTCACTTCATGTTCTATAGGAACTCACTTCATGTTCTATAGGAACTCACTTCATGTTCTATACGAACTCACTTCATGTTCTATTGGAACTCACTTCATGTTCTATTGGAACTCACTTCATGTTCTATACAAACTCACTTCATGTTCTATTGGAACTCACTTCATGTTCTTTTGGAACTCACTTCATATTCTATTGGAACTCACTTCATGTTCTATAGGAACTCACTTCATGTTCTATTGGAACTCACTTCATGTTCTATAGGAACTCACTTCATGTTCTATAGGAACTCACTTCATGTTCTATAGGAACTCACTTCATGTTCTATAGGAACTCACTTCATGTTCTATTGGAACTTACTTCATGTTCTATTGGAACTCACTTCATGTTCTATAGGAACTCACTTCATGTTTTATTGGAACTCACTTCATGTTCTATTGGAACTCACTTCATGTTCTATAGGAACTCACTTCATGTTCTATAGGAACTCACTTCATGTTCTATAGGAACTCACTTCATGTTCTATAGGAACTCACTTCATGTTCTATAGGAACTCACTTCATGTTCTATAGGAACTCACTTCATGTTCTATAGGAACTCACTTCATGTTCTATAGGAACTCACTTCATGTTCTATTGGAACTCACTTCATGTTCTATAGGAACTCACTTCATGTTCTATAGGAACTCACTTCATGTTCTATTGGAACCATAGAACTCACTTTGTGTTCTATTGGAAAACTTTTACTATAGAGACTTTGAACCTTTTCTCCCACTTACAAATAATTAGATTTAAAGTTAGCACTCCAACAACTCCAACAATGACATCGGTTTAACCTGTCACCCATTAAAAATGGTTATTTGTTGTGTGGAAAGAGACTAGAGATAAAGGCTGTGGGTGGGTGGGTAGGGGGTAGAGAGAGACTGGAGAGAGGGGCTGTGGCAGGGTGGGTAGGGGGTAGAGAGAGACTGGAGAGAGGGGCTGTGGCAGGGTGGGTAGGGGGTAGAGAGAGACTGGAGAGAGGGGCTGTGGCAGGGTGGGTAGGGGGTGGAGAGAGACTGGAGAGAGGGGCTGTGACAGGATGGGTAGGGGGTAGAGAGAGACTGGAGAGAGGGGCTGTGGCAGGGTGGGTAGGGGGTGGAGAGAGACTGGAGAGAGGGGCTGTGGCAGGGTGGGTAGGGGGTAGAGAGAGACTGGAGAGAGGGGCTGTGACAGGATGGGTAGGGGGTGGAGAGAGACTGGAGAGAGGGGCTGTGGCAGGGTGGGTAGGGGGTAGAGAGAGACTGGAGAGAGGGGCTGTGGGTGGGTGGGTAGGGGGTAGAGAGAGACTGGAGAGAGGGGCTGTGGCAGGGTGGGTAGGGGGTAGAGAGAGACTGGAGAGAGGGGCTGTGGCTGGGTGGGTAGGGGGTAGAGAGGGCATGTGGCTGGGTGGGTAGGGGATAGAGAGGGCCTGTTGGTGGGTGGGTAGGGGGTAGAGAGGGCCTGTTGGTGGGTAGGGGTAGGGGATAGAGAGGGCCTGTGGCTGGGTGGGTAGGGGATAGAGAGGGCCTGTGGCTGGGTGGGTAGGGGATAGAGAGGGCATGTGGCTGGGTGGGCATTACAGTAAGTGATGAAATTCTCAGTCATGAATTTTGCAACATCATGGCAGCAGGCTTGTGGTACATCCCATTTAAATGGCACCCTATTCCCTATATACAGTATATTTCCATAGGGCTCTGGTCAAAAGTAGTGCACTGTAAAGGATATAGTGTGCCGTTTGGGACACGGACTTGTTTCTCAACATGCAGTTTGACAGAAACCATAAACCAACATTCCATGTGTGCTTATAGACTGCTTTACAAACCCTTTCCGTCATCCTCTTCATCATTCTGCTTCAGCGCTTTGAGCTGGCAATCCTCCAAAGAAACCCAATATGTCATCCCCCCTGCTAAAGTTTAGAAACCCAATATGTCATCCCCCCTGCTAATGTGATGAGAGGTGAGAGTTGATAAACGTTACTGTATGTGCATTTGGCCAAGTAATGTATTTCTCAATATACAGTATTGTGGAACAAGAGTCAAGACCACGGTCAGTGGTTGTAACGTCACTGTCATTCAGTGACACTGAAGAAGTCGTATGTGAAACACATTGTTCGTTGATTCACTGCAAATGAAAAATAAATATACACAGTTGTATGAAAAAGTTTGGGCACCCCTCTGAGGCTGCATAATAATTGACTCTGTCGTCACCAGAAAATTATCACAGTGGCATGCCATTCCTTTTCTAATAAAAGCTGAGTACGGGGGTATTGTCCAGACAAAGATTTTTAGTGTAGCAATATTAAGTTGTATGAAATTAAATCAGATGTGAAAAATAGGCTATGTAAAAATTTGGGCACCCTTGTCATTCTGTTGATTTGAATACCTGTAACTACTTAGCACTGATTAATTGGAACACACAAATGGTTTGGTGAGCTCATTAAGCCAAGTGCATCCAATCATGAGAAAAGGTATTTAAGGTGGCCAATTGCAAGTTGTTGTTCTCTTTGACTCTCCTCTGAAGAGTGGCAACATGGGGGCCTCAAAGCAACTCTCAAATGACCTGAAAAACAAAGATTGTTCAACATTATGGTTTAGGGGAAGGCTACAAAAAGCTATCGCAGAGATGTAAGCTGTCAGTGTCCACCGTGAGGAACATAGTGAGGAAATGGAAGACCACAGGCACAGTTCTTGTTAACGCCAGAAGTGGCAGGCCAAGTAAAATATCGGAGAGGCAAAGGCGAAGGATGGTGAGAACGGTAAAAAACAGCCCACAGACCACCTGCAAAGACCTACAACATCATCTTGCTGCAGATGGTGTCACTGTGCATCGTTCAACAATTCAGCGCACTTTGCACAAGGAGAAGCTGTACAGGAGAGTGATGCGGAAGAAGCCTTTTCTGCTAAACACGCCACAAACAGAGTCGCTTGAGGTATGCAAACGCACATTTGGACAAGCCAGCTTCATTTTGGAATAAGGTGCTGTGGACTGATGAAACAAAGATTGAGTTATTTGGTCATAACAAGGGGCGTTATGCATGGTGGCAAAGGAACACAGCATTCCAAGAAAAACACTTGCTACCCACAGTAAATGTCACGCCCTGGCTCTGGGGATTTTTATATGTTGAGCCAGGGTGTTAGTTTCTATGTGTTAGTTTCTGGGTGTTAGGTTCTATGTTTCGTTTTCTATGTTCTTGTTCTAGTTTATGTGTTTCTATGTTGGCCGGGGTGGTTCCCAATTAGAGACAGCTGTGGCTCGTTGTCTCTGATTGGGAACCATACTTAGGCAGCCTATTGTGCACTTGTCTTTTGTGGGATCTTGTTCCGTGTGAGGTTTGTGTTTGGTGTTTAACCTTGGACTTCACGTATCGTTTTGTTGTTTTGTAGATTGTAAAAGTACACATTAAAAGATGTACGCATATCACGCTGCGCCTTGGTCCGTTCATTACGACGATCGTGACAGAAGATCCCACCATAAAAGGACCAAGCAGCATGTCCAGGAACAGACAGCCTGGACTTGGGAGGAGATCCTGGACGGGAAGGGATCCTGGACTTGGGACGAGATTCAGGCCGGAATGGATCGCCGTCCTTGGGAGGAGACTGTGGAGGCGCGCTATAGAGAGGAGCAGCGGCAACGCAGAGGGTACCGGCCGAGGAGGAAGCCCGAGAGACAGCCCCAATAATTTTTTTGGGGAGGGCTAAAAGGGGTGGTTGGCGGAGCCTAGTGGTAGAGCAGAGCCAACTCCCCGTACTCAGGCTAGGGAGCGTGAGACTGGGCAGGCTCCGTGTTATGCGGAGCCACGTACTGTGCCGCGAGTGTTCCGGCACAGTCCTGTACGTCCTGTGCTAGCACCACGCACGTGTCGTGCTAAGGTGGGCATGCAGCCAGGACGGAGTGTGCCGGCTCAACGCTCGTGGCCTCCAGTACCCCTCCTCGGTCCCGGATATCCTGCGCCAGTGCCACGTGCTGTAGCGCCAGTACGAGTGCACAGCCCTGTACGTCCTGTGCTGATGCCTCACACATATTGTGTGGAGATAGGCATTCAGCCAGGACGGGTTGTGTCAGCTCTCCGCTCCAGACCTCCAGTCCGCCTCCACAGTCCGGCCCGGCCCGTTCCGGTTCCCCGCACCAAGCCTATGGTGCGTGTTCCCAGTCCAGCCCGGCCCGTTCCTTCTCCCCGCACCAAGCCAGTGGTGCGTGTCGTCAGCCCGGTCCGGCCCGTTCCTGCTCCCCGCACCAAGCCAGTGGTGCGTGTCGCCAGCCCGGTCCGGCCTGTTCCTGCTACCCGCACCAAGCCTGTGGTGCGCGTCGCCAGCCCGGTCCGGCCTGTTCCTGCTCCCCGCACCAAGCCAGTGGTGCGCGTCGCCAGCCCGGTCCGGCCTGTTCCTGCTCCCAGCACCAAGCCAGTGGTGCGCGTCGCCAGCCCGGTCCGGCCTGTTCCTGCTCCCCGCACCAAGCCAGTGGTGCGCGTCGCCAGCCCGGTCCGGCCCGTTCCTGCTCCCCGCACCAAGCCTGTGGTGCGCGTCGTCAGTCCGGCACAGCCCGTGCCTGTTTCACCGGTGCCTGGTCAGGTACCGGTCAGCTGCTCCACACCGGAGCCTAAGCAATCCGCTCCACCGATGTCCAGTCCAGCTCCAGCCAGCGGGACCAGACCAGGGGCGCTACGGGGGGTTAGTTAGAGGGTGGTGGTCACGCCCGGAGCCGGATCCGCCTCCGAGGCGGAATGCCCACCCGGCCCCTCCCCTGTTGGGTTTAGTTGGCGCGGTCTTAGTCCGCGCCTTTGGGGGGGGGGGTACTGTCACGCCCTGGCTCTGGGGACTTTTATTTGTTGAGCCAGGGTGTTAGTTTCTATGTGTTAGTTTCTGGGTGTTAGGTTCTATGTTTCGTTTTCTATGTTCTTGTTCTAGTTTATGTGTTTCTATGTTGGCCGGGGTGGTTCCCAATTAGAGACAGCTGTGGCTCGTTGTCTCTGATTGGGAACCATACTTAGGCAGCCTATTGTGCACTTGTCTTTTGTGGGATCTTGTTCCGTGTGAGGTTTGTGTTTGGTGTTTAACCTTGGACTTCACGTATCGTTTTGTTGTTTTGTAGATTGTAAAAGTACACATTAAAAGATGTACGCATATCACGCTGCGCCTTGGTCCGTTCATTACGACGATCGTGACAGTAAAATTTGGTGGGGGTTCCATCATGCTGTGGGGCTGTGTGGCCAGTGCCGGTACTGGGAATCTTGTTAAAGTTGAGGGTCGCATGGATTCCACTCAATATCAGCAGATTCTTGGGAATAATGTTGACGAATCAGTCACAAAGTTTAAGTTACGCCGGGGCTGGATATTTCAACAAGACAACGACCCAAAACACTGCTCAAAATCTACCCGGGCATTTATGCAGAGGAACAAGTACAATGTTCTGGAATGGCCATCCTAGTCCCCAGACCTGAATATCATTGAGAATCTGTGGGATGATTTGAAGCGGGCTGTCCATGCTCGGCAACCATCAAACCTAACTGAACTGGAGATGTTTTGTAAGGAGGAATGGTCCAAAATACCTTCATCCAGAATCCAGACACTCATTAGAGGCTATAGGAAGCGTCTAGAGGCTGTTATTTTAGCAAAAGGAGGCTCTACTAAATATTGATGTGATTTTTCTGTTGGGGTGCCCAAATTTATGCACCTGTCTAATTTCATTTTGATGCATATTGCACATTTTCTGTTAATCCAATAAACCTAATTTCACTACTGAAATATTACTGTGTCCATCAGTTATTTGATAGATCAAAATGAAATTGCTGATCCAAACACCCAATTATTTATAAATGGAAATCATGGAGATTGTCAGGGGTGCCCAAACTTTTTCGAAAAACTGAAGTCAAGGTTGGTCGCCTGTCTTTTCTAGTGTGCAGTTTTTACACTGTTTTTTTTTCTGGGGACCAGTTATATCTGCCAAAAGCAGCACCTGGATGTAGAGGACCTGCTGTGCACAGGGACGTCTCTTTGTATTCACTCAATATACTACAATGAAATACGATATCACCATGTTGGTGTTTTATCTGTCAATTCTTTGCTTCCATTTTGCTTTGTCTACAGGCTCGGCCTAAAGGGGAAGGCCTGACCCCATATCAGGGCAAGAAGAGGTGTTTCGGGGAATACAAGTGCCCTAAATGCAAGAGGAAGTGGATGAGCGGGAACTCCTGGGCCAACATGGGACAAGAATGTATCAAGTGCCACATCAACGTTTACCCTCACAAGCAGGTAAATACTTCCAATATGTTTCTTATCCATGATGTTAGCCTGGTCCCAGATCTGTCTGTGCTGTCTTGCGTATAGGCCTACATATGAGACCAGGCTATCTTTACATACCTCCATCCAATTGTTCTATTGTTCTATTGGCTCAAGGACATTATTTCAACTGATTGTGTGACTGACGTGTTTATTACTGTTTATTACTGATTCATAAACTATCTATGAACTAATAATGAACCGTTTATAAACTACTTATAAATCCTATAAATATCTGTGGCTCCCTTGTAAAAGAGGACCTCTGATTTCAATGGGACCTGGATAAATAAAAGGTTGAATACATTGTGAAAAAAAATATAAAAAAATTGTGTTTTTAAATAGCTTTAATGTAAAGTGTGTTACCTGTGTTTCTCTGTGTAGAGACCTCTGGAGAAGCCTGATGGGTTAGATGTTTCAGACCAGAGCAAGGAACATCCACAGCATCTGTGTGAAAAATGCAAGGTTCTCGGCTACTACTGTCGTCGCGTGCAAATATAACCTGCCGTTACCTGTTCATGGAGTTGCCCCCTAGACAGATCAATAATAACCTGCCGTTACCTGTTCATGGAGTTGCCCCCTAGACAGATCAATAAGAACCTGCCGTTACCTGTTCATGGAGTTGCCCCCTAGACAGATCAATAAGAACCTGCCGTTACCTGTTCATGGAGTTGCCCCCTAGACAGATCAATAATAACCTGCCGTTACCTGTTCATGGAGTTGCCCCCTAGACAGATCAATAATAACCTGCCGTTACCTGTTCATGGAGTTGCCCCCTAGACAGATCAATAATAACCTGCCGTTACCTGTTCATGGAGTTGCCCCCTAGACAGATCAATAATAACCTGCCGTTACCTGTTCATGGAGTTGCCCCCTAGACAGATCAATAATAACCTGCCGTTACCTGTTCATGGAGTTGCCCCCTAGACAGATCAATAAGAACCTGCCGTTACCTGTTCATGGAGTTGCCCCCTAGACAGATCAATAATAACCTGCCGTTACCTGTTCATGGAGTTGCCCCCTAGACAGATCAATAATAACCTGCCGTTACCTGTTCATGGAGTTGCCCCCTAGACAGATCAATAATAACCTGCCGTTACCTGTTCATGGAGTTGCCCCCTAGACAGATCAATAATAACCTGCCGTTACCTGTTCATGGAGTTGCCCCCTAGACAGATCAATAAGAACCTGCCGTTACCTGTTCATGGAGTTGCCCCCTAGACAGATCAATAATAACCTGCCGTTACCTGTTCATGGAGTTGCCCCCTAGACAGATCAATAAGAACCTGCCGTTACCTGTTCATGGAGTTGCCCCCTAGACAGATCAATAAGAACCTGCCGTTACCTGTTCATGGAGTTGCCCCCTAGACAGATCAATAATAACCTGCCGTTACCTGTTCATGGAGTTGCCCCCTAGACAGATCAATAATAACCTGCCGTTACCTGTTCATGGAGTTGCCCCCTAGACAGATCAATAATAACCTGCCGTTACCTGTTCATGGAGTTGCCCCCTAGACAGATCAATAATAACCTGCCGTTACCTGTTCATGGAGTTGCCCCCTAGACAGATCAATAATAACCTGCCGTTACCTGTTCATGGAGTTGCCCCCTAGACAGATCAATAAGAACCTGCCGTTACCTGTTCATGGAGTTGCCCCCTAGACAGATCAATAATAACCTGCCGTTACCTGTTCATGGAGTTGCCCCCTAGACAGATCAATAAGAACCTGCCGTTACCTGTTCATGGAGTTGCCCCCTAGACAGATCAATAATAACCTGCCGTTACCTGTTCATGGAGTTGCCCCCTAGACAGATCAATAAGAACCTGCCGTTACCTGTTCATGGAGTTGCCCCCTAGACAGATCAATAATAACCTGCCGTTACCTGTTCATGGAGTTGCCCCCTAGACAGATCAATAAGAACCTGCCGTTACCTGTTCATGGAGTTGCCCCCTAGACAGATCAATAAGAACCTGCCGTTACCTGTTCATGGAGTTGCCCCCTAGACAGATCAATAAGAACCTGCCGTTACCTGTTCATGGAGTTGCCCCCTAGACAGATCAATAAGAACCTGCCGTTACCTGTTCATGGAGTTGCCCCCTAGACAGATCAATAAGAACCTGCCGTTACCTGTTCATGGAGTTGCCCCCTAGACAGATCAATAATAACCTGCCGTTACCTGTTCATGGAGTTGCCCCCTAGACAGATCAATAATAACCTGCCGTTACCTGTTCATGGAGTTGCCCCCTAGACAGATCAATAATAACCTGCCGTTACCTGTTCATGGAGTTGCCCCCTAGACAGATCAATAATAACCTGCCGTTACCTGTTCATGGAGTTGCCCCCTAGACAGATCAATAATAACCTGCCGTTACCTGTTCATGGAGTTGCCCCCTAGACAGATCAATAATAACCTGCCGTTACCTGTTCATGGAGTTGCCCCCTAGACAGATCAATAATAACCTGCCGTTACCTGTTCATGGAGTTGCCCCCTAGACAGATCAATAATAACCTGCCGTTACCTGTTCATGGAGTTGCCCCCTAGACAGATCAATAATAACCTGCCGTTACCTGTTCATGGAGTTGCCCCCTAGACAGATCAATAATAACCTGCCGTTACCTGTTCATGGAGTTGCCCCCTAGACAGATCAATAATAACCTGCCGTTACCTGTTCATGGAGTTGCCCCCTAGACAGATCAATAATAACCTGCCGTTACCTGTTCATGGAGTTGCCCCCTAGACAGATCAATAATAACCTGCCGTTACCTGTTCATGGAGTTGCCCCCTAGACAGATCAATAATAACCTGCCGTTACCTGTTCATGGAGTTGCCCCCTAGACAGATCAATAATAACCTGCCGTTACCTGTTCATGGAGTTGCCCCCTAGACAGATCAATAATAACCTGCCGTTACCTGTTCATGGAGTTGCCCCCTAGACAGATCAATAATAACCTGCCGTTACCTGTTCATGGAGTTGCCCCCTAGACAGATCAATAATAACCTGCCGTTACCTGTTCATGGAGTTGCCCCCTAGACAGATCAATAAGAACCTGCCGTTACCTGTTCATGGAGTTGCCCCCTAGACAGATCAATAAGAACCTGCCGTTACCTGTTCATGGAGTTGCCCCCTAGACAGATCAATAATAACCTGCCGTTACCTGTTCATGGAGTTGCCCCCTAGACAGATCAATAATAACCTGCCGTTACCTGTTCATGGAGTTGCCCCCTAGACAGATCAATAATAACCTGCCGTTACCTGTTCATGGAGTTGCCCCCTAGACAGATCAATAATAACCTGCCGTTACCTGTTCATGGAGTTGCCCCCTAGACAGATCAATAATAACCTGCCGTTACCTGTTCATGGAGTTGCCCCCTAGACAGATCAATAAGAACCTGCCGTTACCTGTTCATGGAGTTGCCCCCTAGACAGATCAATAATAACCTGCCGTTACCTGTTCATGGAGTTGCCCCCTAGACAGATCAATAAGAACCTGCCGTTACCTGTTCATGGAGTTGCCCCCTAGACAGATCAATAAGAACCTGCCGTTACCTGTTCATGGAGTTGCCCCCTAGACAGATCAATAAGAACCTGCCGTTACCTGTTCATGGAGTTGCCCCCTAGACAGATCAATAATAACCTGCCGTTACCTGTTCATGGAGTTGCCCCCTAGACAGATCAATAATAACCTGCCGTTACCTGTTCATGGAGTTGCCCCCTAGACAGATCAATAATAACCTGCCGTTACCTGTTCATGGAGTTGCCCCCTAGACAGATCAATAATAACCTGCCGTTACCTGTTCATGGAGTTGCCCCCTAGACAGATCAATAATAACCTGCCGTTACCTGTTCATGGAGTTGCCCCCTAGACAGATCAATAATAACCTGCCGTTACCTGTTCATGGAGTTGCCCCCTAGACAGATCAATAATAACCTGCCGTTACCTGTTCATGGAGTTGCCCCCTAGACAGATCAATAATAACCTGCCGTTACCTGTTCATGGAGTTGCCCCCTAGACAGATCAATAATAACCTGCCGTTACCTGTTCATGGAGTTGCCCCCTAGACAGATCAATAATAACCTGCCGTTACCTGTTCATGGAGTTGCCCCCTAGACAGATCAATAATAACCTGCCGTTACCTGTTCATGGAGTTGCCCCCTAGACAGATCAATAATAACCTGCCGTTACCTGTTCATGGAGTTGCCCCCTAGACAGATCAATAATAACCTGCCGTTACCTGTTCATGGAGTTGCCCCCTAGACAGATCAATAATAACCTGCCGTTACCTGTTCATGGAGTTGCCCCCTAGACAGATCAATAATAACCTGCCGTTACCTGTTCATGGAGTTGCCCCCTAGACAGATCAATAATAACCTGCCGTTACCTGTTCATGGAGTTGCCCCCTAGACAGATCAATAATAACCTGCCGTTACCTGTTCATGGAGTTGCCCCCTAGACAGATCAATAAGAACCTGCCGTTACCTGTTCATGGAGTTGCCCCCTAGACAGATCAATAAGAACCTGCCGTTACCTGTTCATGGAGTTGCCCCCTAGACAGATCAATAAGAACCTGCCGTTACCTGTTCATGGAGTTGCCCCCTAGACAGATCAATAAGAACCTGCCGTTACCTGTTCATGGAGTTGCCCCCTAGACAGATCAATAATAACCTGCCGTTACCTGTTCATGGAGTTGCCCCCTAGACAGATCAATAATAACCTGCCGTTACCTGTTCATGGAGTTGCCCCCTAGACAGATCAATAATAACCTGCCGTTACCTGTTCATGGAGTTGCCCCCTAGACAGATCAATAATAACCTGCCGTTACCTGTTCATGGAGTTGCCCCCTAGACAGATCAATAAGAACCTGCCGTTACCTGTTCATGGAGTTGCCCCCTAGACAGATCAATAAGAACCTGCCGTTACCTGTTCATGGAGTTGCCCCCTAGACAGATCAATAATAACCTGCCGTTACCTGTTCATGGAGTTGCCCCCTAGACAGATCAATAAGAACCTGCCGTTACCTGTTCATGGAGTTGCCCCCTAGACAGATCAATAATAACCTGCCGTTACCTGTTCATGGAGTTGCCCCCTAGACAGATCAATAATAACCTGCCGTTACCTGTTCATGGAGTTGCCCCCTAGACAGATCAATAAGAACCTGCCGTTACCTGTTCATGGAGTTGCCCCCTAGACAGATCAATAATAACCTGCCGTTACCTGTTCATGGAGTTGCCCCCTAGACAGATCAATAATAACCTGCCGTTACCTGTTCATGGAGTTGCCCCCTAGACAGATCAATAATAACCTGCCGTTACCTGTTCATGGAGTTGCCCCCTAGACAGATCAATAATAACCTGCCGTTACCTGTTCATGGAGTTGCCCCCTAGACAGATCAATAATAACCTGCCGTTACCTGTTCATGGAGTTGCCCCCTAGACAGATCAATAATAACCTGCCGTTACCTGTTCATGGAGTTGCCCCCTAGACAGATCAATAATAACCTGCCGTTACCTGTTCATGGAGTTGCCCCCTAGACAGATCAATAATAACCTGCCGTTACCTGTTCATGGAGTTGCCCCCTAGACAGATCAATAATAACCTGCCGTTACCTGTTCATGGAGTTGCCCCCTAGACAGATCAATAATAACCTGCCGTTACCTGTTCATGGAGTTGCCCCCTAGACAGATCAATAAGAACCTGCCGTTACCTGTTCATGGAGTTGCCCCCTAGACAGATCAATAATAACCTGCCGTTACCTGTTCATGGAGTTGCCCCCTAGACAGATCAATAAGAACCTGCCGTTACCTGTTCATGGAGTTGCCCCCTAGACAGATCAATAAGAACCTGCCGTTACCTGTTCATGGAGTTGCCCCCTAGACAGATCAATAAGAACCTGCCGTTACCTGTTCATGGAGTTGCCCCCTAGACAGATCAATAATAACCTGCCGTTACCTGTTCATGGAGTTGCCCCCTAGACAGATCAATAATAACCTGCCGTTACCTGTTCATGGAGTTGCCCCCTAGACAGATCAATAATAACCTGCCGTTACCTGTTCATGGAGTTGCCCCCTAGACAGATCAATAAGAACCTGCCGTTACCTGTTCATGGAGTTGCCCCCTAGACAGATCAATAATAACCTGCCGTTACCTGTTCATGGAGTTGCCCCCTAGACAGATCAATAAGAACCTGCCGTTACCTGTTCATGGAGTTGCCCCCTAGACAGATCAATAAGAACCTGCCGTTACCTGTTCATGGAGTTGCCCCCTAGACAGATCAATAAGAACCTGCCGTTACCTGTTCATGGAGTTGCCCCCTAGACAGATCAATAATAACCTGCCGTTACCTGTTCATGGAGTTGCCCCCTAGACAGATCAATAAGAACCTGCCGTTACCTGTTCATGGAGTTGCCCCCTAGACAGATCAATAATAACCTGCCGTTACCTGTTCATGGAGTTGCCCCCTAGACAGATCAATAATAACCTGCCGTTACCTGTTCATGGAGTTGCCCCCTAGACAGATCAATAAGAACCTGCCGTTACCTGTTCATGGAGTTGCCCCCTAGACAGATCAATAATAACCTGCCGTTACCTGTTCATGGAGTTGCCCCCTAGACAGATCAATAAGAACCTGCCGTTACCTGTTCATGGAGTTGCCCCCTAGACAGATCAATAATAACCTGCCGTTACCTGTTCATGGAGTTGCCCCCTAGACAGATCAATAATAACCTGCCGTTACCTGTTCATGGAGTTGCCCCCTAGACAGATCAATAATAACCTGCCGTTACCTGTTCATGGAGTTGCCCCCTAGACCCTGATCTTGGGTCAGTTTAGCACTTTCCACACTAATGTTAAAGGTCTGGGGGGGAGGGGAAGCTGATCCTAGATATCTACCTAGGGTTAACTTCACCCCAGAGTCAAGTTCACTTCCCTGGCCTTAAGTTCACTTCCCTGGCCTTAAGTTCACTTCCCTGGCCTTAAGTTCACTTCCCTGGCCTTAAGTTTACTTCCCTGGCCTTAAGTTCACTTCCCTGGCCTTAAGTTCACTTCCCTGGCCTTAAGTTTACTTCCCTGGCCTTAAGTTTACTTCCCTGGCCTTAAGTTCACTTCCCTGGCCTTAAGTTCACTTCCCTGGCCTTAAGTTTACTTCCCTGGCCTTAAGTTCACTTCCCTGGCCTTAAGTTCACTTCCCTGGCCTTAAGTTCACTTCCCTGGCCTTAAGTTCACTTCCCTGGCCTTAAGTTTACTTCCCTGGCCTTAAGTTTACTTCCCTGGCCTTAAGTTTACTTCCCTGGCCTTAAGTTAACTTCCTTGGTTTTAAGTTCACTTAACCCTCCAGTGGTTAATGAAGAGTTGACGCTCATCTAATGTGTTATGTACTGTATATCTCAGTAAAATAGGCCTGATCAACTGTCCTACTCTGTTGTACTAGAAAACATTTCCCTACGTGTGTGAATGGCGGACAATACCATTTCAACTAAGTCAATTCAGGAAAAAAAAAACTGAAATTCAAATTTCAGTTTACTTCCTGAATTGACGTGGAACTGACCCCAACCCTGGTGTGTGTCATGTGTTTTATGACGATATCTGCTGTCAGTACAGTAGCCCCTACCCACCTACCCATTTTCAATGTCAAACTGTACCTCTAAAGCCTCGTTTTATACCTGCCGCTAACATGCGTCCCTTTGTCCCGACGTTGTCCGCTTTCTGATTGTGCCCACGTTTTCAGAAACACGTCTACACACGGTATTAAGATGTCTCCTAACCGTCCACTGTGTCCGCACTGTGACCAGATTTCCTAGTCCCTCCCTGTATGCTAATTATTTGACAGCCATTCTTTCAAAGGAGTATTTATTTATTTTAAGACACAAATTGATGCCATAAGTCAATGGTGCCACCTGTGAATGGTTTTAGAAGGTGGGATACTGATGATTTAAATGGTTTCACTGTCCAGGAAGATCTGATCCCAATCAGATCACGATGCGTCTTTTAATCGTCTACACCTGTCTGAAAAATGTTGGCAAGATCAGGACAAAGGATGCATGTTAGAACCAGGTATAAACGGGGCTTAAGTGACATCTGTTAGGCCGGGTTTAGACAGGTCCTTTTGACCAATCACATCAGATCTTTTCACATCAGATTTTTTTTCAGAGGTGATCTGATCGGTCAATAGACCAATTAGTGAGAGAAAAAAAAATCAGAATTGGGCTGCCTGTCTAAACGCAGCCTCTGTGTTTACAGGATTAAATCATCTAGTAATTTGTTAATGCCTGTACTAGTACTTTAGTAATGCTTTAGGTTTTACTTTATGTGGATGTGTTCATTCATTTAACGTCTTAAAATAACCAAGGCCGGGATTCCATCAAAGGCGTGTTGTCGACAAAACGCATAGCGCCTGAGTCGTCATCCGCACCGTTTACCATGAATGAGATCTCCGTGAATGTCGGGGAAAATGGCCTTTAATAAAAGGTGCCTTGTCAACAGTGCAATGCACTTGCCGACAACGCACATTTGATTGAATCCTGGCTCAAGTGAAGTGGATTATGTTGTTGTTGAGGTCAACAGCACATCTTATCAACTGTGAATTAACTAAAAGAGGGATTGTGATGATGTCAGCCCTGGATTTCACGTTACCTGTTTATGTATTTATTATTTTACATCTAACATGTTTCATTGGAAATATACAACATTGACTACAGTATGTTTTTATCAATTCAAACTAGGATTACATATTGTGTAACCATATCTTCCGAGACTGCTGTGGGTCAAAACCATATCGAATGAGACTGCTGTGGGTCAAAATCATATCTTCTGAGACTGCTGTGGGTCCAAACCATATCTTCAGAGACTGCTGTTGGTCAAAACCATATCTTCAGAGACTTCTGTGGGTCAAAACCATATCTTCCAAGACTACTGTGGGCCAAAACCATATCTTCCAAGACTGCTGTGGGTCAAAACCATTTCTTCAGAGACTGCTGTTGGTCAAAACCATATCTTCCGAGACTTCTGTGGGTCAAAACCATATCTTCCAAGACTACTGTGGGCCAAAACCATATCTTCCAAGACTGCTGTGGATCAAAACCATTTCTTCCGAGACTGCTGTTGGTCAAAACCATATCTTTCGAGACTGCTGTGGGTCAAAACCATATCTTCCGAGACTGCTGTGGGTCAAAACCATATCTTCCGAGACTGCTGTGGGTCCAAACCATATCTTCCGAGACTGCTATGGGTCGAAACCATAACTTCCAAGACTGCTGTGGGTCAAAACCATATCTTCCGAGACTGCTGTGGGTCAAAACCATATCTTCCGAGACTGCTGTGGGTCAAAACCATATCTTCCGAGACTGCTGTGGGTCAAAACCATATCTTCCGAGACTGCTGTGGGTCAAAACCATATCTTCCGAGACTGCTGTGGGTCAAAACCATATCTTCCGAGACTGCTGTGGGTGAAAATATTGGATCAATATCAGTAGCTGTTGAAAGCAAGGCTAATAGTTTACATTTAAATATAGTACAGTATCGTATATGCACTGTACATATATAGTATCCATTCTGGGTGTTGTCTGACATAAAAGTTTCTGTGCAATACCTTTATGGAAACAGAACCAAACAACTGCAGATGATTCATTTGAATCAATTAAATGATTATTTGTCTCAATTCATTCATTGATTCATTCAAGGTTGACTCAGATCTTTTATTTTAGATCCTGTCAATCATACGGTTAATATTTCTATTTTAAACGTTTCCTGCATTTCTTATTGGACAATTTCGTTCTAGATCTTTTTTTCTATACATTTAAATGGGTTTATTTGATAAGTCTGGGATATGCTTTCTGTTATGTTTGATGTATTTTACAGAAATAATTCATGGAAAATATAGGTTTTCTGAACTGTGATTTTGTTTGTATAAAATACGCAACAAATATCTAGTAAGAAGGAAATTGTCGTGTATAATTACTATAATCTGTATAATTATTATCTGTATTAAAGGACGGTAAATACGTTTTAGAAAATCTTTGAAAAGCCATTATAACTGTTTTGTTGATTATTTTGTGGAGGAATATATTTTTGCATTAACAAGTAAGTGTCTTATATTGTAATCTGTGAAAATATTATTGTGGAGGGTATGTACAGTGTGGAGGGTATGTACAGTGTGGAGGGTATGTACAGTGCCTTCAGAAAGTATTCAGACCCCTTGACCTTTCCCTCATTTTGTTACGTTACAGCCTTATTCTAAAATCGATTAAATTGTTTTTTTCTTCCTCATCAACGTACACACAATACCCCACAATGATAAAGCAAAAACAGGTTTAGAATTTTTTGCTAATTTATTAAAAAATAAAAACTGAAATATCACATGAACATAAGTATTCAGACGCTTTACTCAGTACTTTGTTGAAGCACCTTTGGCAGCGATTACAGCCTCGAGTCTTCTTGGGTATGACGCTACAAGCTTGGCACACCTGTATTTGGGGAGTTTCTCCCATTCTTCTCTGCAGATCCTCTCAAGCTCTGTCAGGTCGGATGGGGAGCGTTGCTACACAGCTATTTTCAGGTCTCTCCAGAGATGTTAGATCGGGTTCAAGTCTGGGCTCTGGCTGGGCCACTCAAGGACATTCAGAGACTTGTCCCGAAGCCACTCCTGCGTTGTCTTGGCTGTGTGCTTAGGGTCGTTGTCCTGTTGGAAGGTGAATCTTCACCCCAGTCTGAGATCCTGAGCGCTCTGGAGCAGGTTTTCATCAAGGATCTCTCTGTACTTCGCTCCGTTAATCTTTCCCTCGATCCTGACTAGTCTCCCAGTCCCTGCCGCTGAAAAACATCCCCACAGCATGATGCTGCCACCACCATGCTTCACCGTAGGAATGGTGCCAGGTTTCCTCCAGACGTGACGCTTGGCATTCAGGCCAAAGAGTTCAATCTTGGTTTCATCAGACCAGAAATTCTTGTTTCTCATGGTCTGAGAGTGGTTGTGCTGCAGAGATGGTTGTCCTTCTGGAAGGTTCTCCCATCTCCACAGATAAACTCTAGAGCTCTTTCAGAGTGACCATTGGGTTCTTGGTCACCTCCCTGACCAAGGCCCTTCTCCCCCGATTGCTCAGTTTGGCCGGGCGGCCAGCTCTTGCAAGAGTCTTGGTGGTTCCAAACTTCTTCCATTTAAGAATGATGGAGGCCACTGTGTTCTTGGGGACCTTCAATGCTGCACAAATGTTTTGCTACCCTTCCCCAGATCTGTGCCAAAACAATCCTTTCTCGGAGCTCTATGGACAATTCCTTCGACCTCATGGCTTGCACTGTCAACTGTGGGACCTTATATAGACAGGTGTGTGCCTTTCCAAATCATGTCCAATCAATTGAATTTACCACAGGTGGACTCCAATCAAGTTGTAGAAACATCTCAAGGATGAGCAATGGAAACAGGATGCACCTGAGCTCAATTTCGAGTATCATAGTGAAGGGTCTGAATACTTACGTAAATAAGGTATTTCAGTCAGTGCAAAAATGTATAAAAACCTGTTTTCGCTTCATCATTATGGGGTGTTGTGTGTAGATTGCTGAAGAAAAAAAAGATGTAGTCAAATTTTGAATAAGCCTGTATTGTAACAAAATGTTGATCGAGTCAAGGGGTCAGAAAACTTTCTGAAGGCAACTTGTTACCATTCCAAAGATGTATTTGACAAGAGTTTTTGTTAAACCAAATGTAATATTGAAGCACTAATGCTATTATGAATGCAAATTGTCATTATATGGAGCAGAAATTATAGCAATACTCTTTTGCACCAAAACTAGATAGTAATTCACCACAGTGCTATTTGAAATAAAACTTTTTTTAATGCTGCAGTGTCTATTCACTTTGCGGCATTGTTGACAAGATAATTGTGTGCTTTGAATGAAATAAAATGTTGCCTCCCTCCTAGTAAAAATAATGTACTTACAGTTATAGAATACGTTACATGTGCATATATTACTTCCTGAATGTACCTACAGTTATAGAATACGTTACATGTGCATATATTACTTCCTGAACGTACCTACAGTTATAGAATACGTTACATGTGCATATATTACTTCCTGAATGTACCTACAGTTATAGAATACGTTACATGTGCATATATTACTTCCTGAACGTACCTACAGTTATAGAATACATTTCATGTGCATATATTACTTCCTGAATGTACCTACAGTTATAGAAGACGTTACATGTGCATATATTACTTCCTGAATGTACTTACAGTTATAGAATACATTTCATGTGCATATATTACTTCCTGAATGTACCTACAGTTATAGAATACGTTACATGTGCATATATTACTTCCTGAACGTACCTACAGTTATAGAATACGTTACATGTGCATATATTACTTCCTGAATGTACCTAGTTATAGGATAGGTTACATGTGCATATATTACTTCCTGAATGTACTTACAGTTATAGAATAAGTTACATGTGCATATATTACTTCCTGAATGTATCTACAGTTATAGAATAAGTTACATGTGCATATATTACTTCCTGAATGTATCTACAGTTATAGAATACGTTACATGTGCATATTTTACTTTCTGAATGTACTTACAGTTATAGAATACGTTACATGTGCATATATTACTTCCTGAACGTACCTACAGTTATAGAATACGTTACATGTGCATATATTACTTCCTGAATATATCTATAGTTATAGAATACGTTACATGTGCATATTTTACTTCCTGAATGTACTTACAGTTATAGAATACGTTACATGTACATATATTTCTTCCTGAATGTACCTACAGTTATAGAATACGTTACATGTGCATATATTACTTCCTGAATGTACCTACAGTTATAGAATATGTCACATGTGCATATATTACTTCCTGAATGTACCTACAGTTATAGAATACGTTACATGTGCATATATTACTTCCTGAATGTACTTACAGTTATAGAAACGTTACATGTGTATATATTACTTCCTGAACGTATCTACAGTTATAGAATACGTTACATGTGCATATATTACTTCCTGAATGTACCTACAGTTATAGAATAAGTTACATGTGCATATATTACTTCCTGAATGTATCTACAGTTATAGAATAAGTTACATGTGCATATATTACTTCCTGAATGTATCTACAGTTATAGAATATGTCACATGTGCATATATTACTTCCTGAATGTACCTAGTTATAGGATAGGTTACATGTGCATGCATTACTTCCTGAATGTACTTACAGTTATAGAATACGTTACATGTGCATATATTACTTCCTGAATGTATCTACAGTTATAGAATAAGTTACATGTGCATATATTACTTCCTGAATGTATCTACAGTTATAGAATATGTCACATGTGCATATTTTACTTCCTGAATGTACCTAGTTATAGGATAGGTTACATGTGCATGCATTACTTCCTGAATGTACTTACAGTTATAGAATACGTTACATGTGCATATATTACTTCCTGAATGTACTTACAGTTATAGAATACGTTACATGTGCATATATTACTTCCTGAATGTACCTAGTTATAGGATAGGTTACATGTGCATGCATTACTTCCTGAATGTACCTACAGTTATAGAATACGTTACATGTGCATATATTACTTCCTGAATGTACCTACAGTTATATGATAAGTTACATGTGCATATATTACTTCCTGAATGTACCTACAGTTATAGAATATGTCACATGTGCATATATTACTTCCTGAATGTACCTACAGTTATAGAATACGTTACATGTGCATATATTACTTCCTGAATGTACTTACAGTTATAGAAACGTTACATGTGCATATATTACTTCCTGAATGTATCTACAGTTATAGAATACGTTACATGTGCATATATTACTTCCTGAATGTACCTACAGTTATAGAATATGTCACATGTGCATATATTACTTCCTGAATGTACCTACAGTTATAGAATATGTTACATGTGCATATATTACTTCCTGAATGTACCTACAGTTATAGAATATGTTACATGTGCATATATTACTTCCTGAATGTACCTACAGTTATAGAATATGTCACATGTGCATATATTACTTCCTGAATGTACCTACAGTTATAGAATACGTTACATGTGCATATATTACTTCCTGAATGTACTTACAGTTATAGAAACGTTACATGTGCATATATTACTTTCTGAATGTACCTACAGTTATAGAAACGTTACATGTGCATATATTACTTCCTGAATGTACCTACAGTTATAGAATATGTTACATGTGCATATATTACTTCCTGAATGTATCTACAGTTATAGAATACGTTACATGTACATATATTACTTCCTGAATGTACCTACAGTTATAGAATACGTTACATGTGCATATTACTTCCTGAATATATCTATAGTTATAGAATACGTTACATGTGCATATATTACTTCCTGAATGTACTTCAGTTATAGAAACGTTACATGTGCATATATTACTTCCTGAATGTATCTATAGTTATAGAATACGTTACATGTGCATATATTACTTCCTGAATGTACTTACAGTTATAGAATACGTTACATGTGCATATATTACTTCCTGAATATATCTACAGTTATAGAATATGTCACATGTGCATATATTACTTCCTGAACGTACCTACAGTTATAGAATACGTTACATGTGCATATATTACTTCCTGAATGTATCTACGGTTATAGAAACGTTACATGTGCATATATTACTTCCTGAATGTACTTACAGTTATAGAAACGTTACATGTGCATATATTACTTCCTGAATATATCTATAGTTATAGAATACGTTACATGTGCATATATTACTTCCTGAATGTACTTACAGTTATAGAAACGTTACATGTGCATATATTACTTTCTGAATGTACCTACAGTTATAGAAACGTTACATGTGCATATATTACTTCCTGAATGTACCTACAGTTATAGAATATGTTACATGTGCATATATTACTTCCTGAATGTATCTACAGTTATAGAATACGTTACATGTACATATATTACTTCCTGAATGTACCTACAGTTATAGAATACGTTACATGTGCATATTACTTCCTGAATATATCTATAGTTATAGAATACGTTACATGTGCATATATTACTTCCTGAATGTACTTCAGTTATAGAAACGTTACATGTGCATATATTACTTCCTGAATGTATCTATAGTTATAGAATATGTTACATGTGCATATATTACTTCCTGAATGTACTTACAGTTATAGAATACGTTACATGTGCATATATTACTTCCTGAATATATCTACAGTTATAGAATATGTCACATGTGCATATATTACTTCCTGAACGTACCTACAGTTATAGAATACGTTACATGTGCATATATTACTTCCTGAATGTATCTACGGTTATAGAAACGTTACATGTGCATATATTACTTCCTGAATGTACTTACAGTTATAGAAACGTTACATGTGCATATATTACTTCCTGAATGTACCTACAGTTATAGAAACGTTACATGTGCATATATTACTTCCTGAATGTATCTACAGTTATAGAATACGTTACATGTGCATATATTACTTCCTGAATATATCTATAGCTATAGAATACGTTACATGTGCATATATTACTTCCTGAATGTACTTACAGTTATAGAATACGTTATATGTGCATATATTACTTCCTGAATGTACTTACAGTTATAGAATACGTTACATGTGCATATATTACTTCCTGAATGTACCTACAGTTATAGAATACGTTACATGTGCATATATTACTTCCTGAATGTATCTACAGTTATAGAATACGTTACATGTGCATATATTACTTCCTGAATATATCTATAGTTATAGAATATGTTAAATGTGCATATATTACTTCCTGAATGTATCTACAGTTATAGAATACGTTACATGTGCATATATTACTTCCTGAATATATCTATAGTTATAGAATACGTTACATGTGCATATATTACTTCCTGAATGTACTTACAGTTATAGAATACGTTACATGTGCATATATTACTTCCTGAATGTATCTACAGTTATAGAAACGTTACATGTGCATATATTACTTCCTGAATGTACTTACAGTTATAGAAACGTTACATGTGCATATATTACTTCCTGAATGTACCTACAGTTATAGAAACGTTACATGTGCATATATTACTTCCTGAATGTATCTACAGTTATAGAATATGTTACATGTGCATATATTACTTCCTGAATATATCTATAGTTATAGAATACGTTACATGTGCATATATTACATCCTGAATGTACTTACAGTTATAGAATACGTTACATGTGCATATATTACTTCCTGAATGTACCTACAGTTATAGAATACGTTACATGTGGATATATTACTTCCTGAATGTACCTACATTTATAGAATACGTTACATGTGCATATATTACTTCCTGAATGTACCTACAGTTATAGAATACGTTACATGTGCATATATTACTTCCTGAATGTATCTACAGTTATAGAATACGTTACATGTGCATATATTACTTCCTGAATATATCTATAGTTATAGAATACGTTACATGTGCATATATTACTTCCTGAATGTATCTACAGTTATAGAATACGTTACATGTGCATATATTACTTCCTGAATGTACTTACAGTTATAGAATACGTTACATGTGCATATATTACTTCCTGAATGTACCTACAGTTATAGAATACGTTACATGTGCATATATTACTTCCTGAATGTATCTACAGTTATAGAATATGTCACATGTGCATATATTACTTCCTGAATGTACTTACAGTTATAGAATAAGTTACATGTGCATATATTACTTCCTGAATGTATCTACAGTTATAGAATAAGTTACATGTGCATATATTACTTCCTGAATGTATCTACAGTTATAGAATACGTTACATGTGCATATTTTACTTTCTGAATGTACTTACAGTTATAGAATACGTTACATGTGCATATATTACTTCCTGAACGTACCTACAGTTATAGAATACGTTACATGTGCATATATTACTTCCTGAATATATCTATAGTTATAGAATACGTTACATGTGCATATTTTACTTCCTGAATGTACTTACAGTTATAGAATACGTTACATGTACATATATTTCTTCCTGAATGTACCTACAGTTATAGAATACGTTACATGTGCATATATTACTTCCTGAATGTACCTACAGTTATAGAATATGTCACATGTGCATATATTACTTCCTGAATGTACCTACAGTTATAGAATACGTTACATGTGCATATATTACTTCCTGAATGTACTTACAGTTATAGAAACGTTACATGTGTATATATTACTTCCTGAACGTATCTACAGTTATAGAATACGTTACATGTGCATATATTACTTCCTGAATGTACCTACAGTTATAGAATAAGTTACATGTGCATATATTACTTCCTGAATGTATCTACAGTTATAGAATAAGTTACATGTGCATATATTACTTCCTGAATGTATCTACAGTTATAGAATATGTCACATGTGCATATATTACTTCCTGAATGTACCTAGTTATAGGATAGGTTACATGTGCATGCATTACTTCCTGAATGTACTTACAGTTATAGAATACGTTACATGTGCATATATTACTTCCTGAATGTATCTACAGTTATAGAATAAGTTACATGTGCATATATTACTTCCTGAATGTATCTACAGTTATAGAATATGTCACATGTGCATATATTACTTCCTGAATGTACCTAGTTATAGGATAGGTTACATGTGCATGCATTACTTCCTGAATGTACTTACAGTTATAGAATACGTTACATGTGCATATATTACTTCCTGAATGTACTTACAGTTATAGAATACGTTACATGTGCATATATTACTTCCTGAATGTACCTAGTTATAGGATAGGTTACATGTGCATGCATTACTTCCTGAATGTACCTACAGTTATAGAATACGTTACATGTGCATATATTACTTCCTGAATGTACCTACAGTTATATGATAAGTTACATGTGCATATATTACTTCCTGAATGTACCTACAGTTATAGAATATGTCACATGTGCATATATTACTTCCTGAATGTACCTACAGTTATAGAATACGTTACATGTGCATATATTACTTCCTGAATGTACTTACAGTTATAGAAACGTTACATGTGCATATATTACTTCCTGAATGTATCTACAGTTATAGAATACGTTACATGTGCATATATTACTTCCTGAATGTACCTACAGTTATAGAATATGTCACATGTGCATATATTACTTCCTGAATGTACCTACAGTTATAGAATGTTACATGTGCATATATTACTTCCTGAATGTACCTACAGTTATAGAATATGTTACATGTGCATATATTACTTCCTGAATGTACCTACAGTTATAGAATATGTCACATGTGCATATATTACTTCCTGAATGTACCTACAGTTATAGAATACGTTACATGTGCATATATTACTTCCTGAATGTACTTACAGTTATAGAAACGTTACATGTGCATATATTACTTTCTGAATGTACCTACAGTTATAGAAACGTTACATGTGCATATATTACTTCTTGAATGTACCTACAGTTATAGAATATGTTACATGTGCATATATTACTTCCTGAATGTATCTACAGTTATAGAATACGTTACATGTACATATATTACTTCCTGAATGTACCTACAGTTATAGAATACGTTACATGTGCATATTACTTCCTGAATATATCTATAGTTATAGAATACGTTACATGTGCATATATTACTTCCTGAATGTACTTCAGTTATAGAAACGTTACATGTGCATATATTACTTCCTGAATGTATCTATAGTTATAGAATACGTTACATGTGCATATATTACTTCCTGAATGTACTTACAGTTATAGAATACGTTACATGTGCATATATTACTTCCTGAATATATCTACAGTTATAGAATATGTCACATGTGCATATATTACTTCCTGAACGTACCTACAGTTATAGAATACGTTACATGTGCATATATTACTTCCTGAATGTATCTACGGTTATAGAAACGTTACATGTGCATATATTACTTCCTGAATGTACTTACAGTTATAGAAACGTTACATGTGCATATATTACTTCCTGAATGTACCTACAGTTATAGAATACGTTACATGTGCATATTTTACTTCCTGAATATATCTATAGTTATAGAATACGTTACATGTGCATATATTACTTCCTGAATGTACTTACAGTTATAGAAACGTTACATGTGCATATATTACTTTCTGAATGTACCTACAGTTATAGAAACGTTACATGTGCATATATTACTTCCTGAATGTACCTACAGTTATAGAATATGTTACATGTGCATATATTACTTCCTGAATGTATCTACAGTTATAGAATACGTTACATGTACATATATTACTTCCTGAATGTACCTACAGTTATAGAATACGTTACATGTGCATATTACTTCCTGAATATATCTATAGTTATAGAATACGTTACATGTGCATATATTACTTCCTGAATGTACTTCAGTTATAGAAACGTTACATGTGCATATATTACTTCCTGAATGTATCTATAGTTATAGAATACGTTACATGTGCATATATTACTTCCTGAATGTACTTACAGTTATAGAATACGTTACATGTGCATATATTACTTCCTGAATATATCTACAGTTATAGAATATGTCACATGTGCATATATTACTTCCTGAACGTACCTACAGTTATAGAATACGTTACATGTGCATATATTACTTCCTGAATGTATCTACGGTTATAGAAACGTTACATGTGCATATATTACTTCCTGAATGTACTTACAGTTATAGAAACGTTACATGTGCATATATTACTTCCTGAATGTACCTACAGTTATAGAAACGTTACATGTGCATATATTACTTCCTGAATGTATCTACAGTTATAGAATACGTTACATGTGCATATATTACTTCCTGAATATATCTATAGCTATAGAATACGTTACATGTGCATATATTACTTCCTGAATGTACTTACAGTTATAGAATACGTTATATGTGCATATATTACTTCCTAAATGTACTTACAGTTATAGAATACGTTACATGTGCATATATTACTTCCTGAATGTACCTACAGTTATAGAATACGTTACATGTGCATATATTACTTCCTGAATGTATCTACAGTTATAGAATACGTTACATGTGCATATATTACTTCCTGAATATATCTATAGTTATAGAATACGTTAAATGTGCATATATTACTTCCTGAATGTATCTACAGTTATAGAATACGTTACATGTGCATATATTACTTCCTGAATATATCTATAGTTATAGAATACGTTACATGTGCATATATTACTTCCTGAATGTACTTACAGTTATAGAATACGTTACATGTGCATATATTACTTCCTGAATGTATCTACAGTCATAGAAACGTTACATGTGCATATATTACTTCCTGAATGTACTTACAGTTATAGAAACGTTACATGTGCATATATTACTTCCTGAATGTACCTACAGTTATAGAAACGTTACATGTGCATATATTACTTCCTGAATGTATCTACAGTTATAGAATATGTTACATGTGCATATATTACTTCCTGAATATATCTATAGTTATAGAATACGTTACATGTGCATATATTACTTCCTGAATGTACTTACAGTTATAGAATACGTTACATGTGCATATATTACTTCCTGAATGTACCTACAGTTATAGAATACGTTACATGTGGATATATTACTTCCTGAATGTACCTACATTTATAGAATACGTTACATGTGCATATATTACTTCCTGAATGTACCTACAGTTATAGAATACGTTACATGTGCATATATTACTTCCTGAATGTATCTACAGTTATAGAATACGTTACATGTGCATATATTACTTCCTGAATATATCTATAGTTATAGAATACGTTACATGTGCATATATTACTTCCTGAATGTATCTACAGTTATAGAATACGTTACATGTGCATATATTACTTCCTGAATGTACTTACAGTTATAGAATACGTTACATGTGCATATATTACTTCCTGAATGTACCTACAGTTATAGAATACGTTACATGTGCATATATTACTTCCTGAATGTATCTACAGTTATAGAATATGTCACATGTGCATATATTACTTCCTGAATGTACCTAGTTATAGGATAGGTTACATGTGCATGCTTTACTTCCTGAATGTACCTACAATTATAGGATAAGTTACATGTGTATGCATTACTTCCTGAATGTTTGGTTTGGAAGGAAGTTTAACTAGGGATAAGTGATCATACAGTTGAAGTCGGAAGTTTACATACACCTTAGCCAAATACATTTAAAGTCAGTTTTTCACAATTCCTAAAATAGTAAAAATTCCCTGTCTTAGGTCAGTTAGGATCACCACTTTATTTTAAGAATGTGAAATGTCAGAAGAGAGAATGATTTATTTAAGCTTTTATTTATTTAATCACATTCCCAGTAGGTCAGAAGTTTACATACACTCAATTAGTATTTGGTAGCATTGCCTTTAAATTGTTTAACTTGGGTCAAACGTTTCGTGTAGCCTTCCACAAGCATCCCACAATAAGTTGGGTGAATTTTGGCCCATTCCTCCTGACAGAGCTGGTGTAACTGAGTCAGGTTTGTAGGCCTCCTTGCTCGCACACGCTTTTTCAGTTCTGCCCACACATTTTCTATAGGATTGAGGTCAGGGCTTTGTGATGGCCACTCCAATACCTTGACTTTGTTGTCCTCAAGCCATTATGCTTGGGGTCATTGTCCATTTGGAAGACCCATTTGCGACCAAGCTTTAAGTTCCTGACTGATGTCTTGAGATGTTGCTTCAATATATCCACATCATTTTCCTTCCTCATGATGCCATCTATTTTGTGAAGTGCACCAGTCCCTCCTGCAGCAAAGCACCCCCACAGCATGATGCTGCCACCCCCATGCTTCACGGTTGGGATGGTGTTCTTCGGCTTGCAAGCGACCCCCTTTTTCCTCCAAACATAACGATTGTCATTTTGGCCAAACAGTTCTATTTTTGTTTCATCAGACCAGAGGACATTTCTCAAAAAAGTGCAGTTGTAAACCGTAGTCTGGCTTTTTTTATGGCGGTTTTGGAGCAGTGGCTTCTTCCTTGCTGAGCAGCCTTTCAGGTTATGTTGATATAGGACTCGTTTTACTGTGGATATAGATACTTTTGTACCTGTTTCCTCCAGCATCTTCACAAGGTCCTTTGCTGTTGTTCTGGGACTGATTTGCACTTTTCGCACCAAAGTACGTTCATCTCTAGGAGACAGAACGCGTCTCCTTCCTGAGCGGTATGACAGCTGCATGATCCCATAGTGTTTATACTTGCGTACTATTGTTTGTACAGATGAACGCGGTACCTTCAGGCGTTTGGAAATCGCTCCCAAGGATGAACCAGACTTGTGGAGGTCTACAAAAAAAAATCTGAGGTCTTGGCTGATTTCTTTTGATTTTCCCATGATGTCAAGCAAAGAGGCACTGTGTTTGAAGGTAGGCCTTGAAATATATCCACAGGTACACCTCCAATTGACTCAAATGATGTCAATTAGCCTATCAGAAGCTTCTAAAGCCATGACATAATTTTCTGGAATTTTCCAAGCTGTTTAAAGGCACAGTCAACTTAGAGTATGTAAACTTCTGACCCACTGGAATTGTGATACAGTGAATTATAAGTGAAATAATCTGTCTGTAAACAATTGTTGGAAATATTACTTGTGTCATGCACAAAGTAGATGTCCTAACCGACTTGCCAAAACTATAGTTTGTTAACAAGAAATGTGTGGAGTGGTTGAAAAACCTGTTTTAATGACTCCAACCTAAGTGTATGTAAAATTCCGACTTCAACTGTATATAGCCAGTCTGTTTGTTCCAGTCTGTTGTTTGTGCCATCATGCCAAATCCATGGCTTGACAATGACAACAATGGAGTTGGCAAGAGCACAAACAGATCTGGGACCAAGCTATAGTAGGAGACAGCAGATCTGGGACTATGAAGATGTTCTAATGGAACTGTGAAAGTGTTCTAATGGAACTGTGAAGATGTT
The DNA here is from genome assembly GCA_031479575.1 of Coregonus ussuriensis. Classification (NCBI taxonomy): domain Eukaryota; kingdom Metazoa; phylum Chordata; class Actinopteri; order Salmoniformes; family Salmonidae; genus Coregonus; species Coregonus ussuriensis. Next base: position 3,251,011 of record CM062473.1, on the reverse strand, counting down.
CTAATGGAACTGTGAAAGTGTTCAAATGGAACTGTGAAAATGTTCAAATGGAACTGTGAAGGTGTTCTAATGGAACTGTGAAAGTGTTCAAATGGAACTGTGAAGGTGTTCTAATGGAACTGTGAAAGTGTTCTAATGGAACTGTGAAGCTGTTCTAATGGAACTGTGAAGCTGTTCTAATGGAACTGTGAAAGTGTTCTAATGGAACTGTGAAGGTATTCTAATGGAACTGTGAAAGTGCTCTAATGGAACTGTGAAGCTGTTCTAATGGAACTGTGAGGGTGTTCTAATGGAACTGTGAGGGTGTTCTAATGGAACTGTGAGGGTGTTCTAATGGAACTGTGAAGGTGTTCTAATGGAACTGTGAGGGTGTTCTAATGGAACCGTGAAGGTGTTCTAATGGAACCGTGAAAGTGTTCTAATGGAACTGTGAAGATGTTCTAATGGAACTGTGAAAGTGTTCAAATGGAACTGTGAAAATGTTCAAATGGAACTGTGAAGGTGTTCTAATGGAACTGTGAAAGTGTTCAAATGGAACTGTGAAAGTGTTCAAATGGTACTGTGAAGGTGTTCTAATGGTACTGTGAACATGTTCTAATGGAACTGTGAAAGTGTTCTAATGGAACTGTGAAGCTGTTCTAATGGAACTGTGAAGCTGTTCTAATGGAACTGTGAAAGTGTTCTAATGGAACTGTGAAGGTATTCTAATGGAACTGTGAAAGTGCTCTAATGGAACTGTGAAGCTGTTCTAATGGAACTGTGAGGGTGTTCTAATGGAACTGTGAAGGTGTTCTAATGGAACTGTGAGGGTGTTCTAATGGAACTGTGAGGGTGTTCTAATGGAACTGTGAAGGTGTTCTAATGGAACTGTGAGGGTGTTCTAATGGAACTGTGAAGGTGTTCTAATGGAACTGTGAGGGTGTTCTAATGGAACTGTGAGGGTGTTCTAATGGAACTGTGAAGGTGTTCTAATGGAACTGTGAAGGTGTTCTAATGGAACTGTGAGGGTGTTCTAATGGAACTGTGAGGGTGTTCTAATGGAACTGTGAAAGTGCTCTAATGGAACTGTGAAGGTGTTCTAATGGAACTGTGAGGGTGTTCTAATGGAACTGTGAGGGTGTTCTAATGGAACTGTGAGGGTGTTCTAATGGAACTGTGAAGATGTTCTAATGGAACTGTGAAGGGCAATACAACTCTTCCAACCAACAGCACAATGTGGCTTATTTGCTCTTCTTCGTTCTGAAAAGGGGTTTCTGTTGTACTTTGAGGGATATTTGTATTCAAATGTTTAAACAGATCAACTGTGTTGTATAATTTAGTTTTCTTCCAGTTTATAACACAGATTGAATATCTGTCATTAACCAGGCTTCCATCCAACCTTTCTAAGTGAGAAAAGTACCTGTCGGATAACAAAATGTCAGACACACCTGATGGAAACAGCTAATGTGTTGGTAGGCTAAACTTGCCAAATGTCGACAAAACATGCTAGACAAGGTGTCTTTCCCACTACAAAGTAACAAAGAATTGATCCATTCAAGCAACTGAATCTTCTCATTGTACTTGTATTAATCAAAACCAGCCCAAAACAAAATGGTTCTTCCTGATGTAACCGGTGCGAAATGGATAGCTAGCCAGCGGTGTTTCAATCAGTGACGTCACTCGTGCTGAGACCGTGTAGTCGCTTCCCTTTCCCAGCAAGGGGCCGCGGCTTTTGTGGAGCGATAGGTAACGATGCTTCATGGGCGACTACTGGCAATGTGTTCAGAGGATCCCTGGTTCGGGCCAAGGAGAGGGACAGAAGCAATACGGTTACACTGACAAGATCATTGGTGTAATGTTCCTCAACAAGAGGAAATTCAAAACATTGATCTGTACAATAACTTGGATTATGTCTTTGACTGGTTGCTTTTGTGAATGCAACAAGTCACTACAGGCTTCATTGTTCATTTTATGTCAATGAGCTTAACTTTGATGTGGTATACTTTTTCTAGAACTTGTCCATCTCTCTCTCTCTCTCTCTCTCTCTCTCTCTCTTACTTGCGGCATGTCCGTTGTGAAAATGTGCAAGAAAAGTGAGAAGGTGAAGAAAACACACACAAGCCAAAACCGTCTGACGTTATGTAAAACGTATGACTTTATTCCAGATGTTACTGCCGGTCCCCGTTGCAAATTTTTTGTTGCTTTCCAGAATCATCGTCTTTTTACAGACAAACTGGTTGGCTGATGCGTACACACAGGAATCAACCTGTTTAAATCGGATACGTTCACATTGGATGAGTTAAGCTTAGCACTGGCCCAGTAAATGTGTGGTAGAAATCCTTTATCGAAAAAGATCAACCACAGAATAAGCATAACATTCTCCACCCCAGCCTCCACCCACAGAATAAGCATAACATTCTCCACCCCAGCCTCCACCCACTCCCCTCCCCCCCAAACAGTGTTTGACAAAATATCCCTGAAAAACAATACACTATTGTCAACACTCAGCACAGACACGACGGCCGTGTTTAAAGAGGCAGCCCTATTCTGATCAATCAGATATTTTGCCGATAATTGGGCTGCCTGTGCTACAATCTGGATTCTGAACAGTAGATCCACTGTAGACCATTTTAAACACATTGAAATCACAGTAGGGGGTTAGAAACCATCACGCCCGCTCCATACCTGCATCCCAGTTCCCTTATATATATATATAGTGCACTACTTTCGACCAGAGCCCCATATATAGGGAATAGGGTGCCATTTGGGACGCTCGAAAAAGGCTACTTAAGCTCTCCACAGTCTGCGACGGTGATCCTCTTGGAGGTGCGCCCAGAACGGGATCCGAACGACTCCACTTTCCTGATCACGTCCAGTCCCTCGGTCACACTGCCAAACACAACATGCTTGCCATCCAGCCTGAGAGGAAGAAGAAATGAAGAGGTTTATTATCATAAAACGGTCTGGCTAAGAACGGTGTTCATAAAACCGTCTCAGACTAGGACTGCTGATCTAACATCAGCAGCCCCCCCCCCCCCCCCCACCCCCCATCCCCCTCCCCCCCCCAGACACTTTATGACTATGGGCTAGAGCTGGGCAATAAGGAAGAGAATCCACAGCACGATAAATTGACTGATTTAACACGGTGATGAATGGAACGAGACATCTGTCAATGTGCACCTCAGTTACTTAGGTACTGAACTGCTACTTTGAATGTTGCAGCTGTTAAATTGTCCAAACTAACAGACTCATTTCAAAACTTCACTTTTCTATCCTATAGTTAATGATATCAGTAAAATGCCTTCGATAAGTGGTCGGTGTCCATCATTTTCAGTTTATCGTTGCAGTTCTACTATGGGCCATGGTTTGTCTTGAAAGGTCTGTCTGTCTGTCTGTACGTACCACACTGTCTTGAAAGGTCTGTCTGTCTGTCTGTACGTACCACACTGTCTTGAAAAGGTCTGTCTGTCTGTACGTACCACACTGTCTTGAAAGGTCTGTCTGTACGTACCACACTGTCTTGAAAGGTCTGTCTGTCTGTACGTACCACACTGTCTTGAAAGGTCTGTCTGTCTGTACGTACCACACTGTCTTGAAAGGTCTGTCTGTCTGTCTGTACGTACCACACTGTCTTGAAAGGTCTGTCTGTCTGTACATACCACACTGTCTTGAAAGGTCTGTCTGTCTGTACATACCACACTGTCTTGAAAGGTCTGTCTGTCTGTACGTACCACACTGTCTTGAAAGGTCTGTCTGTCTGTCTGTACGTACCACACTGTCTTGAAAGGTCTGTCTGTCTGTCTGTACGTACCACACTGTCTTGAAAGGTGTCTGTCTGTCTGTACGTACCACACTGTCTTGAAAGGTCTGTCTGTCTGTCTGTACGTACCACACTGTCTTGAAAGGTCTGTCTGTCTGTACGTACCACACTGTCTTGAAAGGTCTGTCTGTCTGTACGTACCACACTGTCTTGAAAGGTCTGTCTGTACGTACCACACTGTCTTGAAAGGTCTGTCTGTCTGTCTGTACGTACCACACTATCTTGAAAGGTCTGTCTGTCTGTCTGTACGTACCACAGTCTTGAAAGGTCTGTCTGTCTGTACGTACCACACTGTCTTGAAAGGTCTGTCTGTACGTACCACACTGTCTTGAAAAGGTCTGTCTGTACGTACCACACCATCTTGAAAGGTCTGTCTGTACGTACCACACTGTCTTGAAAAGGTCTGTCTGTCTGTCTGTACGTACCACACTGTCTTGAAAAGGTCTGTCTGTACGTACCACACTGTCTTGAAAAGGTCTGTCTGTCTGTACGTACCACACTGTCTTGAAAGGTCTGTCTGTCTGTACGTACCACACTGTCTTGAAAAGGTCTGTCTGTACGTACCACACTGTCTTGAAAGGTGTCTGTCTGTACGTACCACACTGTCTTGAAAGCTGTCTGTCTGTTCATACCACACCGTCTTGAAAGCTGTATGTCTGTTCATACCACACTGTCTTGAAAGGTGTCTGTCTGTCTGTACGTACCACACTGTCTTGAAAGGTGTCTGTCTGTCTGTACGTACCACACTGTCTTGAAAGGTCTGTCTGTACGTACCACACTGTCTTGAAAGATCTGTCTGTATGTACCACACTGTCTTGAAAGGTCTGTCTGTCTGTACGTACCACACTGTCTTGAAAGGTCTGTCTGTGTGTACGTACCACACTGTCTTGAAAAGGTCTGTCTGTACGTACCACACTGTCTTGAAAAGGTCTGTCTGTCTGTACGTACCACACTGTCTTGAAAGGACTGTCTGTACGTACCACACTGTCTTGAAAGGTCTGTCTGTCTGTACGTACCACACTGTCTTGAAAGGTCTGTCTGTCCGTACCACACCGTCTTGAAAGGTCTGTCTGTCTGTACGTACCACACTGTCTTGAAAGGTCTGTCTGTCTGTCTGTACGTACCACACTGTCTTGAAAGGTCTGTCTGTGTGTACGTACCACACTGTCTTGAAAGGTCTGTCTGTACGTACCACACTGTCTTGAAAAGGTCTGTCTGTCTGTACGTACCACACTGTCTTGAAAGGTCTGTCTGTACGTACCACACTGTCTTGAAAGGTCTGTCTGTCTGTACGTACCACACTGTCTTGAAAGGTCTGTCTGTCTGTACGTACCACACTGTCTTGAAAGGTCTGTCTGTCTGTACGTACCACACTGTCTTGAAAAGGTCTGTCTGTCTGTACGTACCACACGGTTTTGAAAGGTCTGTCTGTACGTACCACACGGTCTTGAAAGGTCTGTCTGTCTGTCTGTACGTACCACACTGTCTTGAAAGGTCTGTCTGTGTGTACGTACCACACTGTCTTGAAAGGTCTGTCTGTACGTACCACACTGTCTTGAAAAGGTCTGTCTGTCTGTACGTACCACACTGTCTTGAAAGGTCTGTCTGTACGTACCACACTGTCTTGAAAGGTCTGTCTGTCTGTACGTACCACACTGTCTTGAAAGGTCTGTCTGTCCGTACCACACCGTCTTGAAAGGTCTGTCTGTCTGTACGTACCACACTGTCTTGAAAAGGTCTGTCTGTCTGTACGTACCACACTGTCTTGAAAGGTCTGTCTGTCCGTACCACACTGTCTTGAAAGGTCTGTCTGTCTGTACGTACCACACTGTCTTGAAAGGTCTGTCTGTCTGTACGTACCACACTGTCTTGAAAAGGTCTGTCTGTCTGTACGTACCACACGGTTTTGAAAGGTCTGTCTGTACGTACCACACGGTCTTGAAAGGTCTGTCTGTCTGTACATACCACACTGTCTTGAAAGGTATGTCTGTCTGTACGTACCACACTGTCTTGAAAGGTATGTCTGTCTGTACGTACCACACTGTCTTGAAAGGTCTGTCTGTACGTACCACACTGTCTTGAAAGGTCTGTCTGTACGTACCACACTGTCTTGAAAGGTCTGTCTGTCTGTACGTACCACACTGTCTTGAAAGGTCTGTCTGTCTGTACGTACCACACTGTCTTGAAAGGTCTGTCTGTCTGTCTGTACGTACCACACTGTCTTGAAAGGTCTGTCTGTGTGTACGTACCACACTGTCTTGAAAGGTCTGTCTGTCTGTACGTACCACACTGTCTTGAAAGGTCTGTCTGTACGTACCACACTGTCTTGAAAGGTCTGTCTGTCTGTACGTACCACACTGTCTTGAAAAGGTCTGTCTGTCTGTACGTACCACACTGTCTTGAAAGGTCTGTCTGTACGTACCACACTGTCTTGAAAGGTCTGTCTGTCTGTACGTACCACACTGTCTTGAAAGGTCTGTCTGTCCGTACCACACCGTCTTGAAAGGTCTGTCTGTCTGTACGTACCACACTGTCTTGAAAGGTCTGTCTGTCTGTACGTACCACACTGTCTTGAAAAGGTCTGTCTGTCTGTACCACACTGTCTTGAAAGGTCTGTCTGTCTGTACGTACCACACTGTCTTGAAAGGTCTGTCTGTCTGTACGTACCACACTGTCTTGAAAAGGTCTGTCTGTCTGTACGTACCACACGGTTTTGAAAGGTCTGTCTGTACGTACCACACGGTCTTGAAAGGTCTGTCTGTCTGTACATACCACACTGTCTTGAAAGGTGTCTGTCTGTACGTACCACACTGTCTTGAAAGGTATGTCTGTCTGTACGTACCACACTGTCTTGAAAGGTATGTCTGTCTGTACGTACCACACTGTCTTGAAAGGTATGTCTGTCTGTACGTACCACACTGTCTTGAAAGGTCTGTCTGTCTGTACGTACCACACTGTCTTGAAAGGTCTGTCTGTCTGTACGTACCACACTGTCTTGAAAGGTCTGTCTGTCTGTACGTACCACACTGTCTTGAAAGGTCTGTCTGTCTATACGTACCACACTGTCTTGAAAGGTGTCTGTCTGTACGTACCACACTGTCTTGAAAGGTCTGTCTGTCTGTACGTACCACACTGTCTTGAAAGGTCTGTCTGTCTGTACGTACCACACTGTCTTGAAAGGTCTGTCTGTCTATACGTACCACACTGTCTTGAAAGGTGTCTGTCTGTACGTACCACACTGTCTTGAAAGGTCTGTCTGTCTGTACGTACCACACTGTCTTGAAAGGTCTGTCTGTCTGTACGTACCACACTGTCTTGAAAGGTCTGTCTGTCTATACGTACCACACTGTCTTGAAAGGTGTCTGTCTATACGTACCACACTGTCTTGAAAGGTGTCTGTCTGTACGTACCACACTGTCTTGAAAGGTCTGTGTCTGTACGTACCACACTGTCTTGAAAGGTATGTATGTCTGTACGTACCACACTGTCTTGAAAGGTCTGTCTGTCTGTACGTACCACACTGTCTTGAAAGGTCTGTCTGTCTGTCTGTACGTACCACTCTGTCTTGTCGGTGCAGATGAAGAACTGAGAGCCATTGGTGTTGGGCCCAGCGTTGGCCATTGACAGGATACCTAAATGGACAAAGAAACAGCACATTACATTACGTACCTCGACCCTAAGTGATGCCAGGCATTCCATTACGTACCTAGACCCTAAGTGATGCCAGTCTAGTTAGCGGAGGTACGGCAGAGCTGAAGACAAGCCGAGTTTCAGGAGGGTTACTATGACAATATTAAGTTAGTCATCCATCTAAAACAGGGCTGTTCAATTCCGGTCCTGGAGGGCTGAAACACTTCTGGTTTTTGTTTCTACCTGGTAGTTAATTGCGCTCACCTGGTGTCCCAGGTCTGAATCAGCCCCTGATTAGAAGGAGAGGATGAAAACCAGAAGTGGCCCTCCAGGACCAGGATTGGACAGCCCTGATCTAAAACACCAGAAGTGGCCCTCCAGGACCAGGATTGGACAGCCCTGATCTAAAACACCAGAAGTGGCTCTCCAGGACCAGGATTGGACAGCCCTGATCTAAAACACCAGAAGTGGCTCTCCATGGACTCTCCATGAAATAGGTTATCATCCTCCTAGACCACATTGGGTTCGTTATGCTTTTAGGCTCTCATTTAATTATTGGCAGTAAAATGCTGCCACCTAAAGGTTCAGAGGAAATATGACCACTTCAAATATTTTTTTGCAAAGACATCTAAGCAGACAGAATGAATAATTACCAGGTCCTGTGTGCTTCAGCTTGAAGTTCTCGTCTTCGAATTTGGTTCCATAGATAGACTTCCCTCCTGTTCCATTGTGATTAGTAAAGTCTCCCCCCTATAGAGCTCAATAGACACACATTTAGGTGGGGTCGGGGACAGGTGTGCGTGTGTGAGAAAATAAATGTCATGCTTTAACCCAATAATGGTAAAAATATCATTGGGATGTATCATTTCCAAAATTAAAAACCAAAAGAAAAGCCATTCAATGATATAACCCTAAACCGTCATTAAGCAGACCTACCTGGCACATGAACTGAGGGATGACCCTGTGGAAGACGGATCCCTTGTAGCCAAAGCCATGTTCTCCTGTGCACAGGGCTCTGAAGTTCTCTGAGGGGGACAAAAAAAAAAGAGGTTTCGTTTACCCATCACAACAGGATGTAGTCTATGAATACAAAGTATGATGTAACATTATTGCATTTTGAATCGTTGTTTTCCCTATACCTGCAGTTTTTGGCACCACATCAGCATTCAGCTGCAAAATAAAAAAACAGCATTGGTTATGATATAGTCCAGTCAGTTGAAAAAAAGCATTGGTTATGATATAGCCTAGTCAGTTGAAACATTATTGGTTATGATATAGGGGCGGCAGGTAGCTTAGTGGTTAAGAGCGTTGTGCCCGAGCCGACAAGGTAAAAAATCTGTCGATGTGCCCTTGAGCAAGGCACTTAACCCTAATTGTTCCTGTAAGTCGCTCTGGATAAGAGCGTCTGCTAAATGACTAAAATGTAAAATATAGCCTAGTCAGTTGCATGCCTGCAGCATGTTAATTCATTGTGTTGTTGTAACATTAACTCCAACTGAGTTTTGGTCACAAGTTGCAGCATGTTGTAAAGTTGCCTACCGGTGATACCGATGGCTAGACTACTCGTTATCTCAAAAGGTGAGGCAAAAAAAACAATCAGAATGCACATTTGTATAGCTACGTAACCCTCGGATCAAGTTCCTGGTCAAGACAACTGAACTCACCTCGAAGGTTACTCTTCCGAGAGACTGGTTGTCTGCAGCAATGTCAAAGTAGACAACAGGGTTAGTGGCTGCCGGGGCAGTAGAATACATCCGAGCGGCGGTAAACGCCAACGAACATCCCGAAATGAGCTTGACCCGACTCGATAAAGCGGTAAGTAGCATTGTAACGCCACGTGTTAACTCAATATGAACTTGAGATAAAGAGTGAACTATCACGCTAGGTGCTTACATATATAGCGGCCCGCAAGGAGGAAGTTTCAGAAGAATATCAAGGGCAGTGTGGTGTTTAGGGCAATCAGAGTTGCGCTGTGCTGCGCATTAATGTTATCTGGGAATCAGCATTGAGCTGTGCTGCGCATTTATGTTGACTGGGAATTAGCGCTGTGCTGCAGGTATAGGTAACTGCATACTTGGAGTGTGTCTGAAAGTGGCCGTTGCAAAAGAAGTGGGTGGATCAACAGCGATGGGTGTAACATCAGTGGGTGGATCAACAGAAATGGGTGTAACATAAAAGCTCCATGATTGGTTAGACCTGGCATAGCCAGGTGCACTGCGGGTCAGCTTAACGTTTACATAGCAGGTTAGGAGAACTAACGTAGCAGGTTTGGAGAATTAATGTGGCAGGTTAGGATAATAATCGTAGCAGGTTAGGAGAATTAACATGGCAGGTTAGGAGAATTAACGTGGCAAGTTAGGATAATTAATGTAGCAGGTTAGGAGAATTAACGTAGCAGGTTAGGAGAATTAACGTAGCAGGTTAGGAGAATTAACGTGGCAGGTTAGGAGAACTAACGTAGCATGTTAGGAGAATTAACGTGGCAGGTTAGGAGAATTAACGTAGCAGGTTAGGAGAATTAACGTGGCAGGTTAGGAGAATTAACGTGGCAGGTTAGGAGAATTAACGTAGCAGGTTAGGAGAATTAACGTGGCAGGTTAGGAGAGTTAATGCGGCAGGTTAGGAGAATTAACATGGCAGGTTGGGAGAATTAACGTGGCAGGTTTGGATAATTAACGTGGCAGGTTAGGAGAATTAACGAAGCAGGTTAGGAGAATTAACGTGGCAGGTTAGGAGAATTAACGTGGCAGGTTAAGAGAACTAACGTAGCAGGTTAAGAGAACTAACATGGCAGGTTAGGTGAATTAATGTAGCAGGTTAGGATAATTAGCGTAGCAGGTTAGGAGAATTAGCGTAGCAGGTTAGGAGAATTAGCGTAGTAGGTTAGGATAATTAACGTAGCATGTTAGGAGAATTAGCGTAGCAGGTTAGGAGAATTAACGTAGCAGGTTAGGAGAATTAACGCGGCAGGTTAGGAGAATTAACGTGGCAGGTTAAGAGAACTAACGTAGCAGGTTAAGAGAACTAACGTGGCAGGTTAGGTGAATTAACGTAGCAGGTTAGGAGAATTAGCGTAGCAGGTTAGGAGAATTAGCGTAGTAGGTTAGGATAATTAACGTAGCAGGTTAGGAGAATTAACGTGGCAGGTTAGGAGAATTAACGTGGCAGGTTAGGAGAATGAGGTTAAGGTTATGAAAAGGGTTAGGCTTAGCTAAAATGCTAGTTGTCAACACTTGACTCATCGTGCAGCCCAATCAGCCACGCAAAACGGTATTGAGTGGCAACAAATCTACCCAATTAGCTGATTCGCTTTCCATACACCCACTTCTGCTGATCCGCCCACTTCTGTTGACACGCTCACTTTCAGACACACTCCATGTATGCAGTTACCCATGACTCTTGCGCTGTGCTGCGTATTAAAGTTCATTGTCACGTGCACAAATACAGTGAAATGCCTTTCTTGCAAGCTCTTTCCCAACAATGCGTTAATCAATATCCGTAGTAAAATACATCAAATAAAGTAGAACAAAAACACACAAACAATGGAAATGAGAAGAACAGGAGAAAGCAAGTGAGCTACAGTGAGGGAAAAAAGTATTTGATCCCCTGCTGATTTTGTACGTTTGCCCACTGACAAAGACATGATCAGTCTATAATTTTAATGGTAGGTTTATTTGAACAGTGAGAGACACAATAACAACAACAAAAATTCAGAAAAACGCATGTCAAAAATGTTATAAATTGATTTGCATTTTAATGAGGGAAATAAGTATTTGACCCCGTCTCAATCAGAAAGATTTCTGGCTCCCATGTGTCTTTTATACAGGTAACGAGCTGAGATTAGGAGCACACTCTTAAAGGGAGTGGTCCTAATTTGACTTTATGTTTTTGTTTTACCCCATATGTAACTCTGTGTTGTTGTTTTTATCGCACTGCTTTGCTTTATCTTGGCCAGGTCGCAGCTGTAAATGAGAACTTGTTTTTCAACTGGCTTACCTGGTTAAATAAAGGTGAAATGTTTTTTTAATAAAATAAAAAAATATATATATATATATCCAGATTTGTCCGTCGGACTGCCAGATGGTGAAGCGTGATTAATCACTCCAGAGAACGTTTCCACTGCTCTAGAGTCCAATGGCGGTGAGCTTTACACCACTCCATCCGGCATTGCGCATGGTCATCTTAGGCTTGTGTGCGGCTGCTCGGCCATGGAAACCCATTTCATGAAGCTACCAATGAACAGTTATTGTGCTGATGTTGCTTCCAGAGGCAGTTTGGAACTCGGTAGTGAGTGTTGCAACCAAGGACAGATGATTTTTTTCCGAGCTATGCGCTTCAGCACTCGGCGGTCCTGTTCTGTGAGCTTGTGTGGCCTACGACTTCGCGGCTGAGCCACTTCACAATAACAGCAGGGGCAGCTATAGCAGGGTAGAAATTTCACAAACTGACTTTTTGAAAAGGTGACAGTGCCACATTGAAATTACTGGGCTCTTCAGTAAGGCCATTCTACTGCCAATGTTTGTCTATGGAGATTGCATGGCGGTGTGCTCGATTTTATACACCTGTCAGCAACGGGTGTGGCTGAAATAGCCAAATCCACTAATTTGAAGGGGTGTCCACATACTTTTGTATATACAGTATAGTGTATATACAGGGTCAGTTCCAGGGTCAGTGCCAATACCATATTTACAATGTATTTGGTAAATACAGAACAATAATAGACAAGAACAGCTCAAGGACAGAACTAATTACATTTTTTTTTAAGGCACGCGTAGCCTACATATCAATACATACACACAAACTATCTAGGTCAAATAGGGGAGAGGTGTTGTGCCGTGAGGTGTTGCTTTATCTGTTTTTTGAAACCAGGTTTGCTGTTTATTTGAGCAATATGAGATTTTTCATTTTTATTTTACTAGGCAAGTCAGTTAAGAACAAATTCTTATTTACGATGACGGCCTACACCGGCCAAACCCAGACGACGCTGGGCCAATTGTGCGCCGCCAAATGGGACTCCCAATCCCAGCCGGTTGTGATACAGCCTGGAATCGAACCAGGGGGTCTGTATTGACGCCTCAAGCACTGAGATGCAGCGCCTTAGACCGCTGCGCCACTCGGGAGTTCCATGCAATAATGGCTCTATATAATACTGTACGCTTTCTTGAATTTGTTCTGGATTTGGGGACTGTGAAAAGACCCCTGGTGGCATGTCTGGTGGGGTAAGTGTGTGTGTCAGAGCTGTGTGTAAATTGATTATGCAAACAATTTGGGATTTTCAACACATGAATGTTTCTTATTAAAAAGAAGAAGTGATGCAGTCAGTCTCTCCTCAACTCTTAGCCAAGAGAGACTGGCATGCATAGTATTTATATCAGCCCTCTGATTACAATGAAAAGCAAGACGTGCCGCTCTGTTTTGGGCCAGCTGCAGCTTAACTAGGTCTTTCCTTGCAGCACTGGACCACGCGACTGGACAATAATCAAGATTAGACAAAACTAGAGCCTGCAGAACTTGCTTTGTGGAGTGTAGTGTCAAAAAAGTAGAGCATCTCTTTATTACGGACAGACCTCTCCCCATCTTTACAACCATTGAATCTATATGTTTTGACCATGATAGCTTACAATCTAACGCCAAGTAATTTAGTCTACTCAATTTGTTCAACAGCCACACCATTCATTACCAGATTCAGCTGAGGTCTAGAACTTAGGGAATGATTTGTACCAAATACAATGCTCTTAGTTTTGGAGATGTTCAGGACCAGTTTATTAGTGGCCACCCATTCCAAATCAGACTGCAACTCTTTGTTAAGGGTTTCGGTGACTTCATTAGCTGTGGTTGCTGATGTGTATATGGTTGAATCATCAGCATACAGTGGGGAAAAAAAGTATTTAGTCAGCCACCAATTGTGCAAGTTCTCCCACTTAAAAAGATGAGAGAGGCCTGTAATTTTCATCATAGGTACACGTCAACTATGACAGACAAAATGAGAAAAAAAAATCCAGAAAATCACATTGTAGGATTTTTAATGAATTTATTGGCATATGATGGTGGAAAATAAGTATTTGGTCAATAACAAAAGTTTCTCAATACTTTGTTATATACCCTTTGTTGGCAATGACACAGGTCAAACGTTTTCTGTAAGTCTTCACAAGGTTTTCACACACTGTTGCTGGTATTTTGGCCCATTCCTCCATGCAGATCTCCTCTAGAGCAGTGATGTTTTGGGGCTGTCGCTGGGCAACACAGACTTTCAACTCCCTCCAAAGATGTTCTATGGGGTTGAGATCTGGAGACTGGCTAGGCCACTCCAGGACCTTAATGCTTCTTACGAAGCCACTCCTTCGTTGCCCGGGCGGTGTGTTTGGGATCATTGTCATGCTGAAAGACCCAGCCACGTTTCATCTTCAATGCCCTTGCTGATGGAAGGAGGGTTTCACTCAAAATCTCACGATACATGGCCCCATTCATTCTTTCCTTTACACGGATCAGTCGTCCTGGTCCCTTTGCAGAAAAACAGCCCCAAAGCATGATGTTTCCAACCCCATGCTTCACAGTAGGTATGGTGTTCTTTGGATGCAACTCAGCATTCTTTGTCCTCCAAACATGACGAGTTGAGTTTTTACCAAAAAGTTATATTTTGGTTTCATCTGACCATATGACATTCTCCCAATCCTCTTCTGGATCATCCAAATGCACTTCAGACGGGCCTGGACATGTACTGGCTTAAGCAGGGGGACACGTCTCGCACTGCAGGATTTGAGTCCCTGGCGGCGTAGTGTGTTACTGATGGTTGGCTTTGTTACTTTGGTCCCAGCTCTCTGCAGGTCATTCACTAGGTCCCCCCGTGTGGTTCTGGGATTTTTGCTCACCGTTCTTGTGATCATTTTGACCCCACGGGGTGAGATCTTGCATGGAGCCCCAGATCGAGGGAGATTATCAGTGGTCTTGTATGTCTTCCATTTCCTAATAATTGCTCCCACAGTTGATTTCTTCAAACCAAGCTGCTTACCTATTGCAGATTCAGTCTTCCCAGCCTGGTGCAGGTCTACAATTTTGTTTTTGGTGTCCTTTGACAGCTCTTTGGTCTTGGCCATTATGAAGTTTGGAGTGTGACTGTTTGAGGTTGTGGACAGGTGTATTTTATCTGATAACAAGTTCAAACAGGTGCCATTAATACAGGTAACGAGTGGAGGACAGAGGAGCCTCTGAAAGAAGAAGTTACAGGTCTGTGAGAGCCAGAAATCTTGCTTGTTTGTAGGTGACCAAATACTTATTTTCCACCATAATTTGCAAATAAATTCATAAAAAATCCTACAATGGGATTTTCTGGATTTTTTTTCCTCAATTTGTCTGTCATAGTTGACGTGTACCTATGATGAAAATTACAGGCCTCTCTCATCTTTTTAAGTGGGAGAACTTGCACAATTGGTGGCTGACTAAATACTTTTTTTCCCCACTGTACATGGACACATGCTTTGTTTAATGCCAGTGGCAGGTCATTGGTAAAAATAGCAAAAAGAGTAGAGGTCCTAGAGAGCTGCCCTGTGGTACACCACACTTTACATGTTTGACATTAGAGAAGCTTCCATTAAAGAAAACTCTGAGTTCTATTAGATAGATAGCTCTGAATCCACGATATGGCAGAGGTTGAAAAGCCATAACACATATGTTTTTTCAGCAACAGGTTATGGCCAATAATATCAAAGGCTGCACTGAAATCTAACAGTACAGCTCCCACAATATTCTTATTATCAGTTTCTTTCAACCAATCATCAGTCATTTGTGTCAGTGCAGTACATGTTGAGTGCTCTTCCCTATAAGCATGTTAAAAGTCTGTTGTTAATTTGCTAACAGAGAAATAGCATTGTATTTGGTCAAACACAATTTTATCCAACAGTTTGCTAAGAGGTGGCAGCAAGCTTATAGGTATACTGTTAGAACCAGTAAAGGCCGCTTTACCATTCTTGGGTAGGGGAATTACTTTGGCTTCCCTCCAGGCCTGAGGACAAAGACTTTCCTCTAGGCTCAGATTAAAGATATGACAGATAGGAGTGGCCATAGAGTCAGCTACCATCCTCAGTAGCTTTCCATCTAAGTTGTCAATGCCAGGAGGTTTGTCATTATTGATCGATAACAAGAATTTGTCCACCTCTCCCACACTAACTTTACAAAATTAAAACTTGCAATGCTTATCTTTCATTATTTGTTTTTTTATGCATGAATACGATGGCTCACTGTTCATCAAGTTTGCCCACTTTGCCAATGAAGTAATCATTAAAATAATTGGCAACATCAAATGGTTTTGTGATGAATAAGCCATCTGATTCGATGAAAGGTGGAGTTGAATTTGTCTTTCTACCCATACTTTCATTTAAAGTACTCCAAAGTTTTTTTTTCCATCATTCTTTATATCATTGATCTTGGCTTCATAATACAGTTTTCTTCGTCTTTTTGTTGAGTTTAGTCACATCATTTCTCTATTTGCAGTAAGTCAGCCAGTCAGATGTGCAGCCAGACTTATTAGCCACTCCTTTTGCCCCGTCTCTTTCAACCATACAATTTTTCAATCCCTCATCAATCCATGGAGCCTTAAAAGTTTTAACAATCAGTTTCTTAACAGGTGCATGTTTATCAATAATTGGAAGAAGCAATTTCATAAATTAATCAAGTGCAGCATCTGGATGCTCCTTATTAATCACATCAGACCAACAAATATTTTTTACATCATCCACATATGAGTCACAGCAAAATCTTTTGTATGATCTCTTATACACTATTTTAGGCCCAGCTGTTGGAACTTTGGCTTTCCTGGATATTGCCACTATATTTTGATCACTGCATCCAATGGGTACGGATACAGTTCTACAGTATTAGTAAAAATGTGATCGATACATGTGGATGATCTTGTTCCTGTAGTGTTTGTAAACACCCTGGTAGGTTGATGAATAACCTGAACCAGATTACAGGCACTGGTTACAGTAAGAAGCTTCCTCTTGAGCGGACAGTTTGATGAAAACCAGTCAATATTCAGGTCCCCATGAAAGTAGACCTCTCTGTTTACATCAGATACACTATCAAGCATTTCACACATATTATTTAAATACTGACTGTTCGCACTTGGTGGCCTATAGCAACACCCCAAAAGAATAGGCTTTAGATGAGGCAGGTGAACCTGCAACCACAACACTTCAATAACACTTGAGATAAGATCTTCTCTAGGCATTACAGGGATATGGCTCTGAATATATACAGCAACACCTCCCCCATAAGCATTTCTGTCTCTTCTAGAGATGATATATTCTTGTATTGCTACTGCTGTATCATCAAATGAATTATCTAAGTGTCTCAGAAATGGCTAATATATGAATGTTACTGATGTTAGCAAGTTATTGATTTCATTAACCTTATTTCTAAGGCTACATATATTAATATGGGCTATTTTCAGCCCTTTCCTGGGTACTTTATCAGAGATAGACATAATACTGGAAAGAGCAAACAACGCGAGATAAGAAAATATACATTCAGCAGTCCATTAGTCAGTTGGTGTGTGTGTGTGTGTGTGTGTGTGTGTGTGTGTGCTGCGAGGTTAACGCTACGAACACATAGGCTTGGCTCGCTCATCCCTTCCAGGTTTCTGCGAGGGAGGGTGGACAATGAGCCTGTCATAGCAGATGTAAGCAACGTCCCCACGCGCTCTGGCAGCTTTCATGGCTGGGATAAGTTCTTTCCTCTTCTGGCGCACAGCTTCAGGATAGTTGATAAAGAAATGTGTGTGTGAAATTTAGTCAAAGGGTGGATTGATAAAGAAATGTGTGAGTGAGATATGACTAAAATGTCACACCCTCAGTTAAACTAATTACCAATGACTAATTATTACACCCTGAAACTGTGTGAAATGTGTTAGAGTGTGTGAGCGTAGGGCAAGTTAAGAGTATGACATTGTGTTACCATTTAGCAATGTGAGTAGGAGTTAGACCAGATAACAAAGGACAAGGAGAACTGGCTACAGACAACTGAGAAACCAAGATAAAGGGGAGGAGAGAAACTGTTAGGCTTGGAAGAGTGCATGTGTGTGTGTGTGCGGGCGTGTGCGTGTGCGTGTGTGTGTGTGTGTGTGTGTGTGTGTGTGTGTGTGTGTGTGTGGTGTGTGTGTGTGTGTGTGTGTGTGTGTGTGTGTGTGTGTGTGTGTGTGTGTGTGTGTGTGTGTGTGTGTGTGTGTGTGTGTGATGACCTGATGGTCAGGAGAGCAGTTTTCCAGTGGAAAACTACAGCCCGCCTAAAGAGGGGTGGGATTTTTCCTCTGACCATTTTGTTTCAGAACGTTCTCATGAATAAAGCCTGATGATTGTTTGCTGGGCTGCTTGGTCAGATTATTTGAGATTTACAACCTCTGGGATACAGACTGAGTAATAAGTTCATTTTTGAAACATTGGGATAGAAATTCTCATAACAGCTTGGTCCTTTCGAGCGGGATCTCAACACCCGTTGTCTGTCGTCCCAGGGAACCCCGAAACCGTGCACGGGCGGATCTAGGATCCGTGGGACAAAGTCCTGACCTCTAAGATTGAGGGTTAATCCAGGCCGGCGGTGAACTGGTTCACGACAGGAACGGTGACGAGATCCAACCAAATTGAGTCCCAGCTACAAGAATAAGGTCAGTAGTCCAAAATAGACTCCGGGTAGAGAGGCCATTACCAAACATAAACTAGCCTTATGTTGAGACAATCAAGGATTGTCAAAAGTATACAAGAAGGGAGTAAACTTTTGCGTTTTTTTAGACGTTTATCTAGAGAAAACCAAGCGTGAGTATTCTAGATAAATAGGAAAACGGGGGTGAAACTTCAAAGGAAGAGAGTGTGATAGTGAGACGGTCTAGGATCGTCAATAAATATCAAGTAAAGGGAATTTAAAATAGTATGTGTGAGAAATAGAATATTATAAGTCATAAACAACTGTAGATTAGCAGTAACTCTATCTGTTCCATGAAACTGGAGCCGTAATTTGTCTAAGTACAAACTCCAAGTTGCCGATAGTGTTAACTAATAATCTTGTGTGAGACTTAATATTTGCTCAAAAGTCACATCTAAGAATACATTCCAAAGACAGGGACCAAAATAGGTCGTGTGAGGAAGTAAGTAATTATAATTGACTATTTTGAGGAAGAAACATATAAGAAATTAATTAAAGATCGAATAAATCATTAAAAGCAAAATTTTAAAATTATTTAATACCTAACAACTCAGTTAAAGTGACAAAAACAATTATTAGAGAGTTGGAAGTAATCTAAATTCAAATAAAGGTGAGATTCAGGAATTTGGTAAAAGCCATAAAGTAATTGTTCAAAGTTTTGGGTATAGGACAATCAAAGAGTCCTGCCAATATGGGAAGCAAACCCTCCAAGGAGGTCCTGGGGTCAACCGGAGATGAGAGATTTATGGAATCCAGGGATAGAAGAAATCTCCATTATGTAACCAGGTGGAGGGAGAGGTATGGTTTCGAGGGACGTCTGGACGCAGATAAACTCGAATCCATGCTTAAACAGATACATAAGGTGTGTAAAGGGAGAGTAGAGAGAGAGCGAGTGGAAGGGCTAGACACAGCCAAGATGTGGCTCTCCGAAGCACGGAGGAGAGAAGAGGGTGAGAGACAGAAAAAGGAAGTAAAGGAGAAAGAGAAGATTGGGAGAGAAAAGAGGAGTAATAGAGATCTTAAGGGAGTGCCAACTCTCGGGGAGATAGTGAGGCCAGAAACAAAGGGGCAGTGTCCTGGAAATCACAGTCTGTTTTGTTTTTTTTCAGTTCTGTTGGGAGTATATTTGATGATGGGGATTTGTGTTGAATGAGAGGCTAGAGACTTCATAAAATAATATTTGGAATAATAATTATGTATTAACTTGCTCACCCAAACGTAGACATACGTCATGGGTGAGACATAATTAATATAATATTGTACAAAGCCAATTTAGGGTTTCGATTAAGGAACGTCAATCACTACATTGGATATTAATACTATGGAGATAAATTCAATATATGCTGGTCAACCACGGCATGTGTTTGGTGTTATTTGTAGCCTACTGTACCTATACAGCACAAACTTTACTTCATTTTAACGGACCTAGAAAGTTAGAACCAAGCCCCCCTCCTCGTCCACTGTACATAGAACCCCCCTGATGCCCCACACCCCTACAAAATCCAGAGAGACACAGACCGAGAGAGAGAGAGACAGAGAGAGAAAAAGAGAGAGAGAGAGAGAGAGAGAGAGAGAGAGAAAGGGAGAAAGAGAGAGAGGGAGAGAGAAATAGAGAGAGAGAATGCACAATGTTGACATTACTTCAGAGCAGATATTTGCTAATGGGGTGTGTTACTTTGTGTACACGGTCACATAAATGTAAATTAATTAAGTAGGTATAGCTGGGGTGTAATGTCTATCTGGGTTGTAAGGTAGTAGTTATATCTGGGGTGTAAGGTAGATATCTGGGGTGTAAGGTAGTAGTTATATCTGGGGTGTAAGGTAGATATCTGGGGTGTAAGGTAGTAGTTATATCTGGGGTGTAAGGTAGATATCTGGGGTGTAAGGTAGTAGTTATATCTGGGGTGTAAGGTAGATATCTGGGGTGTAAGGTAGTAGTTATATCTGGGGTGTAAGGTAGTAGTTATATCTGGGGTGTAAGGTAGTAGTTATATCTGGGGTGTAAGGTAGTAGTTATATCTGGGTTGTAAGGTAGTAGTTATATCTG
Organism: Coregonus ussuriensis; assembly: GCA_031479575.1. Taxonomy (NCBI): domain Eukaryota; kingdom Metazoa; phylum Chordata; class Actinopteri; order Salmoniformes; family Salmonidae; genus Coregonus; species Coregonus ussuriensis. The sequence goes on along the minus strand of CM062473.1, from coordinate 3,230,846 downwards.
GGGTGTAAGGTAGTAGTTAAATCTGGGGTGTAAGGTAGTAGTTATATCTGGGGTGTAAGGTGGTAGTTATATCTGGGGTGTAAGGTAGATATCTGGGGTGTAAGGTAGTAGTTATATCTGGGTTGTAAGGTAGTAGTTATATCTGGGGTGTAAGGTAGTAGTTATATCTGGGTTGTAAGGTAGTAGTTATATCTGGGGTGTAAGGTAGTAGTTATATCTGGGGTGTAAGGTAGTAGTTATATCTGGGGTGTAAGGTAGTAGTTATATCTGGGGTGTAAGGTAGATATCAGGGGTGTAAGGTAGTAGTTATATCTGGGGTGTAAGGTAGTAGTTATATCTGGGGTGTAAGGTAGTAGTTAAATCTGGGGTGTAAGGTAGTAGTTATATCTGGGGTGTAAGGTGGTAGTTATATCTGGGGTGTAAGGTAGATATCTGGGGTGTAAGGTAGTAGTTATATCTGGGTTGTAAGGTAGTAGTTATATCTGGGGTGTAAGGTAGTAGTTATATCTGGGTTGTAAGGTAGTAGTTATATCTGGGGTGTAAGGTAGTAGTTATATCTGGGGTGTAAGGTAGTAGTTATATCTGGGGTGTAAGGTAGTAGTTATATCTGGGGTGTAAGGTAGATATCAGGGGTGTAAGGTAGTAGTTATATCTGGGGTGTAAGGTAGTAGTTATATCTGGGGTGTAAGGTAGTAGTTATATCTGGGGTGTAAGGTAGTAGTTATATCTGGGGTGTAAGGTAGTAGTTATATCTGGGGTGTAAGGTAGTAGTTATATCTGGGGTGTAAGGTAGTAGTTATATCTGGGGTGTAAGGTAGATATCTGGGGTGTAAGGTAGTAGTTATATCTGGGGTGTAAGGTAGTAGTTATATCTGGGGTGTAAGGTAGTAGTTATATCTGGGGTGTAAGGTAGATATCTGGGGTGTAAGGTAGTAGTTATATCTGGGTTGTAAGGTAGTAGTTATATCTGGGGTGTAAGGTAGTAGTTATATCTGGGGTGTAAGGTAGTAGTTATATCTGGGGTGTAAGGTAGTAGTTATATCTGGGTTGTAAGGTAGATATCTGGGGTGTAAGGTAGTAGTTATATCTGGGGTGTAAGGTAGTAGTTACAGTGGGGGAAAAAAGTATTTAGTCAGCCACCAATTGTGCAAGTTCTCCCACTTAAAAAGATGAGAGAGGCCTGTAATTCTCATCATAGGTACACGTCAACTATGACAGACAAATTGAGAAAAAAATATCCAGAAAATCACATTGTAGGATTTTTTATGAATTTATTTGCAAATTATGGTGGCCAAGACCAAAGAGCTGTCAAAGGACACCAGAAACAAAATTGTAGACCTGCACCAGGCTGGGAAGACTGAATCTGCAATAGGTAAGCAGCTTGGTTTGAAGAAATCAACTGTGGGAGCAATTATTAGGAAATGGAAGACATACAAGACCACTGATAATCTCCCTCGATCTGGGGCTCTACGCAAAATCTCACCCCGTGGGGTCAAAATGATCACAAGAACGGTGAGCAAAAATCCCAGAACCACACGGGGGGACCTAGTGAATGACCTGCAGAGAGCTGGGACCAAAGTAACAAAGCCTACCATCAGTAACACACTACGCCGCCAGGGACTCAAATCCTGCAGTGCGAGACGTGTCCCCCTGCTTAAGCCAGTACATGTCCAGGCCCGTCTGAAGTTTGCTAGAGTGCATTTAGATGATCCAGAAGAAGATTGGGAGAATGTCATATGGTCAGATGAAACCAAAATATAACTTTTTGGTAAAAACTCAACTCGTCGTGTTTGGAGGACAAAGAATGCTGAGTTGCATCCAAAGAACACCATACCTACTGTGAAGCATGGGGGTGGAAAATTCATGCTTTGGGGCTGTTTTTCTGCAACGGGACCAGGACGACTGATCCGTGTAAAGGAAAGAATGAATGGGGCCATGTATCGTGAGATTTTGAGTGAAAACCTCCTTCCATCAGCAAGGGCATTGAAGATGAAACGTGGCTGGGTCTTTCAGCATGACAATGATCCCAAACACACCGCCCGGGCAACGAAGGAGTGGCTTCGTAAGAAGCATTTCAAGGTCCTGGAGTGGCCTAGCCAGTCTCCAGATCTCAACCCCATAGAACATCTTTGGAGGGAGTTGAAAGTCCGTGTTGCCCAGCGACAGCCCCAAAACATCACTGCTCTAGAGGAGATCTGCATGGAGGAATGGGCCAAAATACCAGCAACAGTGTGTGAAAACCTTGTGAAGACTTACAGAAAACGTTTGACCTGTGTCATAGCCAACAAAGGGTATAAAACAAAGTATTGAGAAACTTTTGTTATTGACCAAATACTTATTTTCCACCATAATTTGCAAATAAATTCATTAACAATCCTACAATGTGATTTTCTGGATTTTTTTTCCTCATTTTGTCTGTCATAGTTGACGTGTACCTATGATGAAAATTACAGGCCTCTCTCATCTTTTTAAGTGGGAGAACTTGCACAATTGGTGGCTGACTAAATACTTTTTTTCCCCAATGTATCTGCTGTATTCTAAACAATAACAGATTGGGGGTTTCATAAGAGGTGGCTATAATTTTAGTTGATAACAGAGGTAATTAGATTTGAGAAATGTTGAAAAGTAATGTTAGATGGAAAGTCAGCAATAGAGGATAGAGATTGTACAGGGTATCCTGTGTGAAAAAAGTAATAGAAATTGGGTGATGAGAAATGTTGTATTGCATTGTTTAAGCAAGAATGGTATTAAATTCATGCTTTCTAGTTATGTGTATGCAAATATGTTATTCGTTTTTGATGGTGTGTGGATAGAATTGACTAATGCCAGGATTTAGTAAACGAAGCAGAGAGATGTTGTGAGAGCAGTGGAAGAGATACCCCACCCTAAGACGGGGGTACACCAGTTCAGAAGAGATATGGACGGGCTGACCGCCAGCTTTAAGCTGAATACAGGGGAACTAGAGAGGGCAGTCAGACAGATAGTGTTGAAGGACTGGGCGGCAGTAAGGGGAAACTGGGTTCCCGGAGATGGGATAAATTAATGCAACAGGTTTAAATCAGTAGATTACCGGAAGGTGGTTATGGGCTTGTTATTTATAGGTTTAGTGAATTTAATTAAACATGTAGTTATCCAATGGGAGGGAGTTTTTTTGTTTTTTTCTTTATTTCCCAGGACTGAGGAAAATCCCCTACAGTATATGTTAAGGGACAGTAGGAGACAACGTATCATAAAAAAAAAAAAAATAGATACCTGGAATATAAAATAAAATATCACTGCTTACGTATATGAAGGATTATACTGACAAATGAGTGAAATATGACAATATGACATTTTGGCCATTTGGCAGACACTCTTATCCGGGGCGACTTACAGTTGGTGAGTGTATATATTTTCATACTGTAAAGAAAGGAACAATCCTATTAGATAATGTCTGGCATATTAATTAAATTATTAAATGTATTAAAGTCACTGTTTTGATATGCTGAAATATTGACACATGGCTAAAACAATTTGTCAATAGGGGGGATAGGTTAGATGGTAGAGCAGGTTAGGAAACACTCTGTGGCCTATGGAATAACGAATGACTAAATATATATATATTTTTAACTGTTTGGAAGACCTTAAAGAATGCCACAGTTGGCAGGACCAGAACAGGCAGACATAGAACTAGAGAACTAGAGAATACACTAGCAGAACACATGAGAAAATTATTCGTTAACCGTATGTCTAAGAATTTGTGTCCTACAGGAGAATTAAAGGAGAAGGTGATTCATAGTATATAACCTGGAGACTGGGTGTGGATCCAATCATTGAGGAAAAAGGATTGAAAGCAGCTACGCTGGGAGGGACCATACCAAGTCCTATTGGTAACTGCCTTCGCTATAAGAATCGCTGAGAGAGCCACTTGGGTCCACGTTACCCACTGCAAAAAGGTAGGCCCACATACCAACACCGTTGAACACACACAGAGTTAAAGAGAAGAACTGAACCACTAGGGTTCGGGGGTAAACTCTGTTAACGAAGAAACCCTACCCCGACCTTTCATCACTGTGGGGTGTTTATAGAGGTGTGGGTATGGGGAAGTACCAGGCAGGTGGGTCAGGGACAGGATTGGGATGGCGGTTTTGGGGGATTTTGGGGGACTCTGGGCTGCATCATCGTGTTAACCATATTATGGATTAATCCAGGTCAACCTAAACAGGGAAATGATGAACAAAATAATACCAAGGCACTGATTAGATCTCGTAGAAATACTGAAACCAAGAAAGACTATTGGGGGAATGATTATTTTATAGTTAAAGTCAGTTTAGGACAAGATGGGGGATTCAAGATACCATTCGACTTCTCCCATGAAGAGATAGGAGGTTTTGGGGGCTTTGGTAAGAAGGGGGCGTGTACAAGAAAGTTAGGTCCTAGAAGGTATGGTAAATACATTTGCACTGGGGAATGCTCATGTCCTTGCGCTAGGGTGTTTAAACATACCTGGGGAACATACTATGAGAATGGAATGGACGCAGCACACCGATGGGGAATTAAACAAACCCATGATAAATGTAAAACGGAACTGGTGATAACGGTAAAGTCAATTATGCAAGATGACATAGCAAGGAACTATTGGGTCTGTGTTGATGATGTTGGGCAGATATATGTTTGAGGCTCATTTTTCAGGAGAGAAATGAATCTTCCAGCCCCGAGACAGATCAGCAGGTATATCCAATGATATCACCAGAGGTATCAAAAACTAGTCTAATACCCCTTGGAAGGCCCTCAGAAGGAATCCTAAATAGCACTAAACTACCAAGGGTAGAATATTTCCTCTTGCAGGTAGAAGGAATTTCAAATGAGAATTTCTGGGTAAGGTGGATGAACTACACAGCTAGGGCGTTGGGTAAAACGAATTATTATGCCTGTTCAACAGGCAGGCACACCCTTCTAACTGCACCTATGCCTCAGTTCTCTTGTGTGATAGATTTGGGATCAAACCAAACCTCACCTAATTGTTCTGATATTAAAATAACCACTCTTAAAAAGAGTACTACTAAGGCACCCCAATTCACCATGACCCCCGGAGATTATCAATGTTATAGACACCAAAGTAATGCGAATCACAGATCAAATTGGAGAAGGGTTTACAACAATGTTTTTCTGGTGGGTTACAATTAATAAAAATGTTGACTGGATTAATTACATCTACAAAGGTTTGTTAATTAGACAAGTGATGCAGTTAAGGGAATTTCAGACCAACTATCCGCCACCTCACTCATGACCTGACAGAATAGTTTGGCTCTCGATATGCTTTTAGCAGAGAAGGCCGGATTTACAAGATGGTGGGAGGTCATTGTTGTATGTTTATCCCCAACAATACAGCCCCAGATGGTACAGTAACTAGAGCACTGGCAGGTCTCACTGCATTAAGTAAAGAATGGGCTGAGAACTGGGGGGTGAATACATCAATTACTGGTTGTTTTGATAACATGTTTGGAAAATGGAAAGCTATTGTTGCAACTATTCTGGGTGCAGCTATAGCTTCTATGGGTATGCTTGTTCTTTGTGGATGTTGTCTTATTCCCTGTGTCTGAGGGTTGGTGAGCAAGGCGTTGGAGAATGCAGTTTCCCAACAGATGGTGAGATACGGCCCAATCCCGGACTCGGACCTAAGGAATGAAGAATATGACCCACCAGGCTTGGTGGAGGATGACGAAGATTCAGATAGTTTGAGACTGGATGAAACTTTTCTTAGTTCTAATGTGTGAAGGTTGCAGTGAAAATCTAACGAAGAACTGTGACTGGATGTTTACCTAGAACTACAAATCTCTAGTTGAAAAGTTATTGTAATGATTTTTGTGTATTAAAGTCTTGTTTTAAGTGTGATGTACTAATTAATCAATATTGCAGGATGTGATGAAGCAAATGTTCTTCAATATGGGCTTAGACTGTTGTTTCCAGATAGTGGGTAAACAGGTTAGGTACCATTGCTAAAGAGTAACGTTACACTTTTAATCATGGGGTAACCCTGATGAAACTATTAAATGAGACAATTTTTTATGTTTAGTATACTATATTTTCAATGAAAGTTATAGTGAAAATCCTAACAAGGAGAGTGAGTTATGATTGGAAGTAAAATTTGTTAGCAATGCAAGACAAATTGTATTTTATAGTGTGTTTTGTACTAGTGATACATTTAATATGCAAAACAAGTTATATGCCTTGTTGTGTGTTTCATTTTATAAGAATGTATTTTAAATGTGTGTGTGAAATTTAGTCAAAGGGTGGATTGATAAAGAAATGTGTGAGTGAGATATGACTAAAATGTCACACCCTCAGTTAAACTAATTATTAATGACCAATTATTACACCCTGAAACTGTGTGAAATGTGTTAGAGTGTGTGAGCGTAGGGCAAGTTAAGAGTATGACATTGTGTTACCATTTAGCAATGGGAGTAGGAGTTAGACCAGACAACAAAGGACAAGGAGAACTGGCTACAGACAACTGAGAAACCAAGATAAAGGGGCCTCCCAATTTAGGGAGGAGAGAAACTGTTAGGCTTGGAAGAGTGCATGTGTGTGTGTGTGTGTGTGTGTGTGTGTGTGTGTGACCTGATGGTCAGGAGAGCAGTTTTCCAGTGGAAAACTACAGCCCGCCTAAAGAGGGGTGGGATCTTTCCTCTGACGTGTGCATATAAAAATATTGTACGACCATTTTGTTTCAGAACGTTCTCATGAATAAACCCTGATGATTGTTTGCTGGACTGCTTGGTCTGATTATTAGAGATTTACAACCTCTGGGATACAGACTGAGTAATAAGTTCATTTTTGAAACATTGGGATAGAAATTCTCAAAACAATAGTCCTTGTTGAGAAAGATATACGTTCCTCTCAAGTTCTTGGCTCTTTCCAGAACAGCTACCTTGTCCTTGAACCTCAGGAACTTGACCGCTATCGGCCTGGGCCTGTCACCTGGGCCAGTGGTGGGTTTTCCAGTCCTGTGGGCCCTCTCCACCTCAATCTTCCTGTGGTCCATCTTCATGTTTCTCTGAGATCATTTCCCTCACTTTGTCCTCAGACTCAGTCCAGGTCTCATGTGGAGATTCTGCAATTCCGTCCACAACATTTTACATTTACATTTTAGTCATTTAGCAGACGCTCTTATCCAGAGCGACTTACAGGAGCAATTAGGGTTAAGTGCCTTGCTTAAGGGCACATCGACAGATTTTTCACCTAGTCGGCTCGGGGATTAGAACCAGCGACCTTTCGGTTACTGGCACAACGCTCTTACCCACTAAGCTACCTGCCGCCCCGTAGCCATGTTGTTACGCCTTGATTGTCCCTCGAGATAGTCTGATTTATTCCTCATTGTTATCATGGATTCACAGACATAATTTATGTCCTCTCTCAACGACTTACAGATTGCTGTCATCTTGCCGTTCCCCTGTTTCAACTCATCGAGCTGATCCTGGGAGAACTGCAAGCTGTTCTTTAGGTCCTGGACCTCTCTGGTCAGGTCGAACCATTATTTTATTAGTATAATCCACCAGTATTTGGACAAAGTACTTGAAGCTATTTTCTTGTTGTTGTAACCACTGCTTGTAGAACTATTTTTGTTCATTTAAAAGATCCTTAACGTGTGACAGAGAGACACCACTGTCCTCGACAACGGTACTCCCGCCGGCTTTGGTCTTTGTCATGGTAGCTAGCAATGTAGGTTACGCTGTTACTCCTCGCAGTTCCAGACAGGACAGGTCAAAGGGAAGATTGAAAACAACAACAAACAGCAGGGATCTAGACATCCACAAACCCGGGACAATCCACGGTCCCAGCCACAATGGCTAACCGCGTCGCGGGCTGCGTTCAAGCCCTCAAGAAAATCCTGCTAGCTTGATATGCTGCTAGCTAGCTAGCAGCTAGGCTAGCTGCTACGCCAAATAGCTCCTCAGACTGACCTTGGTCGGCAGGATCACTGGACAGAGACTAGCAATCCCAGCAACTGATGCCAACTGTGTGTCGCGGGATCCAAACTAAAAAGTTAGTACAGTAATACTGGAGTGGTAGGAGTAGATATGTATAGGCATAGGATATATGATAAACGTTAAACGGAGTAGCAGCAGCGTATATGATGATTGCATGCGAGTGTGTGCGTGTGTGTAGAGTCAGTATGAATGTGTGTGCACGTTATGTGTTTGTGAGCCAATGAAGTATGTGTGCGTGTGCGTGTGTTGGAGTGTCAGTTTGAGTGAGTGAGTGAGTGAGTGAGTGTGCGTAGAGTCAGTGCAAAAAATAAATAAAAGGTCAATGCAGATAGTCCGTGTAGCCATTTTTTTTTTGTTGCTATTTAGCAGTCTTATGGTTTGGGGATAGAAGCTGTTCAGGAGCCTGTTGGTGTCAGACTTGTTTCTCCGGTCCCACTTGCCGTGTGGAAGCAGAGAGAACAGTCTATGGCTTGGGTGGCTGGGGTTCTATCAGGTCCTGGATGGCAGGGAGCTCGGCCCCAGTGATATACTGGACCACCCTTTTTAGCGCCATGCGATCGAGGGCGGTGCAGTTGCCATACCAAGAAGTGATGCAGCCAGTCAAGATGCGCTCAATGGTGCAGCCGTATAACTTTTTGAGGATTTGAGGTCCCATGCCAAACCTTTCCAACCTCCTGAGGGGGAAGAGGCGCTGTCGCCCCTTCTTCGCGACTGTGTGGACCATTTTAAGGTGCTTAGTGACTTGGACTCTGAGGAACTTGAACCTCTCGACCCGCTCCACTGCAGCGCTTAGTTCCTGTAGTCCATGATCAGCTCCTTGGTCTTACTGACGTTGATGGAGAGGTTGTTGTCCTGGCATCACACTGCCAGGTCACTGACCTCCTCCCTGTAGGCTCATCTTCGCTGGTGATCAGGCCTACCACCGTCGTTTCGTTAGCAAACTTTTATGTTGTTGGAGTTGTGCGTGGCCACACAGTCGTGGGTGACAGGAGGGGACTAAGCACACATTCCTGTGGGGTGCTGAGGGTCAGCGTGGATCTGGGGTCGGCCCGTCAGGAAGTCCAGGATCCAGTTGCAGAGGGAGGTGTTCAGTCCCAGGGGCCCAAGCTTGGTAACGAGCTTGGAGTGGTGTTGAATGCTGACCTGTAGACAATGAATATCATTCTCACATATGTATTCCTCTTATGGGTGAGGGCAGTGTGGAATGTAATTGAGATTGCGTCTTCTATGGATCTGTTGGGGTGGTATGCAAATTGGAATGGGTCTAGAGTGTCTCGGATGATGGAGTTGATGTGTGCCATAACCAGCCATTCATGATTACAGATGTGAGTGCTACAGGGCGGTAGTCATTATTGCAGGTAGCCTTAGATTTCTTGGGAACAGGAATGATGGTGGTCATCTTGAGACGTGGGGATTACAGACTGGAACAAGGAGAGGTTGAAAATGACCATGAATATGCCTGCTGTCTGTTCTGCACATACTCTGAGTACGCACCCTGGAATACCGTCCAGCCCTGCGGCCTTGTGAGTCTTGACCTGATTAAAAACCTTACTCATGTCGGCCTCAGCGAGCAAGATCCCCCAGTCCTCTGGGACAGCGGGGGCCCTCATGCATGGCTCGTGTTGTTTTAGTCGAAGCGTGCATAAAATGCTTTGAGTTCGTCTGATAGAGAGGCATCGTTGGGCAGGTCACAGCCGGGTTCTTCCTTTGTAATCCGTAATGGACATGCGGTGGGCGTCAGAGCCTGTGTAATAGGATTCCAGCTTGTTCCTATATTGTCCTTTTGCTTGTTTGATGGCTCCGCGGAGGTCGTAGCAGGACTTCTTGTACTTGTTTCTTTCCTCAGCCGTAGCGTCGGGGTTGGTCGCAGTAGCCCTGTCCTTTAATTTAGCGCCAACGTCGGTGTTAATTGGGTTAATTGGCTTTTGATTGGGAAGTGCTGAGCTGCGCATTGATGTTCTCTAGGAATCCGCGTTGTGCTGTTCTGCATATTGGGGTGCATGCATGACGTGTATGAGGACATATTGCGCATAAACGTTTATGCAAAATATTTTTTTACCAAACATCAGAGTTCATATTTTACAAATAATTAATATTACATTAGCTATAATAATAAAAAAAAATGAAATAGACATACAGGTAACTGCCAAAATAAAGGAAATACTTGAGTAAATGAGGGATACAAAGTATATTGAAAGCAGGTGCTTCCACACAGGTGTGGTTCCTGAGTTAATGCTTAAGGTCATGTATAAAAATGCTGGGCAGGCCATTATTTTGGCTACCATGGCTATGCCCCCATAGGATGACAATGCCCCCATCCACTTGATGTTGGTGTTTCTTTTATTTTGGCAGTTACGTGTACCTACTCACATAATGTGTATCGAGATAGAGTGGGGCTCAGCCTCAACTTGGTTTCGAATCCAGAACAATAACATACAACAAGAAAACAATGGTATACAGATATCATGTGAATACATATTTATTAGATAAATATTAGCTTGTCACACCATCTAGCTACATACAATAATTCTGCAAGACAAAAAAAAACAAAAAACACACAATTAGTTCCTTTTATTTTGACCGGTTTTTAGAATATGAAATGATTGTACATACAATGTACAGACATAGAGACAAATGTCCACATTTTCACCTTAGATTGTACCATTTAGATTTCATTTAAAAAAAATTGTCCAAACTATGGATTTGGTTACAATCTGTTTGGGTTTGGATCCCCTATTGGACCCCCCCCCCCCACCACCCAACGGTATTTTCTTCATTTTTTTGTGTGTTTTTTTTTTTTCAACAATTGTAGCACCTCAGGTGATAGACTAGCACACGTAGGCTAAATATTAACATGTAGGTCAAACATAGCTGTCCCAGTCCCCCTAAGTAACAAAAGAGGTCAAAGTATATTACAGAGAAGGGTCACCAAAAATGCCAAGAAGAGATTTTTCCACAGACCAGCCTAACTAACAAGTTTTTCATTTTCCATAGTCAGCCCTTCTTCCGTTTGAAGAGGTTGCAAGCTTTTTAATATTTCTGAATAAAACGATGCACATTCCCAGGGAAAACGAATACATTTCTGTTCACAAGTGTCTCTACTCATTTACATTATGTACAGAACTATCTTAGGGCCAACAGATAACCACTATGGCATTGCCTCCCCTGCAGATCCTTGCTAAGCCTAAATGGGTGCTGCCCCGTCTCTGTTTTTAATTTTAATTTTTAATTTTTGAAATGGTATTTTCTATATATTCTATACTATACTTTAAGATGATTGTTACAGATTTGGGTTACCTACTACATCAAACCTGTTCCTATGTAAATATGAACGGCGAAATGTGAAATGATAGCTATGCATCTCCTAGCTCTGGTCCAGGGTGTTACACGTGACGTAACACCCTGGACCAGAGCTAGGTATCTCCATGGGATTGATAAAGTTTAGGTTTCAATTCAGATATCAATTAAAAAGAAAGGGTGATGTGGCAGTGCTTTGTCAAAAGATTGATCAATTGATTTCATGATTTTTAAGTGACAGGCTTACATTGATATCAGCTATTCTGTCAACATCAATAATATGTCTATTTTGTACTATTTCTAGAACATAATGATGTTTAAAATGTTAGGCTTACAATAATCAGGATGTTTTAATCAGTACATTGCTACAGTTAAATGAAATTATTTGTCTGACTTTACATTTTAAAATAAGAATAACCAATACAAAATAATTTACCAAAAAAAAAGAAATAAACAGCATTTAAAATGGGAAAGAAAATGTAAATGGTCTTTTAAAAAAAAAAGCCATATTTTCCATAACAAAAATAAAAACAATATCATACATTTCTTTAACATAAGGCTGTGGTATCTTTAAAATACCACTTGTATATTGACAATAATTAGCAACAATTATGATATTCACATAGTTCTCTAATAACATCGAAAGACAGCGGATAGCTCCCACAGCTTTTGAAATCATTATTGTCCATTCTTACCTAAAAATGTGAACGTTAGTTCTCGAATAGACGACATCTATATGAATCTTACTCTACAACCTTTGAGCACAAAAGAAGATCTGTGAATATTGCTTTTTATCACACTTGAAATGTCATTTTTAATTTAATCTTTATCTAAAAAAAAAAAAAAAAAAAAAAAAAGGCCTGACTAGTCGATCTTGAACGACACCAGGGTTGAAGAACTTGGGAGAGTAGAGAGAATCTGCGTCCAAAAATGGCAACCTGTTCCCTACACAGTGCCCTAGTTTTAACCAGAGACCTAAGCAGCCTGGTCAAAGGGAGTGCACTACACAGGGAAAAGGGAGCCATTTGGGACACAGAATGTGACAGAAAGACAAGCTAGAGTACAGTACCTGTCTAGGAACATAGTGGATTCTAACTGGGTGCACTGGGTTAGTTATGATGGATCACAACAGAGAGAGAGATCTGTTAAAGTGGATGGACCACAACACAGAGAGATCTGTTAAAGTGGATGAACCTCAACACAGAGAGATCTGTTAAAGTGGATGGACCTCAACACAGAGAGATCTGTTAAAATGGATGGACCTCAACACAGAGAGATCTGTTAAAATGGATGGGACACAACACAGAGAGATCTGTTACAGTGGATGGACCACAACACAGAGAGATCTGTTAAAATGGATGGACCACAACACAGAGAGATCTGTTAAAGTGGATGGACCACAACACAGAGAGATCTGTTAAAATGGATGGACCTCAACACAGAGAGATCTGTTAAAATGGATGGGACACAACACAGAGAGATCTGTTACAGTGGATGGACCACAACACAGAGAGATCTGTTAAAGTGGATGGGACACAACACAGAGAGATCTGCAGTATATAGCTGACAATGAGACATTTGGATTGATAGGTTCACCTATGAGAGGAGCGAACATACTGTTACAGAGATCCAAATGGCACCCTATTCCCTATGTAGTGCACTACTTTAGACCAGAGAATGGCACCCTATTCCCTATGTAGTGCACTACTTTTGAATAGAGCCCTATGAGCTTCCCTATGGGCCCTGGTCAAAAGTAATGCACTATGTTTATAGTGGTGTTGTCGTGACAACGGTGTCGGGACACTAGGAAGCAAGGAAACAAAAAGGAAACAGAACATGATTTCTTGAGGAAAACAGTCCTAACGTTGGAAAAAAAAAAAAACAGCCTTATGTTTTCACCCAGAGTCACATTTGTTTATTTTCCAAGCTATAGCTCACAATATTTTCCAAAAGTAGGTTTTAAAGGACCATAAAGAGTTGAGTCTGCTTCGTGTTTTCTTTTTTTGCCAAGGAAAATCTGGTTTCGTAGTATCGCGATACTGGTATCATGACAACATCACTATATAGGGAATAGGGTGCAATTTGGGACACAGCCCACAGTCAGTGTTGGGTTTTGTTTGGGAGGACGCGTTGCAGATCAGTTGGACTTTAACTAATTATGTAAAAAAGGACAAAGAATTATCAAGATGATACAAAAATATTCATAATGATATTTACAATAGCTTTTCTTCAAAAATAACACATTTGCATACTCAACAGCACTCTTGTCATAAAATGAACTTGAAAACAAATGTGGCATAATTTCAGCTCCAGTACTGGGTTGGTTAAAAACCAGACTGACAACTTTAAACAGTAGTGACTGACGGATGATCCCTGCTAGTTTTCCTCCATATCTTTGAAATGAAGATTAACAACCAGCATAAACACACACACACACACACACAAAACACACACTCTCTCTCTCTCTCGCATCCCAATCCCTCTAACTTTGGTGATGTTAAAGCATTTTCCCAACGTTTGATGAATAGTCACAATTTGCAGCAACAAAAAGAAACAAAACTCAACCCAAAATATCAGTGTATCGCAATAACAGCTCTATCCCTTCAAATATTAGTGTTAAATACAAATTTGACAAACAGAAAGACAGAAAGCTGTGGTAACAGCAACTTTAAAAAGCACAACACATATTCGTCAGCAATGGTACCCTAGTACTCTCAAAAGTAGTGCACTATACAGGGAATAGTGTGCTATTTCAGCCACACACTGTCTATACTACTTGGAGAACACCCCCCCCCCCCCCCCCCCCCCCCCCCCACCCCCACCCCCAGACAAGGGCTTGGCACCTAGCACTTTGTTCACCACTTATAACACCTGCATTACTAGCTGTTTGGGGTTTTAGGCTGGGTTTCTGTACAGCACTTCGAGATATTAGCTGATGTAAGAAGGGCTATATAAAATAAAATTGATTGATTGATTGATTAACAGGATTCAACAAGGAGAGCTAGAGACACAGCTCTGTGAAATGGGAAGAAGATAAGTGAGAATGATAGATTGGAGATCTAGCTAGCTTGATGCCGACCTGACAGGACAGCCATGTAGTAAAAATTCAAATTTCAAATTCAAATTGAAGTCAGTCAATTCAGGAAGTGATATGAATTCCAAATTCCCCCAAAACAGATTTTTTTGTTGTTGTTGACATAGCTTCTCCTTTTTCAGCTTATTGAGAAGTCATTGAAAATAGCATGCCCTTTTTAAATGATTTTAATTGGAATTCTAGTTTACTTCCTGAGTTGACTGCCTTCAGTTCGAACTGGTAACACACATCATTCTATCACGTCTACTTTCCTTCACCATTGATGACTCTATCAATTAATCAATAAATTGATGACTCTACTCTGTCCAGGATAATATAGAAACTAGATACAGTAACTACGTAACAGTACAAAAATGCATTTCTCAAACAAAAACAAATTGAACGAAAAAAAAAAATGTGTTGGACTATGTGGGAGCTGTTGAACATTCCAAAAATCTCAAATTTCTCGGAAACATTTGGTACTAGTGTTAGAAAAAGCTGTGTCCTCCTGTTCTGTTGGTCATGTCACTAATGTGTTTTGTTCCCTTTGAGATGTATGTGTTGTTATTTTGCATTTCCATAATCTCTTGTGCTTTTACATGATGTGCAGTGGGCTGACAGACAGACGAACAGTGCTACTTAGTAACCAGTCAGGAACAGTAACTGTGACAACGTTTGGGACAACAGGAAGCTGAGACAGGAAGCTGAGACTACCCTTATAGGTTGAAATAACAAGGTGGATATTACACACACTGGCCAGACAGGGCAGAATAAAAAATAAAAAAATAACAACATTTTTCTTCTTTAAAAGGAAAAAAAAATATGAATAAAAAAATGCATCAACACTTTCCTAAATGTGTACACAGACACTGGTGGCATGTGCTGGTATCATCGATGGCCACATGGGGGCGCTGCAGCGGGAGGCAGACAAGCAGGGAGGCAGGCACCACTCACTGCCCTACCCTGTCCTGCCATGTCTCTGAGTTTTAAAACATCTTTCAGTTAGCCTGTCAGCCGGTCAGTCTGTCAGTCTGTCAGTCAGTCAGTCTGTCGGTCAGTCAGTCTGTCAGTCAGTCAGCCAGTCAGTCTGTCGGTCAGCCAGCCAGCCAGTCTGTCGGTCAGCCAGCCAGTCAGTCTGCTGGAGAACCAATGAAAACTGTACAAGAGGAAGAGGAGAAAAGGAGTGCATCTTTGTGTTTGTCAGGTACTGGAGCCAAGGTCACTGTTTCAGTCTCAGGTCAGAGGTTATAGGTCAACACCAGGCAGTCCTATAAGTGTCTGTTTTTTTATGAGCTGATCCGGAATCAGAGTCAGTTGTTTTCGAAGAGCGAGAGAAGGTCATCATTGCTACTGCTCGGGAGGTCTGGAGGATCCAGGTAAGACAACAAGTCATCTGGGTTAGCCAGCTCTGGAAGGAGCTACAGAGGGAGGGGAGAAGACAACAAGTCATCTGGGTTAGCCAGCTCTGGAAGGAGCTACAGAGGGAGGGGAGAAGACAACAAGTCATCTGGGTTAGCCAGGTCTGGAAGGAGCTACAGACGGAGGGGAGAAGATAACAAGTCATCTGGGTTAGCCAGCTCTGGAAGGAGCTACAGAGGGAGGGGAGAAGACAACAAGTCATCTGGGTTAGCCAGGTCTGGAAGGAGCTACATAGGGAGGGGAGAAGATAACAAGTCATCTGGGTTAGCCAGCTCTGGAAGGAGCTACAGAGGGAGGGGAGAAGATAACAAGTCATCTGGGTTAGCCAGCTCTGGAAGGAGCTACAGAGGGAGGGGAGAAGATAACAAGTCATCTGGGTTAGCCAGCTCTGGAAGGAGCTACAGAGGGAGAGGAGACAACAAGTCATCTGGGTTAGCCAGCTCTGGAAGGAGCTACAGAGGGAGGGGAGAAGACAACAAGTCATCTGGGTTAGCCAGCTCTGGAAGGAGCTACAGAGGGAGGGGAGAAGATAACAAGTAATCTGGGTTAGCCAGCTCTGGAAGGTGCTACAGAGGGAGGGGAGAAGACAACAAGTCATCTGGGTTAGCCAGCTCTGGAAGGAGCTACAGAGGGAGGGGAGAAGATAACAAGTCATCTGGGTTAGCCAGCTCTGGAAGGAGCTACAGAGGGAGGGGAGAAGATAACAAGTCATCTGGGTTAGCCAGCTCTGGAAGGAGCTACAGAGGGAGGGGAGAAGACAACAAGTAATCTGGGTTAGCCAGCTCTGGAAGGAGCTACAGAGGGAGGGGAGAAGATAACAAGTCATCTGGGTTAGCCAGCTCTGGAAGGAGCTACAGAGGGAGAGGAGACAACAAGTCATCTGGGTTAGCCAGCTCTGGAAGGAGCTACAGACGAAGGGGAGAAGAGAAAGGAACACGCTGGTTAGTAAGGATCTGTATGAGAAGGTTGATATAACGTTGACATGGAAACGGTGAATGAAAAATATACATTTCAATGTATCTCATCACGAATGTACTAGTTCACTTTTGTATCTATACTAGTTCACTTTGAAATATATAAAAACCTGAATATCAATGTAAGAAACAACACAAAAAACATTTATACTAGTGATGCGCTGGTCAGCTGTTTGTTCACCCACACCCAATATAGAAAAGGCGCTGTACATTCAGTCATTAGACTACTGTTCTGACCCTCCCTTCTATAACATTAGACTACTGTTCTGACCCCCCCTTCTATAACATTAGACTACTGTTCTGACCCTCCCTTCTATAACATTAGACTACTGTTCTGACCCTCCCTTCTATAACATTAGACTACTGTTCTGACCCTCCCTTCTATAACGTTAGACTACTGTTCTGACCCTCCCTTCTATAGCATTAGACTACTGTTCTGACCCTCCCTTCTATAACATTAGACTACTGTTCTGACCCTCCCTTCTATAACATTAGACTACTGTTCTGACCCTCCCTTCTATAACATTAGACTACTGTTCTGACCCTCCCTTCTATAACATTAGACTACTGTTCTGACCCTCCCTTCTATAACATTAGACTACTGTTCTGACCCTCCCTTCTATAACATTAGACTACTGTTCTGACCCTCCCTTCTATAACATTAGACTACTGTTCTGACCCTCCCTTCTATAACATTAGACTACTGTTCTGACCCTCCCTTCTATAACATTAGACTACTGTTCTGACCCTCCCTTCTATAACATTAGACTACTGTTCTGACCCTCCCTTCTATAGCATCAGACTACTGTTCTGACCCTCCCTTCTATAACATTAGACTACTGTTCTGACCCTCCCTTCTATAGCATTAGACTACTGTTCTGACCCTCCCTTCTATAACATTAGACTACTGTTCTGACCCTCCCTTCTATAACATTAGACTACTGTTCTGACCCTCCCTTCTATAACAGTAGACTACTGTTCTGACCCTCCCTTCTATAACATTAGACTACTGTTCTGACCCTACCTTCTATAACATTAGACTACTGTTTTGACCCTCCCTTCTATAACATTAGACTACTGTTCTGACCCTCCCTTCTATAACATTAGACTACTGTTCTGACCCTCCCTTCTATAACATTAGACTACTGTTCTGACCCTCCCTTCTATAACATTAGACTACTGTTCTGACCCTCCCTTCTATAACATTAGACTACTGTTCTGACCCTCCCTTCTATAACATTAGACTACTGTTCTGACCCTCCCTTCTATAACATTAGACTACTGTTCTGACCCTCCCTTCTATAACATTAGACTACTGTTCTGACCCCCTCTTCTATAACATTAGACTACTGTTCTGACCCTCCCTTCTATAACATTAGACTACTGTTCTGACCCTCCCTTCTATAACATTAGACTACTGTTCTGACCCTCCCTTCTATAACATTAGACTACTGTTCTGACCCTCCCTTCTATAACATTAGACTACTGTTCTAACCCTCCCTTCTATAACATTAGACTACTGTTCTGACCCTCCCTTCTATAACATTAGACTACTGTTCTGACCCTCCCTTCTATAGCATCAGACTACTGTTCTGACCCTCCCTTCTATAACATTAGACTACTGTTCTGACCCTCCCTTCTATAACATTAGACTACTGTTCTGACCCTCCCTTCTATAACATTAGACTACTGTTCTGACCCCCTCTTCTATAACATTAGACTACTGTTCTGACCCTCCCTTCTATAACATTAGACTACTGTTCTGACCCTCCCTTCTATAACATTAGACTACTGTTCTGACCCTCCCTTCTATAACATTAGACTACTGTTCTGACCCTCCCTTCTATAACATTAGACTACTGTTCTGACCCTCCCTTCTATAACATTAGACTACTGTTCTGATCCTCCCTTCTATTTATCTTCAACTCTCCATTTCGCAGCTTTTCTCTTATTGAATTAAACACCCGACATAGTCCCTTTTTTTGCCTCAGTGAATTGACGTTATCTTTTTCTGCCCAAGTACCCAAAAGCGTTTGGCAATTGCCGTGTATTTGGCGCGCATGCAGTTATGCCTCGATCACATCCGACAGCGTCATTGTGTTTTGGTGCACCAGAAGTACATTCACTTCCCAATGGAACACTGCGTTTTTCCTTGCAGCATTGCGTTGCAGAGCCAGTCAGTCGCAGTGCGTTCTGTGTGGTGCACACGGTGGATTTATCGAAACGTAAGCATCACACTGTGTGTGTAGACTGTTCGACAGAAATGGTGAATGTTGAACTTTTGTTGCACACATATCCAGGTGATGCTGCGTACCATGTTGCGCAGTAACACTGTCCGTGTGACCGAGGCGTTAGTTCCTAAAGCTTAGGCTTAAGCACTAACGGCAGATAAAAACAATCAAAGAAAAACCCTCAATGTAGCCTACAGATATAAATTGCACAAGAATTATACATTTATGGATTTTTAAAGCACTGTTTTCTCTTTATTCAAACCGCCCGCCACCCACCCGACATTCATCCACAGAATATTTCCTTACCGTAAACCCGCCCGCCCTGCCCCGTGGATATATCCGCAGGGACTGTGTCAACATTTGAAACCCCACCTCTTTAAGGAATACCTGGGATAGGATAAAGTAATCCTTCTACCCCCCCCCTTACCCCAACCCACCCCCTACCCCCAAAAAATAAATCAATAAATAAAATAACATTGTAAAGTGGTTATCCCACTGGCTATAAGGTGAATACACCAATTTGTAAGTCGCTCTGGATAAGAGAGTCTGCTAAATGACGTAAATGTAAATGTAAATGTAACCCACGCATCACTAATGTATACATCTCAAATGGCACTATAAGTATAGTCTATACAACTGAAGTCGGAAGTTTACATAAACCTTAGCCAAATACATTTAAACTCAGTTTTTCACAATTCCTGAAATTTTATCCTAGTAAAAATTCCCTGTTTTAGGTCAGTTAGGATCACCACTTTATTTTAAGAATGTGAAATGTCAGAATAATAGTAGAGAGAATGATTTATTTCAGCTTTTCTTTCTTTCATCACATTCCCAGTGGGTCAGAAGTTTACACACACTCAATTAGTATTTGGTAGCATTGCCTTTAAATTGTTTAACTTGGGTCAAACGTTTCGGGTAGCCATCCACAAGCTTCCCACAATTAGTTGGGTGAATTTTGGCCCATTCCTCCTGACAGAGCTGGTGTAACTGAGTCAGGTTTGTAGGCCTCCTTGCTCGCACATGCTTTTTCAGTTCTGCCCACACATTTTCTATAGGATTGAGGTCAGGGCTTTGTGATGGCCACTCCAATACCTTGACTTTGTTGTCCTTAAGCCACTTTGCCACAACTTTGGAAGTATGCTTGGGGTCATTGTCCATTTGGAGGACCCATTTGCGACCAAGCTTTAACTTCCTGACTGATGTCTTGAGATGTTGCTTCAATATATCCACATAATTTTCCTTCCTTATAATGCCATCTATTTTGTGAAGTGCACCAGTCCCTCCTGCAGCAAAGCACCCCCACAGCATGATGCTGCCACCCCCGTGCTTCACGGCTGGGATGGTGTTCTTCGGCTTGCAAGCAACCCCCTTTTTCCTCCAAACATAACGATGGTCATTATGGCCAAACAGAACGCGTCTCCTTCCTGAGCGGTATGACGGCTGCGTTGTCCCATGGTGTTTATACTTGCGTACTATTGTTTGTACAGATGAACATGGTACCTTCAGGCGTTTGCAAATTGCTCCCAAGGATGAACCAGACTTGTGGAGGTCTACCATTTTTTTTCTGAGGTCTTGGCTGATTTCTTTTGATTTTCCCATGATATCAAGCAAAGAGGCACTGAGTTTGAAGGTAGGCCTTGAAATACATCCACAGGTACACCTCCAATTTACTCAAATGATGTCAATTATTCTATCAGAAGCTTCTAAAGTCATGACATCATTTTCTGGAATTTTCCAAGCTGTTTAAAGGCACAGTCAACTTAGTGTATGTAAACTTCTGACCCACTGGAATTGTGATACAGTGAATTATAAGTGAAATCATCTGTATGTAAACAATTGTTCGAAAAATTACTTGTGTCATGCACAAAGTAGATGTCCTAACCGTCTTGCCAAAACTATAGTTTGTTAACAAGAAATTTGTGGAGAGGTTGAAAAAACGAGTTTTAATGACTCCAACCTAAGTGTATGTAAACTTCCGACTTCAACTGTAAGTAGCGCACTATGTAGGGAATCGGTTGCCATTTGGGACGTGTCTAACTTACATCCAAGGAAGGTTCTGGAAGCCCTCCACCCAGTCCCTCTAAGGGGTCGCTGTGCTGCGGATGACTGTTAGGGCCGGGCTGTTGTTGCTGAGGGGGCGGAGCCTGTTGTCGTGACGGCTGAGGAGGCCCACTGTGATGCAACGGCTGTCCCGATTGGCTGCCGGGGTGAGAGGGGGCGTGTAAGCTCTGCTGTAACAAGTTGTGGGACTGGTCAGAGTTGGCAGGATGAGGTATCTGAGAAGGGAGGAAGAGGTAGAGAGAGAGAGAGAGAGAGAGAGAGAGAGAGAGAGAGAGAGAGAGAGAGAGAGAGAGAGAGAGAGAGAGAGAGAGAGAGAGAGAGAGAGAGAGAGAGAGAGAGAGAGAGAGAGAGAGAGAGAGAGAGAGAGAGAGAGAGAGAGAGAGAGAGAGAGAGAGAGAGAGAGAGAGAAAGAGAGAGAGAGAGACAGAAAGAGGGAAAGAGAAGCATTGAGATTATTAGTGTGAGTTGAGTTATGTACGTTGGGACACAGGTTTGGTGGTAATAGGAAATAACTTCCAGAGCATGTCTACAGTGCTAAAACCTACTGCAGTTGCTTGCATATAACATGTACACTGAGTGACTCTTACAGTGAGTAAGATTGCCAATGTACTCATGGCAATAAACTGGAAAACGTGTAAACTTGAACTTACAGAGTCCGGCATGCCGTGTGACAGGGCTTTGTCCTGCGCCATGTCTGGCGGGTGGGACAGAGCGGGGCCATGCATGAAGTCGTTCATGGTCGTACCGCCGGGGTTCCCATGGGGGAAGTCAAAGCCCCCGCCGTGGCCCTGGTAACTGTTACCTAGTAACACAACAAAAATTAAAACAATCACTTATTATTCTTTTTTTTCTTTTTCTTTTTTTTTTTACAAATCAAATAATCACTATGATATGACAGTACAGATATAAATAGACCTTGACTTTTGTTCTATGCTTTTATGTACAGTACCAGTCAAAAGTTTGGACACACCTACTCATTCAAATATTTTTTTTTTATTATGGACTGTCGTTTCTCTTTGCTTATTTGAGCTGTTCTTGCCATAATATGGACTTGGTCTTTTACCAAATAGGGCTATCTTCTGTATACCAACCCCACCTTGCCACAACACAACTATAGGCTCAAACGCATTAAGAAGGAAATAAATTCCACATATTAACTTTTAAGAAGGCACACCTGTTAATTGAAATGCATTCCAGGTGACTACCTCATGAAGCTGCTTGAGAGAATGCCAAGAGTGTGCAAAGCTGTCATCAAGGCAAAGGGTGGCTACTTTGAAGAATCTCAAATGTAAAATATATTTTGATTTGTTTAACACTTTTTTGGTTACTACATGATTCCATATGTGTTATTTCATAGTTTTGATGTCTTCACTATTATTCTCCAATAAAGAATAACCCTTGAATGAGTAGGTGTGTCCAAACTTTTGATTAGTACTGTACACAGAGATATAATCTAAAAACCCATTGTTGTACCTTGGCCCTATGTTCCTCCAGTAACTAAGAGGATTAAGTTAGGAAGAAAGTAGCTAAGTAAATAATGTACCTTGGCTTCCGTATTCGCTGTTGTTGCCCCCCTGTTGGGGCGGGTAGGGCGAGGGCCCGGGGCCGAGCAGGGCGATCATATCCATGACGTTGGGCATGGTCATCTGGGTGGGGCTCATGGTCTTGAACCTCTTGGCCATGGGTCCATCTGGGTCCTCCTTGATGTGGATATCAGACTTGATGGCCACCGGCCTCCAACTACAGGAAGGGTCTATAGTGACCTCCTCAAACTCCGAGCTGGGGGGGGATATAGTGAGATAAAGGAAAGGCAAAAGCTGAATATTGTTGCTTTTATTCCTGCATCCCAATAAACAATGGTTTGACTTTACGGGAGTCAACAAAATAGTGCTAATATCTTTATTAATCCAATCTTTCAAAAAAAAATATTTCAAGGAGGTTGACAAGTGATAACGTTCATGGTCATTGGTGTAGTAGGGGATTTTGATGAGTATGGTGAGGATATTCGGATAGTCATCGTCAGACTTACTTTTGGATGGCGTTCAGGATCCCCCACATGTACTGGTCAACTTCTAGTCCCTCCAATAACGCTGTTTTACTGTGGAGGAGAGAGACATTAACATTACTAACTGAATCCAGAAAGTAACCATCAGAGGGTCATTGAAGAGGAGGAAGAGGACAGCTCTTTTCAACTCTTTGTCTAACTGAGTATTTCAGATATAGCATGAATAACTTTCTTCAATTTAGTTTTACAGGGACAGTGCACATTAATCAACATTACTTTAAAAGTTCCAGTTTCACCCAGCCGGGTTAGGGTCACCCACTCAGTTTTCAACAGCAGTCCCAAACTTACTTGCATACTGGACATCGCCACGTTCCCCGCTCACAGTTCAATTGTAAGTACGATTCCAAATCAAAGCACTGGACATGTTTGCAGTCGTGGCCTCTCGCTGGAAGCTGGATCCGCCGGAAGGTGATTGGACATTTGAGGGAGACCCTGATAGCCGTCTGTTCAACGGCGTCCTCTCCGTTCAGAGTGGTGTTCCCAGAAGACACCGCTACGCTGCTGAAGTTTCTCTTAACTGGGGAGATGGGAGGAGGACCACAATGAAAATAAGTTGCCAACTTTATTGTGTTGTCCTTTAAATGATGATTTTAAAAAAATAACTATGTATCCACACGTTCGGTTTAAATGGTCAAATAAGATCAATCAATCAGAGAAGAGAGAGAGAGAGAGAGAGAGAGAGAGAGAGAGAGAGAGAGAGAGAGAGAGAGAGAGAGAGAGAGAGAGAGAGAGAGAGAGAGAGAGAGAGAGAGAGAGAGAGACAGAGAGAGAGAGAGAGAGAGAGAGAGATAGAGAGATGGGGGAGAAGAGAGAGAGAGAGAGAGAGAGAGAGAGAGAGAGACAGAGAGAGAGAGAGAGAGAGAGAGAGAGAGAGAGAGAGAGAGAGAGACAGAGAGAGTCAGAGAGAGAGAGAGAGAGTCACCCAGTACCTTTGGTGATGCAGTGCTCTGCTGGCAGTAGCCTCTTCTTCAGTAAGCCTTGCAGGACGGAGCGTACAGAGGGTCTGTGGACCAGCTGCAGTACAAACAGGTGTGACTGTAGAAGAGAGGAGCATCATTACCATCACCATTACCACCACCCTCATCCTCACCATTATCACCACCATCATCACCACAATCAATCCCCATCATCACCATCAACCTCATCATAATTATAATTAACATCACTATCATTACCACCACCATCATTATCATTACCATCACCACCATCACCATCACCATCCTCATCATCACCACAATCACCATCATCATCAATAGTAGTAGTAGTGGTTGTTGTTGTTGTTGTTGTTGTTGTTGTTGTTGTTGTTGTTGTTGTTGTTGTTAGGACAGTACTCACACAGCAGCAGGCGGTAACTGTGATCTGGATGGTGTTCCTTCCTGGCTGGCAGACTTGTTTCAGGTGCAGGGGCTTGTGGGACGTCTTGTTGTCGCCGCGCTCGATGGTGAGGGGCGTGGCATTAACACTGACCTGCACAGATGAAGGGACAGTTAGTGTGTGTGTGTGTGTGTGTGTGTCTGTCTATGTGTATGTGTGTGGTGTTCTTACTGACCTGGACCGAGGCGGGCCAGTTGGTGTTCATCTGTCGGTCCTCGTGATGGTAGCATTTAAACTGCAGCTCCAGATCTGACCTGCAGGGGGACAGAGGAAGACAACCTGTAATTTAAACTGCAGCTCCAGGTAGGGTGTAGGGTAGGGTGTAGGGGTAGGGTATACGGTTAGGGTTAGGGTATATGTTAGGGTGTAGGGGTAGGGTACAGGGTTAGGGTGTAGGGGTAGGATATAGGGGCAGGGTTATGGGTAGGGGGTAAGGTTAGGGTATAGGGTGAGGGTGTAGGGGTAGGGTATAGAGTTAGGGTGAGGGTGTAGGGGTAGGGTATAGAGTTAGGGTGTAGGGTTAGGGTGTAGGGTATAGAGTTAGGGTATAGGGTTAGGGTGTAGGGTATAGAGTTAGGGTGTAGGGTTAGGGTGTAGGGTATAGAGTTAGGGTGTAGGGTATAGAGTTAGGGTGTAGGGTATAGAGTTAGGGTGTAGGGTTAGGGTGTAGGGTATAGATTTAGGGTGTAGGGTATAGAGTTAGGGTGTAGGGTTAGGGTGTAGGGTAT
The DNA here is from genome assembly GCA_031479575.1 of Coregonus ussuriensis. Taxonomy (NCBI): domain Eukaryota; kingdom Metazoa; phylum Chordata; class Actinopteri; order Salmoniformes; family Salmonidae; genus Coregonus; species Coregonus ussuriensis. The sequence continues at coordinate 3,205,654 of CM062473.1, read as the reverse complement.
AGAGTTAGGGTGTAGGGTATAGAGTTAGGGTGTAGGGTGTAGGGTTAGGGTGTAGGGTATAGAGTTAGGGTGTAGGGTATAGAGTTAGGGTGTAGGGTATAGAGTTAGGGTGTAGGGTTAGGGTGTAGGGTATAGAGTTAGGGTGTAGGGTATAGAGTTAGGGTGTAGGGTATAGAGTTAGGGTGTAGGGTATAGAGTTAGGGTATAGAGTTAGGGTGTAGGGTATAGAGTTAGGGTGTAGGGTATAGAGTTAGGGTGTAGGGTATAGAGTTAGGGTATAGAGTTAGGGTGTAGGGTATAGAGTTAGGGTGTAGGGTATAGAGTTAGGGTGTAGGGTATAGAGTTAGGGTGTAGGGTATAGGGTTAGGGTGTAGGGTATAGAGTTAGGGTGTAGGGTATAGAGTTAGGGTGTAGGGTATAGAGTTAGGGTGTAGGGTTAGGGTGTAGGGTATAGAGTTAGGGTGTAGGGTATAGAGTTAGGGTGTAGGGTTAGGGTGTAGGGTATAGAGTTAGGGTGTAGGGTATAGCGTTAGGGTGTAGGGTTAGGGTGTAGGGTATAGAGTTAGGGTGTAGGGTATAGAGTTAGGGTGTAGGGTATAGAGTTAGGGTGTAGGGTTAGGGTGTAGGGTATAGAGTTAGGGTGTAGGGTATAGAGTTAGGGTGTAGGGTATAGAGTTAGGGTGTAGGGTATAGAGTTAGGGTGTAGGGTTAGGGTGTAGGGTATAGGGTTAGGGTGTAGGGTATAGAGTTAGGGTGTAGGGTTAGGGTGTAGGGTATAGAGTTAGGGTGTAGAGTATAGAGTTAGGGTGTAGGGTATAGAGTTAGGGTGTAGGGTTAGGGTGTAGGGTATAGAATTAGGGTGTAGGGTATAGAGTTAGGGTGTAGGGGTAGGGTGTAGGGTATAGAGTTAGGGTGTAGGGTATAGAGTTAGGGTGTAGGGTATAGAGTTAGGGTGTAGGGTATAGAGTTAGGGTGTAGGGTTAGGGTGTAGGGTATAGAGTTAGGGTGTAGGGTATAGAGTTAGGGTGTAGGGTATAGAGTTAGGGTGTAGGGTATAGAGTTAGGGTGTAGGGTTAGGGTGTAGGGTATAGAGTTAGGGTGTAGGGTATAGAGTTAGGGTGTAGGGTATAGAGTTAGGGTGTAGGGTATAGAGTTAGGGTGTAGGGTTAGGGTGTAGGGTATAGAGTTAGGGTATAGAGTTAGGGTGTAGGGTATAGAGTTAGGGTGTAGGGCATAGAGTTAGGGTGTAGGGTATAGAGTTAGGGTGTAGGGTTAGGGTGTAGGGTATAGAGTTAGGGTGTAGGGTATAGAGTTAGGGTGTAGGGTATAGAGTTAGGGTGTAGGGTTAGGGTGTAGGGTATAGAGTTAGGGTGTAGGGTATAGATTTAGGGTGTAGGGTATAGGGATAGGGTGTAGGTTAGGGTGTAGGGTACATAGTTAGGGTGTAAGGTTAGGGTGTATGGGTATAGAGTTAGGGTGTAAGGTTAGGGTGTAGGGTATAGGGTTTAGGTTAGGATGTAGATCAGGGTATAAGGTTAGGGTGTAGGGTTTAGGTTAGGATGTAGGGGTAGGGTATAGGTTTAGGGTGTAGGTTAGGGTGTAGGGGTAGGGTATAGGGTTAGGGTGTAGGGCAGGGGTATCCAATTCTTATCCTAGGAGGTATGTAGCCTGCTGGTCTTCTGTTCTACCTGATCATTAATTGCACACACCTGGTGTCCCAGGTCTAAATCAGTCCCTGATTAGAGAGGAATCACCCACCTGGTGTCCCAGGTCTAAATCAGTCCCTGATCAGAGAGGAATCACCCACCTGGTGTCCCAGGTCTAAATCAGTCCCTGATTAGAGAGGAATCACCCACCTGGTGTCCCAGGTCTAAATCAGTCCCTGATTAGAGAGGAATCACCCACCTGGTGTCCCAGGTCTAAATCAGTCCCTGATTAGAGGGGAATCACCCACCTGGTGTCCCAGGTCTAAATCAGTCCCTGATTAGAGGGGAATCACCCACCTGGTGTCCCAGGTCTAAATCAGTCCCTGATTAGAGGGGAATCACCCACCTGGTGTCCCAGGTCTAAATCAGTCCCTGATTAGAGAGGAATCACCCACCTGGTGTCCCAGGTCTAAATCAGTCCCTGATTAGAGAGGAATCACCGACCTGGTGTCCCAGGTCTAAATAAGTCCCTGATTAGAGGGGAATCACCCACCTGGTGTCCCAGGTCTAAATCAGTCCCTGATTAGAGGGGAATCACCCACCTGGTGTCCCAGGTCTAAATCAGTCCCTGATTAGAGAGGAATCACCCACCTGGTGTCCCAGGTCTAAACCAGTCCCTGATTAGAGAGGAATCACCCACCTGGTGTCCCAGGTCTAAATCAGTCCCTGATTAGAGGGGAATCACCCACCTGGTGTCCCAGGTCTAAATCAGTCCCTGATTAGAGAGGAATCACCCACCTGGTGTCCCAGGTCTAAATCAGTCCCTGATTAGAGAGGAATCACCCACCTGGTGTCCCAGGTCTAAATCAGTCCCTGATTAGAGAGGAATCACCCACCTGGTGTCCCAGGTCTAAACCAGTCCCTGATTAGAGAGGAATCACCCACCTGGTGTCCCAGGTCTAAATCAGTCCCTGATTAGAGGGCATCACCCACCTGGTGTCCCAGGTCTAAATCAGTCCCTGATTAGAGGGGAATCACCCACCTGGTGTCCCAGGTCTAAATCAGTCCCTGATTAGAGAGGAATCACCCACCTGGTGTCCCAGGTCTAAATCAGTCCCTGATTAGAGAGGAATCACCCACCTGGTGTCCCAGGTCTAAACCAGTCCCTGATTAGAGAGGAATCACCCACCTGGTGTCCCAGGTCTAAATCAGTCCCTGATTAGAGGGGAATCACCCACCTGGTGTCCCAGGTCTAAATCAGTCCCTGATTAGAGAGGAATCACCCACCTGGTGTCCCAGGTCTAAATCAGTCCCTGATTAGAGAGGAATCACCCACCTGGTGTCCCAGGTCTAAATCAGTCCCTGATTAGAGAGGAATCACCCACCTGGTGTCCCAGGTCTAAATCAGTCCCTGATTAGAGGGGAATCACCCACCTGGTGTCCCAGGTCTAAGTCAGTCCCTGATTAGAGGGGAATCACCCACCTGGTGTCCCAGGTCTAAGTCAGTCCCTGATTAGAGGGGAATCACCCACCTGGTGTCCCAGGTCTAAAATCACCCACCTGGTGTCCCAGGTCTAAATCAGTCCCTGATTAGAGGGGAATCACCCACCTGGTGTCCCAGGTCTAAATCAGTCCCTGATTAGAGGGGAATCACCCACCTGGTGTCCCAGGTCTAAATCAGTCCCTGATTAGAGGGGAATCACCCACCTGGTGTCCCAGGTCTAAATCAGTCCCTGATTAGAGAGGAATCACCCACATGGTGTCCCAGGTCTAAATCAGTCCCTGATTAGAGAGGAATCACACACCTGGTGTCCCAGGTCTAAATCAGTCCCTGATTAGAGAGGAATCACCCACCTGGTGTCCCAGGTCTAAATCAGTCCCTGATTAGAGAGGAATCACCCACCTGGTGTCCCAGGTCTAAATCAGTCCCTGATTAGAGAGGAATCACCCACCTGGTGTCCCAGGTCTAAATCAGTCCCTGATTAGAGGGGAATCACCCACCTGGTGTCCCAGGTCTAAATCAGTCCCTGATTAGAGGGGAATCACCCACCTGGTGTCCCAGGTCTAAGTCAGTCCCTGATTAGAGGGGAATCACCCACCTGGTGTCCCAGGTCTAAAATCACCCACCTGGTGTCCCAGGTCTAAATCAGTCCCTGATTAGAGGGGAATCACCCACCTGGTGTCCCAGGTCTAAATCAGTCCCTGATTAGAGGGGAATCACCCACCTGGTGTCCCAGGTCTAAACCAGTCCCTGATTAGAGGGGAATCACCCACCTGGTGTCCCAGGTCTAAATCAGTCCCTGATTAGAGAGGAATCACCCACCTGGTGTCCCAGGTCTAAATCAGTCCCTGATTAGAGAGGAATCACCCACCTGGTGTCCCAGGTCTAAATCAGTCCCTGATTAGAGGGGAACTATGGGGGAAAACGCAGTGGAACTGACTTCCAGGTCCAGAGTTGAGTTAGAGGTCTGTAGGGGAAAGCCTTACCTCCACATGAGGGTCTGGTGTACGGAGGGGCGGAGGTGGAAGACATGGTTACTGACGGCCAGGTTGTGCTCCAGTCTGAAGGGCTCTAGGACCACCCCGTCCCTCACCGGGAAGGTCAGACGCAGCTCCTCGTTGGGATTGGCTGGGAGAGAGAAGAGGAGACGGTCAGACGTTTTCCTTAAATAAAGGTTGGTTGGTGATACTGTACCAATTATACTGAATCTTAATTCAAGCACTTTCATTTATTTAACTTTTTTTAATGAATGGAAGTCTCATTGAGACCAAAAGTCTCTTTTTCAAGGGAGCCCTGCTTCACAAAAATGCAGCAAATTCAAAGTACATAAAAATGATACAAATTACAACAAACAAAGAACTATATAAAAACAACAATGGTTCAGTGATAAAGGGCAGATAAAGTGACATTTTAGGTCAAAATGTGTATTTTGTATCAAACTAATGCTAATGTCAAAAGGACATGTAAGATAGGTATACGATGAGGACTGTTGGGATGGGAAGTCCTCTGTTGTGACACTATGTAAAGAGACTAACCTGGAGGTGGAGGAAGTGTGAGAGAGAGAGAGAGAGACAGAGAGAGAGAGAGAGAGAGAGAGAGAGAGAGAGAGAGAGAGAGAGAGAGAGAGAGACAGAGAGAGAGAGAGAGAGAGAGAACGAGAGAGAGAGAGAGAGAGGGAACGAGAGAGAGAGAGAACGAGAGAGAGGGAACGAGAGAGAGAGAACGAGAGAGAGGGGGAACGAGAGAGAGAGAGAGAGAGAGAGAGAGAGAGGGAACGAGAGAGAGAGAGAGACAGAGAGAGAGAGAGAGAGACTGTATATAGACATAATATGACATTTGAAATGTCTCTATTCCTTTGGAACTTTTGTGAGTGTAATATTTACTGTTCATATGTTTCTCATGCCAATAAAGCCCTTTGAATTGAATTGAATTGAGAGACAGACTGACCAGGGGGAGGAGGAAGAGTGCTGGTATTTGTTTTGATGTCTGGAGGGAAAGGGGGCTTGACGTCCTGATTTGGAGACAGGTAGGGATGGATACTACTTCCTGGGGTCATGGGCGGGGTCGGGTTGCCAGGCACTGGGGAATGGGGGTAGTTACCCACCGGTCGAGGAGGCTATAACAGATAACAAAATATAAATATTATTTTTGTATTATCATTTTAAATAATTGTATTTATTTGCATGTGTAAAAGAAGATACACAACAAGTAAATATCGATAAATATATAACTATTGTGCATAGATCAAATCAAATGTACAGTATTTCATCAGGTATCCTACATTTTTAATATGAGTGGGCACTGAGCAGGTCATCCTAGTAAGGTGACAGTAAAGCTTACCCCGTTCATATTGCCTTGGCTGTACTGATATCCACTCCCAGAAAAGGTGTTACTTTGACCGTTGAAAGGCTCTTGCTGAAAAAAGACACAGAACAAAACATTAGATGACATAGCTGTAATGGTGCAGAACTCAGTACACAGGCACTGTACTGTTAGCAGTCACTCACTATGGACTCTAGTACAGGTTTATCCAACCCTGTTCCTGGAGAGATACCATCCTGTAGGTTTGAACTCTAACCCTGTTCCTGGAGAGATACTCTCCTGTAGGTTTGAACTCTAACCCTGTTCCTGGAGAGATACCCTCCTGTAGGTTTGAACTCTAACCCTGTTCCTGGAGAGATACCCTCCTGTAGGTTTGAACTCCAACCCTGTTCCTGGAGAGATACCCTCCTGTAGGTTTGAACTCTAACCCTGTTCCTGGAGAGATACCCTCCTGTAGGTTTGAACTCTAACCCTGTTCCTGGAGAGATACCCTCCTGTAGGTTTGAACTCTAACCCTGTTCCTGGAGAGATACCCTCCTGTAGGTTTGAACTCTAACCCTGTTCCTGGAGAGATACCCTCCTGTAGGTTTGAACTCTAACCCTGTTCCTGGAGAGATACCCTCCTGTAGGTTTGAACTCCAACCCTGTTCCTGGAGAGATACCCTCCTGTAGGTTTGAACTCCAACCCTGTTCCTGGAGAGGTACCCTCCTGTAGGTTTTAACTCTAACCCTGTTCCTGGAGAGATACCCTCCTGTAGGTTTGAACTCCAACCCTGTTCCTGGAGAGATACCCTCCTGTAGGTTTGAACTCTAACCCTGTTCCTGGAGAGATACCCTCCTGTAGGTTTGAACTCTAACCCTGTTCCTGGAGAGATACTATCATGTAGGTTTTAACGCTAACCCTGTTCCTGGAGAGATACCCTCATGTAGGTTTTAACTCTAACCCTGTTCCTGGAGAGATACTATCATGTAGGTTTTAACTCTAACCCTGTTCCTGGAGAGATACCCTCCTGTAGGTTTGAACTCTAACCCTGTTCCTGGAGAGATACCCTCCTGTAGGTTTGAACTCTAACCCTGTTCCTGGAGAGATACCCTCCTGTAGGTTTGAACTCTAACCCTGTTCCTGGAGAGATACCATCATGTAGGTTTTAACGCTAACCCTGTTCCTGGAGAGATACCATCCTGTAGGTTTTAACGCTAACCCTGTTCCTGGAGAGATACCCTCCTGTAGGTTTTAACGCTAACCCTGTTCCTGGAGAGATACCATTCCTTTAAGGAATACCTGGGATAGGATAAAGTAATCCTTCTACCCCCCCCCCCCCAAAAATTGTAAAGTGGTCATCCCACTGGCTATAGGGTGAACGCACCAATTGGTGAGTCGCTCTGGATAAGAGCGTCTGCTAAATGACGTAAATGTGCCCTTGAGCAAGGCACTTAACCCTAATTGCTCCTGTAAGTCGCTCTGGATAAGAGCGTCTGCTAAATGACTAAAATGTAAAATGTAAAAAATGTAGGTTTTAACGCTAACCCTGTTCGTGGAGAGATACCCTCCTGTAGGTTTGAACTCTAACCCTGTTCCTGGAGAGATACCCTCCTGTAGGTTTGAACTCTAACCCTGTTCCTGGAGAGATACCCTCCTGTAGGTTTGAACTCTAACCCTGTTCCTGGAGCGATACCATCATGTAGGTTTTAACGCTAACCCTGTTCCTGGAGAGATACCATCATGTAGGTTTTAACGCTAACCCTGTTCCTGGAGAGATACCATCCTGTAGGTTTGAACTCTAACCCCCGGTTTTACCTACAGGAGGGTAGCTCTCCAATAACAGGGTTAGAGGTTATCTCTCCAGGAGTGGGGTTGGAGGGTACAGTTGAAGTCGGAAGTTTACATACACTTAGGTTGGAGTCATTAAAACTAGTTTTTCAACCACTCCACAAATTTCTTGTTAACAATTTATAGTTTTGGCAAGTCATGACACAAGTAATTTTTCCAACAATTGTTTACAGACAGATTATTTCACTTATAATTCACTGTGTCACAATTCCAGTGGGTCAGAAGTTTACATACACTAAGTTGACGGTGCCTTTAAACAGCTTGGAAAATTCCAGAAAATGATGTCATGGTTTTAGAAGCTTCTGATAGGCTAATTGACATCATTTGAGTCAATTGGAGGTGTACCTGTGGATGTATTTCAAGGCCTACCTTCAAACTCAGTGCCTCTTTGCTTGACATCATGGGAAAATCAAAAGAAATCAGCCAAGACCTCAGACATTTTTTTTCTAGACCTCCACAAGTCTGGTTCATCCTTGGGAGCAATTTCCAAACGCCTGAAGGTACCACATTCATCTGTACAAACACCATGGGACCACGCAGCCTTCATACCGCTCAGGAAGGAGACGCGTTCTGTCTCCTAGAGATGAACGTACTTTAGTGCGAAAAGTGCAAATCAATCCCAGAACAGCAGCAAAGGACCTTGTGAAGATGCCGAAGGAAACAGGTACAAAAGTATCTATATCCACAGTAAAACAAGTCCTATATCGACATAACCTGAAAGGCCGCTCAGCAAGGAAGAAGCCACTGCTCCAAAACCACCATAAAAAAGCCAGACTACGGTTTGCAACTGCACATGGGGACAAAGATCGTACTTTTTGGAGAAATGTCCTCTGGTCTGATGAAACAAAAATAGAACTGTTTGCCCATAATGACCATCGTTATGTTTGGAGGAAAAAGGGGTTGGCTTGCAAGCCGAAGAACACCATCCCAACCGTGAAGCACGGGGGTGGCAGCATTATGCTGTGGGGGTGCTTTGCTGCAGGAGAGACTGGTGCACTTCACAAAATAGATGGCATCATGAGGAAGGAAAATTATGTGGATATATTGAAGCAACATCTCAAGACATCAGTCAGGAAGTTAAAGCTTGGTCGCAAATGGGTCTTCCAAATGGACAATGACCCCAAGCATACTTCCAAAGTTGTGCCAAAATGGCTTAATGACAACAAAGTCAAGGTATTGGAGTGGCCATCACAAAGTCCTGATGTCCATCTTATATAACATTTGTGGGCAGAACTGAAAAAGTGTGTGCGAGCAAGGAGGCCTACAAACCTGACTCAGTTACACCAGCTCTGTCAGGAGGAATGGGCCAAAATTCACCCAACTAATTGTGGGAAGCTTGTGGAAGGCCACCCGAAACGTTTGACCCAAGTTAAACAATTTAAAGGCAATGCAACCAAATACTAATTGAGTGTATGTAAACTTCTGACCCACTGGGAATGTGATGAAAGAAATAAAAGCTGAAATAAATTATTATCTCTACTATTATGCTGACATTTCACTGTCTTAAAATAAAGTGGTGATCCTAACTGACCTAAGACAGGGAATTCTTACTAGGATTAAATGTCAGGAATTGTGAAAAACTGAGTTTAAATGTATTTGGCTAAGGTGTATGTAAACTTCCGACTTCAACTGTATCTCTCCAGGAGCAGGGTTCGAGGGTATCTCTCCAGGAACAGGGTTGGAGGGTATCTCTCCAGGAACAGGGTTGGAGGGTATCTCAGGGTTAGAGGGTATCTCTCCAGGAACAGGGTTGGAGGGTATCTCAGGGTTGGAGGGTATCTCTCCAGGAACAGGGTTGGAAGGTATCTCAGGGTTGGAGGGTATCTCTCCAGGAACAGGGTTGGAGGGTATCTCTCCAGGAACAGGGTTAGAGGGTATCTCTCCATAAACAGGGTTGGAGGGTATCTCTCCAGGAGCAGGGTTGGAGGGTATCTCTCCAGGAGCAGGGTTGGAGGGTATCTCTCCAGGAGCAGGGTTGGGTATCTCAGGGTTGGAGGGTATCTCTCCATAAACAGGGTTGGAGGGTATCTCAGGGTTGGAGGGTATCTCTCGAGGAACAGGGTTGGAGGGTATCTCTCCATAAACAGGGTTGGAGGGTATCTCTCCAGGAGCAGGGTTGGAGGGTATCTCTCCATGAGCAGGGTTGGAGGGTACAGGGTTGGAGGGTATCTCTCCAGGAGCAGGGTTGGAGGGTATCTCTCCATGAGCAGGGTTAGAGGGTATCTCTCCAGGAGCAGGGTTAGAGGGTATCTCTCCATAAACAGGGTTGGAGGGTATCTCTCCATAAACAGGGTTGGAGGGTATCTCTCCAGGAACAGGGTTGGAGGGTATCTCTCCAGGAACAGGGTTGGAGGGTATCTCTCCAGGAACAGGGTTGGAGGGTATCTCTCCAGGAGCAGGGTTGGAGGGTATCTCTCCATGAGCAGGGTTAGAGGGTATCTCTCCAGGAGCAGGGTTGGAGGGTATCTCTCCAGGAGCAGGGTTAGAGGGTATCTCTCCATAAACAGGGTTGGAGGGTATCTCTCCAGGAGCAGGGTTGGAGGGTATCTCTCCATAAACAGGGTTGGAGGGTATCTCAGGGTTGGAGGGTATCTCTCCAGGAACAGGGATAGAGGGTATCTCTCCATAAACAGGGTTGGAGGGTATCTCTCCAGGAATAGGGATAGAGGGTATCGCTCCATAAACAGGGTTGGAGGGTATCTCAGGGTTGGAGGGTATCTCTCCATAAACAGGGTTGGAGGGTATCTCTCCAGGAACAGGGATAGAGGGTATCTCTCCATAAACAGGGTTGGAGGGTATCTCTCCAGGAGCAGGGTTGGAGGGTATCTCAGGGTTGCAGGGTATCTCTCCAGGAACAGGGTTGGAGGGTATCTCTCCAGGAGCAGGGTTGGAGGGTATCTCTCCAGGAGCAGGGTTGGAGGGTATCTCTCCAGGAGCAGGGTTGGAGGGTATCTCTCCAGGAGCAGGGTTGGGGGGTATCTCTCCAGGAGCAGGGTTGGAGGGTATCTCTCCAGGAGCAGGGTTAGAGGGTATCTCTCCATAAACAGGGTTGGAGGGTATCTCAGGGTTGGAGGGTATCTCTCCAGGAGCAGGGTTGGAGGGTATCTCAGGGTTGGAGGGTATCTCTCCAGGAGCAGGGTTGGAGGGTATCTCTCCAGGAGCAGGGTTGGAAGGTATCTCTCCAGGAACAGGGTTGGAGGGTATCTCTCCAGGAACAGGGTTAAAGGGTATCTCTCCAGGAACAGGGTTGGGAGGGGCGTAGGCATGCTCTAGTGTCTATGGCTGCTCACCTTGTAGTACTGTCCCATGGCCCCTCCAGGAGGGGGGTACTGGCCCTGGATCTGCTGCCCACCAGGCATCCTCTGGCCTGGGTAGTTGGGGGACGGGAGTGGCCTGGAGGGGTTGTGGGTGTGGGTGGGGTACTGGCTCTGCTGCTGGGGGAACCCCTGACTGTTTGGTCCTGGACCGTACTGCTGCCCTCCGTAGTTAGGCTTTATAGGGAGGAACAAAAGAAGGAAAGATATTACAGTTAAGTATTTCATCAAGTAGTTGCTTGATTGGACAATAATGGTGAGGTTATCAATAGTCAGGCTAGGGAGGAATATATTACAATATTACAATAACGTATAAATAAAAGGTACAAATAAAGTACTAAATACTAATATTACTATACAATATTTGATACAGGAAGTTACCATCCAATAAGAACTGAATCATATTAGATCATGTTTCATTGGAAATTAGTCAACTTTGCCTTAGTGTAACATCAATCGAGGGTAGCCTAATAAATGCGAATAAGTATATCAATGTCAGCATCTACAGTGAGACATATTGCTAGTCATAATATAATAATAATATATGCCATTTAGCCATCACTTTTATCCAAAGTGAGTTACAGTCACGTGTGTATAAATGTTTTACGTATGGGTGGTCCCGGGAATCAAACCCACTATCCTGGCATTGCAAGCACCATGCTCTACCAACTGAGCTACAGAGGAGTCATGGTGGTTTCACCCCCCCCACAGATCCACTCACCTCTCCAGGGTAGGGTCTCTTCATACCCTGCATGCCCATACCCTGGGGCCTGGGTCCTGGGTATCCCTGCTGGGGTATCCTCTGGCCCCCGTGGCCTCCAAAGGGCCCCATCCCCTGGGCCCGGGGCTGGTTCAATCCCATGTGGGAGGGGCCCATGTTGGAGGGGTTCATGCCAGGGCCGGGGCCCATGTTCACTGGGAGGGATGGAGGGCCCCTGGGCCTCCCTGGCCCCTGGTTCATGAACTGGTTCTGGTACGCCTGGTTGGGCCCCATCTGGAATGACGAAGTCATCTGGAAGAGGAGAACAGGGACCAATACAATAGACATTATAAATTTTTTCTTCTTCTAAAGCTTCTAATACTAAGACGATGACAGGCAATGAAAGTAAAGATGATCTTGGCGCTACGAAGCTTTCAGGGAAAATCCCCCCCTGTGTAATTTGTCACATCTTATACAAAAGTAGTCAATTATCTGTAGGTTTGTGTGCTTTAACTCTCTACTGTGTTAGCTCAGCTGGTAGAGCACGGCGCTTGTAACGCCAAGGTAGTGGGTTCGATCCCCCGGGGACCACCCGTACACAAAAAAAAATTATGCACGCATGACTGTAAGTCGCTTTGGATAAAAGCGTCTGCTAAATGGCATATTATTATTATATTATATTAACAGAGGGTCATCATGAAGGCGTGTGTATGGGCGTTGCAACGTACCGGTCCGTACGGGTTCATGTCCTTGTTTTGAGTGTCCTGCTGCATGGCAGCAACGGTTGCCGTGGCAGTGGCGGTCGCCGTGGCAGCAGCGGCGGCGACGGCGGCGGCGGCAGCGGCAGCAGCGGGTTGGGTGAAGTCACCAGCGGGGCGGGAGTGGGGGGGCATGCCCATGCCGCCGGGACCGGAGTTAAGACCTCCGGGGTAACTAGGAGACAGGACACAGAAGGTAGCATCAACCAAATCACGAGGAAGTAGAGGGTAGGTCATGGAAGGGTCATGATGTCAATGAGTGCAAAGTGATTTGTGTTAGCCATGCTGCATTACACAATACAGGCTTCTGCATACAAGTACATTTATTCTATCCTACTTAAAGCATTTGAAAAACAACAAAATGGCGCCCCCACGTGTTTTGGTATACAGCTGAGAGACAACAGGTTGAGAGCTTCAAGTTTTGAAGTGATTTTGAAACCCAACAAATTTGAGATTGAGATGGGTGACAACATGGACTAATATTCCTCTCTCCACAGCATCTTCACCTGCCTGCTTAGGTACCAACCAGGCATCACTTTCAGTTACTAATCATAAACCCTCCACACACTCTCGCTAGGTGTCAACAAGATGGCATGATTTTTCTATTCAATATTTCACAGACCCTTTGCCTGTCTACCAGGTTGACTCTCCACACTCTACCTGTCTACCAGGTTGACTCTCCACACTCTACCTGTCTACCAGGTTGACTCTCCACACTCTACCTGTCTACCAGGTTGACTCTCCACACTCTACCTGTCTACCAGGTTGACTCTCCACACTCTACCTGTCTACCAGGTTGACTCTCCACACTCTACCTGTCTACCAGGTTGACTCTCCACACTCTACCTGTCTACCAGGTTGACTCTCAACACTCTACCTGTCTACCAGGTTGACTCTCCACACTCTACCTGTCTACCAGGTTGACTCTCCACACTCTACCTGTCTACCAGGTTGACTCTCCACACTCTACCTGTCTACCAGGTTGACTCTCCACACTCTACCTGTCTACCAGGTTGACTCTCAACACTCTACCTGTCTACCAGGTTGACTCTCCACACTCTACCTGTCTACCAGGTTGACTCTCAACACTCTACCTGTCTACCAGGTTGACTCTCAACACTCTACCTGTCTACCAGGTTGACTCTCCACACTCTACCTGTCTACCAGGTTGACTCTCCACACTCTACCTGTCTACCAGGTTGACTCTCCACACTCTACCTGTCTACCAGGTTGACTCTCCACACTCTACCTGTCTACCAGGTCGACTCTCCACACTCTACCTGTCTACCAGGTTGACTCTCCACACTCTACCTGTCTACCAGGTTGACTCTCCACACTCTACCTGTCTACCAGGTTGACTCTCCACACTCTACCTGTCTACCAGGTTGACTCTCAACACTCTACCTGTCTACCAGGTTGACTCTCCACACTCTACCTGTCTACCAGGTTGACTCTCAACACTCTACCTGTCTACCAGGTTGACTCTCAACACTCTACCTGTCTACCAGGTTGACTCTCTACACTCTACCTGTCTACCAGGTTGACTCTCAACACTCTACCTGTCTACCAGGTTGACTCTCAACACTCTACCTGTCTACCAGGTTGACTCTCCACACTCTACCTGTCTACCAGGTTGACTCTCCACACTCTACCTGTCTACCAGGTTGACTCTCTACACTCTACCTGTCTACCAGGTTGACTCTCCACACTCTACCTGTCTACCAGGTTGACTCTCCACACTCTACCTGTCTACCAGGTTGACTCTCCACACTCTACCTGTCTACCAGGTTGACTCTCCACACTCTACCTGTCTACCAGGTTGACTCTCTACACTCTACCTGTCTACCAGGTTGACTCTCCAAACTCACCTGTCTACCAGGTTGACTCTCCACACTCTACCTGTCTACCAGGTTGACTCTCCACACTCTACCTGTCTACCAGGTTGACTCTCCACACTCTACCTGTCTACCAGGTTGACTCTCCACACTCTACCTGTCTACCAGGTTGACTCTCTACACTCTACCTGTCTACCAGGTTGACTCTCCACACTCTACCTGTCTACCAGGTTGACTCTCTACACTCTACCTGTCTACCAGGTTGACTCTCTACACTCTACCTGTCTACCAGGTTGACTCTCCACACTCTACCTGTCTACCAGGTTGACTCTCAACACTCTACCTGTCTACCAGGTTGACTCTCCACACTCTACCTGTCTACCAGGTTGACTCTCCACACTCTACCTGTCTACCAGGTTGACTCTCCACACTCTACCTGTCTACCAGGTTGACTCTCTACACTCTACCTGTCTACCAGGTTGACTCTCCACACTCTACCTGTCTACCAGGTTGACTCTCCACACTCTACCTGTCTACCAGGTTGACTCTCTACACTCTACCTGTCTACCAGGTTGACTCTCCACACTCTACCTGTCTACCAGGTTGACTCTCCACACTCTACCTGTCTACCAGGTTGACTCTCCACACTCTACCTGTCTACCAGGTTGACTCTCCACACTCTACCTGTCTACCAGGTTGACTCTCTACACTCTACCTGTCTACCAGGTTGACTCTCCACACTCTACCTGTCTACCAGGTTGACTCTCCACACTCTACCTGTCTACCAGGTTGACTCTCCACACTCTACCTGTCTACCAGGTCGACTCTCCACACTCTACCTGTCTACCAGGTCGACTCTCCACACTCTACCTGTCTACCAGGTTGACTCTCTACACTCTACCAGGTCGACTCTCCACACTCTACCTGTCTACCAGGTTGACTCTCCACACTCTACCTGTCTACCAGGTTGACTCTCAACACTCTACCTGTCTACCAGGTCGACTCTCCACACTCTACCTGTCTACCAGGTTGACTCTCCACACTCTACCTGTCTACCAGGTCGACTCTCAACTCGTACTCTACCTGTCTACCAGGTCGACTCTCAACACTCTACCAGGTCGACTCTCTACACTCTACCTGTCTACCAGGTCGACTCTCAACTCGTACTCTACCTGTCTACCAGGTCGACTCTCAACACTCTACCAGGTCGACTCTCAACACTCTACCAGGTCGACTCTCTACACTCTACCTGTCTACCAGGTTGACTCTCCAAACTCACCTGTCTACCAGGTCGACTCTCAACACTTTACCTGTCTACCAGGTCGACTCTCAACACGTACTCTACCTGTGTACTACCTTCAAAACATAGTGTACTACCTTCTAAACATAGGTTGCATCCCAAATTGCACCCTATTCCCTATATAGTGTACTACTTTTGACCAAAAGTAGTGCACTATATAGAGTAATTGGAGCCATTTATGGTGCCACACTCACTTCCCCCGAAGCCTCCTCCTCCCCCCGGGGGGCATGTCATGCCAAATAGTGTCCCCCGGCCAAATAGTGTCCCCCGGCCAAATAGTGTCCCCCGGCCAAATAGTGTCCCCCGGCCAAATAGTGTCCCCCGGCCAAATAGTGTCTATCCCCTGCGTCACAATGGGATTCGATGAGTTCTAGCTTCTGTTGCTAGGGGCTGTTGCTAGAATTTGCAACATTCTGAACCGGATTACGTAATGAACCAAAGCGTACGTTGCTATGCTGCGGGCAGTTCTATTTCACCTCGTAAGAAGCTCGCTCAGTCCCCGCAAAAAAAGTATTACCTCAGAATTGCTCTCCAAGGACCGTGTTTTAGACGGTGACAACCTGCTGAATACCTGCTGCTTCAGAGGACCGAAAAGACGGGAAAAGAGAACACTCTTTCGTTACCATGTATTTGTCTTTATATAAGAAAATATTGTTAAATAGGAATAAATCATTTAAGCTGTTTTTAGATTGACGTTGCTAGCTACTGTAACGTGTGGGGTTCTATTTTCTCATAATTGGATCTGTATGTGATGAATAGCTTAGAAGGAATGCATTAATGATAAGCATAGGTTTGTACTATACTGATATAAATTGTTTCACATAACAGGCTGTGATTCATGTGAGGAACGTTAGGGGGAAGGACAGATAAGACTTGTATTTCTTACAGATACGAACACTGCCTCTTTGTTGTCTGTGAACCGTTGTCTGTGAACCGTCCTTGAACTAGGTACTCACAGTACAGTGGAATGGTGTCTTTTGGGTGCTAACTCCACAGGTTGTTATGATAAAAACGTATGCCTGGCAACAGGTGGAGCGCCAAGAGTCTGGGACCAGCCGGTGCGCCAACGGATTGGCTGAGTAAGTCTAAACCACGCTCAGTCTCTACTCTGATTGGCCAGCAGAGAGTGGGAACTATCTCTGTCAGAGTATTTGAAGAAGAACTCAGAACAATGGATTAGTTCTCTGTCTGCCCTGCGTGGTATTTCAGTGAGCCCGTATACGAACCGTCATACTTATCATACATACATTTTGCATATAATAAATTAAGCTTGGATTGAATATCTCTTGATTATGTTTTCTCTTATTCCAATACCAGATTTGAATTACGCAATTTCTAACAAACGTTACTTATATAACGTTACCTCAGCCTGCCTAGTCAGCTAGCTAGCCAGTTTTATTTAGCTAACGTTAGCTAGCTAGCTACTGTAAATGTTATCGTAGCTTTCTGATTCTATGTAGCTTGCACTTCAATGGCATCCCTCGAGGAGATTTTATTGTATCTTTCAAACCAGGCGAAGTGCTACGAAGGCACCACTGATCTCAACGAGAGGCGCAACATTCAGAGAAGATAGGAGGAAAGTGAGAAAGAAAAGATGAAAGTGAGAGAGGGAGAGAGAGAAACAGAGAGTGAAAGACAGCAGTGCAAATGTACTTAAGACTTGAGTATTTCAACAACTCTTCTCTTCCAACTTGTTAGGCAATCACATGTACCTACGGGGGGAAGGATGGCCAGCCACAGAGGAGGGTGATTTTTACTAAGGAGGTGAAGGAGGCCGTGCTGATTGAAATGCATGCTGGCCATTTCGGAGTGAAGCGCACGATTGCCAAAATCAATCTACGCTTCTTCTGACGGGGAATTGTCAAGGAGGTGGACAGCTTGGCAAGTTGAATAACCTTTTGTTTATCAATCACATTCTATTATAATCAGAAATTATTATGATTTCAATGAATGTCACAATGTTTCAATTTGTCACTTTGTGCTTAAAAAGGTCAGTACCCTGTCTCGCCCGCCAGATGTTTGAGAGAGTGAAGACTGTGGCGCCGGAGTTGAAGCCCATCAAAGATGTTTCACCATGGCACATGATCGGTAAAAGTGTCCCAATTCAAATTCTGCCCTGATAAGTTGTTTTGTAACGGTTGCTTTATTTGACCACAGCAGAGTTCAATATTATAGAATGTGTTTTTTCAGTATCCTTATACATATGAAAATTAGCATACTGTATGACACAGATACGGGTAAGAATAAAGTAATCTTCTCTCTAACACTTTAAATGTTAGCGGGTGGACCTCATCGGACCCTTCCCGAAATCCAGGAATGGCAACAGCTGGTGTCTGACGGCGACCGATCACTTTACCAAGTGGGTGGAGGCAATACCCATTAAGGTCAGTCAAGGAAGAGTACGTGCTTAACTCTAAATTCCCTTCTGGAACCCATTAAAAAGGGTGCTCGGAATAGATTTTCGTTTTTTTGTATGATACCCATCAAGGACGAGACTGTCCGAGGCCACCTCCAAGGTGATGACGGACATCTTCAACACCCACGGGTTCTCCTGAGGTCAGAGGTCATGAACGCTGGAACAAGGTACGGATGTTATAGGTTATATTCTGTCACCAATGGTTTGTGTTATTTTTTTTTTATGCGGTGGAAGTTGTCGAACCCGATCACAACGCCTTTGAGGATCACCTTCAGGCACGGGCTGAGAAGGATGTGGAGGGTAAAAAAAAAAAAAAAAGTGTCCGCTGTTAATTTATTTTCTGGCCCTCCAAGAGATTTGTAATATGAAATTTAATTGCATTTATTCCTGTTATCAATCAAGGTGAGACTGAACTTGGACAAGGCAGGTGGCTTAGTGGTTAAGAGTGTTGTGCCAGTAACCGAAAGGTCGCTGGTTCTAATCCCCGAGCCGACTAGGTGAAAAAATCTGTCGATGTGCCCTTGAGCAAGGCACTTAACCCTAATTGCTCCTGTAAGTCGCTCTGGATAAGAGCGTCTGCTAAATGACTAAAATGTGAAATGTAAGGCGCAGGACAAACAGAAGTAGAGCTACCGGAGCTGGGGTCACCGTCTGTTAAGGTGAATATAAAACATCTCAGATAATAACTATTTGCACACAAAATAACCTGAAGCTAGTTTTAGTTTCCCTAAGACCGATATTTTTTCTCTTTTGTCTTGCTAGGGTTTCCTCGGTGGAAGCCAACAATATTCTCCAGTTGGAGCAGTTGGACGGTCGACCACTGAAAGCCCTGACGCCCTACACTTCTGTGAAGCCCAATAGACAAAGTATGTTACGCTTTGGTTGACATTTGAGAAAGCAAGAAATGGTAGTTATGCTGATCTTATAAAAAATGTACCTCTTCAATTGACCTCTCCAAATGACTTTAGGACCATCGACTGTCCGAGCCCCCCAGAGGGTATCCCATCTACCAGAACCAGTGAGTTCGGATCAGATTCTCTGTGCTCTGAGTCGGAGGGGGACCAGCTTGAGGTAGGCTATACCTTCCAAAAGTGTAGAAAACTACACATCTCCCATTTATAACACTGCCCTAATCCATCACATTTTCTCACAGTGAAGTGTAACCTGTGTTTGCTTGTTTACGTCTCGTTCTCCTCCCCTGTTCCCTATTACTCTGCTCCTGTTCTCCAGGACCTAGGGGTTCTGCCCAACACCCAGACCTGTTCCCTTTAACTCTGCCCCTGTTCTCCAGGACCTAGGGGTTCTGCCCAACACCCAGACCTGCTCCCTTTAACTCTGCTCCTGTTCTCCAGGACCTAGGGGTTCTGCCCAACACCCGGACCTGCTTCCTTTAGCTCTTCTCCTGTTCTCCAGGACCTAGGGGTTCTGCCCAACACCCGGACCTGCTTCCTTTAGCTCTGCTCCTGTTCTCCAGGACCTAGGGGTTCTGCCCAACACCCGGACCTGCTTCCTTTAACTCTGCTCCTGTTCTCCAGGACCTAGGGGTTCTGCCCAACACCCGGACCTGTTCCCTTTAACTCTGCTCCTGTTCTCCAGGACCTAGGGGTTCTGCCCAACACCCGGACCTGCTTCCTTTAACTCTGCTCCTGTTCTCCAGGACCTAGGGGTTCTGCCCAACAGCCAGATGTGGAAACCACCTGATGTCCTCCATTACCAACCACCCTCCAACGTTTCATTACATCATCTACAGCTACTGTTGTTGTCATTATCCGCTAAGAAAGTGTTCTTGCTCTATCATACTGGGCCCCATAATATGTGAGATACACAGATGAACTAAAAACACTAGCGCTGCAAACACTCAGAACAAAGAGAGCAGCGGTGCCTGGATTTCTCCCTCTTCAAGTCCTCTGTAGCTCAATTGGTAGAGCATGGCGCTTGGATAAAAGCGTCTGCTAAATGGCATATTATTATTATATATTATTATAAGTCCCCCTTCCGAGACTGGCTGCCTGTTGAGAACAAGTGAAAGGCAGAACCTCCCACCCACACAGCAACCACCACCTCTCTCTATTCCACACAGCATAATTCAGTATTTCAGTCTATGACTGCCATGTGAGTGTACAACAAAAAATCTGAAAATATATTCATGACACAACTGTAACAAAAAATATCTAAGTTTATGTATTGAAATCTTCAATATTTTGCCAGGTTGGTTTTCACAGCTGTTTTCACAAGGTGTTCATTATTGTAAGTTGTAAGGAATCCTTTAATGGTATTTATTAGTTCCACATTATTGTTATATACTAGGACCTACAATAGATACATATATATTAAACCACAAGGGGGTGCTAATGAGCTATGCGAGATATAAAAACAATTAATCATAATAGAGGACTACTGAAATTATATTATTTCAGTGTAGATGAGGGAAGGGCAGGTTAAAATAAAAAACGTGACAGTCAGACAAGCCAGTGTATGAATCAAACGGATTTGCATATGAATGGAGTGGAAATAAGCTGACTTTGTGATCTCTAAGGTAAGTAACTTTAACGTGTCAAGCTGATTACACGTTTTTTCGCCATTTCCGAAACGTAGCAACGTTGAAGACATGGATTTAATGTTGTAATGTTAACAAGGTACCCAAAAGCAGTTCGAAGTTGTCACACCCTGGCTCTGGGACTCTATATGTTGAGCCAGGGTGTGTTCATTCTGTTGTGTTTATTTCTATGTTGGCTAGAGTGACTCCCAATCAGAGGCAACGAGTGTCAGCTGTCGTTGGTTGTCTCTGATTGGGAGCCATATTTAAACTGTCTGTTTTCCCTTTGTGTTTGTGGGTTCTTGTTCCAGTTGGTTTGGTCATTGTTACCGAGGACGTTACGAGTCGTTTGTCATTTGGTTGATTTGTTGATTGTTGTTTCTATTATCACTAAAGATAATAAAGTTAACCATGTTCGTTCATCACGCTGCGCCTTGGTCTATTCAATACGACGATCGTGACAGAAGTCATGTTTTCATTTTATTAGCTAAATAAAACTTGTTTAAACAGCGAAATTGTCGCCGAAATCAGCCTTGTTTGCATAGTGATGATGAAAATAACGTCATTTAGGCTGTAATGATCTCCATCTTTAGGTCATCTCACTGTTGATATAGCAATGAACGCTAATAGTTTATCGAATCCCATTGTGACGCAGAGGGGAACAACACTTATTTGGCCTGACAGGATCACACTCACTTCCCCCCGAAGCCTCGTCCTCCCCCGGGGACATTTTACATTTACATTTTAGTCATTTAGCAGACGCTCTTATCCAGAGCGATTTACAGAAGCAATTAGGGTTAAGTGCCTTGCTCAAGGGCACATCGACAGATTTTTTCACCTAGTTGGCTCGGGGATTAGAACCAGCGACCTTTCGGTTACTGGCACAACGCTCTTAACCACTAAGCTACCTGCCGCCCACAACTCACTCCCCCCCCTCCCCCCCCAAAGCCTCCTCCTCCCCCCGGGACCACACTCACTTCCCCCCGAAGCCTCCTCCTCCCCCGGGGTAACCCTGGCGTCCGTACATCCCCTGCTGCATGTAGGCCTGGTTCTGCTGGGCCTTGTTGGGGAACTGCTGCTGCTGACCCGGGTACTGGGGGGAGTTCATCCCTTGATTGTTCCCAGACATACCCCCCTGACCCATGGGGTTACCACCAGGGTTCATGGGGTTACCGCTGTTAGCCATGTGGTTAGCCAACACCTGGTGGATGAGACAGAAACAGATGTGTGTTTGGTTTAATTTCAGTGTGTCATCATGATGTCTGTCAGGTAGTGACTGGGACCTGAAATGGGCCTGGGCATCTCAAACACACCGGCCCATCGTTTTCCTCAAGGCCCCATTACTAGCCAAATAATGGTCAATATGTGCAAAACACAACAACTTACAACACTACAATTAGTATTACTACTGTAGTCACTACTACTACTATTACTACTGTAGTCACTACTACTACTATCACTACTGTAGTCACTACTACTACTATCACTACTGTAGTCACTACTACTACTATTACTACTGTAGTCACTACTGCTACTATCACTACTGTAGTCACTACTACTACTATTACTACTGTAGTCACTACTACTACTACTACTGTAGTCAAAACTACTACTACTATTGTAGTCGCTACCATTACTACTGTAGTCACTACTACTACTATTACTACTGTAGTCACTACTGCTACTATTACTACTGTAGTCACTACTACTATTACTAATGTAGTCACTACTACTACTATTACTACTGTAGTCACTACTACTACTATTACTACTGTAGTCACTACTATTACTACTACTATTACTACTGTAGTCACTACTATTACTATTACTACTGTAGTCACTACTGCTACTATTACTACTGTAGTCACTACTGCTACTATTACCACTGTAGTCACTACTACTATTATTATTACTAATGTAGTCACTACTACTACTATTACTACTGTAGTCACTACTACTATTACTACTGTAGTCACTACTGCTACTACCATTACTACTGTAGTCACTACTACTACTACTAATATTACTACTGTAGTCACTACTATTAATACTGTAGTTAATATTTCTACTACTACTACTGTAGTCACTACTACTACTATTACTACTGTAGTAACTACCATTACTATTACTACTGTAGTCACTACTGCTACTATTACTACTGTAGTCACTACTGCTACTATTACCACTGTAGTCACTACTACTATTACTATTACTAATGTAGTCACTACTACTACTATTACTACTGTAGTCACTACTACTACTACTACTATTACTACTGTAGTCACTACTACTACTACCATTACTACTGTAGTCACTACTACTACTACTAATATTACTACTGTAGTCACTACTACTACTACTATTACTATTGTAGTCTTATTACTACTATTACTAATGTAGTCACCACTACTACTATTACTACTGTAGTCACTTTATTAATACTGTAGTTAATATTTATACTACTACTGTAGTCACTACTTTTACTATTACTACTGTAGTCACTACTGTTACTATTACTACTGTAGTCACTACCACCAATCATACTGTAATCACTACTACTACTACTATTACTACGGTAGTCACTACTACTACTATTACTACTGTAGTCACTACTACTACTATTACTACTGAAGTCACTACTACTACTACTACTACTATTACTACTGTAGTCACCACTACTACTACTATTGTAGTCACTTCTATTACTATTACTACTGTAGTCACTACTACTAATAATAATACTACTACGGTAGTCACTACTACTACTATTACTACTGTAGTCACTACCATTACTATTACTACTGTAGTCACTACTACTACTATTACTACTGTAGTTACTACTACAAATGTAGTTACTACTATTACTACTGTAGTCACTACTACTACTACTGTAGTCACTACTATTACTATTGTAGTCACTACCATCAATATTACTACAGTAGTCACTACTACTACTATACCTACTGTAGTCACTACTACTACTATCACTACTGTAGTCACTACCATTACTATTACTACTGTAGTCACTACTGCTACTATTACTACTGTAGTCACTACTACTACTATTACTACTGTAGTCACCACTGCTACAATTACTACTGTAGTCACTACTACTAATACTACTGTAGTCGCTACTATTACTATTGTAGTCACTACCATCAATATTACTCCTGTAGTCACTACTACTACTATTACTACTGTAGTCACTACTACTACTATTACTACTGTAGCCACTACTATTACTACTGTAGTCAATACTACTACTATTACTACTGTAGTCACTACTACTACTATTACTACTGTAGTAACTACCATTACTATTACTACTGTAGTCACTACTGCTACTATTACTACTGTAGTCACTACTACTACTATTACTACTTTAGTCACTATTACTACTATTACTACTGTAGTCACTACTATTACTATTACTACTGTAGTCACTACCATCAAAATTACTACTGTAGTCACTACTACTACAATTACTACGGTAGTTACTACTATTACTATTGTAGTTATTACTATTACTATTACTACTGTAGTCACTACCACCAATCATACTGTAGTCACTACTACTACTTTTACTACTGTAATCACTATCATTACTACTGTAGTCACTTCTACTACTACTATTGCTCCTGAAGTCACTACTATTACTATTACTACTGTGGTTACTACTATTACTATTACTAATGTAGTCACTACTACTACTATTACTACTGTAGTCACTACTACTACTACTACTACTATTACAATGGTAGTCACTACTACTACTACTACTACTGTAGTCACTACCATTACTATTACTACTGTAGTCACTACTACTACTATTACTACTGTAGTTACTACTATTACTACTGAAGTCACTACCACTACTATTACTACTGTAGTCATTACTGTTACTATTGTAGTCACTACCACCAATCATACTGTAGTCACTACTACTACTATTACTACTGTAATCACTATCATTACTACTGTAGTCACTTCTACTACTACTATTACTACTGAAGTCACTACTATTACTATTACTACTGTGGTTACTACTATTACTATTACTAATGTAGTCACTACTACTAATATTACTACTGTAGTCACTACTACTACTACTACTACTACTACTATTACTACGGTAGTCACTACTACTACTATTACTACTGTAGCCACTACTATTACTATTACTACTGTAGTCACTACTACTACTATTACTACTGTAGTCACTACCATTACTATTACTACTGTAGCCACTACTAGTACTATTACTACTGTGGTCACTACCATTACTATTACTACTGTAGTCACTACTACTACTATTACTACTGTAGTCACTACCATTACTATTACTACTGTAGTCACTACTGCTACTATTACTACTGTAGTCACTATTCCTACTATTACTACTGTAGTCACTACTATTACTATTACTACTGTAGTCACTACTGCTACTATTACTACTGTAGTTACTACTACTAATGTAGTTACTACTATTACTACTGTAGTCACTACTACTATTACTACTACTACTACTACTACTACTGTAGTCACTACTATTACTATTGTACTCACTACCATCAATATTATTCCTGTAGTCACTACTACTACTATTACTACTGTAGCCACTACTACTACTATTACTACTGTAGTCACTACTACTACTATTACTACTGTAGTCACTACTATTACTACTGTAGCCACTACTACTACTACTATTACTACTGTAGCCACTACTACTACTATTACTACTGTAGTCACTACTATTACTACTGTAGCCACTACTACTACTACTATTACTACTGTGGTCACTACTACTACTATTACTACTGTAGTCACTACTACTACTATTACTACTGTAGTTACTACTACAAATGTAGTTACTACTATTACTAGTGTAGTCACTACTACTACTACTGTAGTCACTACTATTACTATTGTAGTCACTACCATCAATATTACTACAGTAGTCACTACTACTACTATTACTACTGTAGTCACTACTACTACTATCACTACTGTAGTCACTACCATTACTATTACTACTGTAGTCACTACTGCTACTATTACTAATGTAGTCACTACTACTACTATTACTACTGTAGTCACCACTGCTACAATTACTACTGTAGTCACTACTACTACTACTACTGTAGTCGCTACTATTACTATTGTAGTCACTACCATCAATATTACTCCTGTAGTCACTACTACTACTATTACTACTGTAGTAACTACTACTACTATTACTACTGTAGCCACTACTATTACTACTGTAGTCAATACTACTACTATTACTACTGTAGTCACTACTACTACTATTACTACTGTAGTAACTACCATTACTATTACTATTGTAGTTATTACTATTACTATTACTACTGTAGTCACTACCACCAATCATACTGTAGTCACAACTACTACTTTTACTACTGTAGTCATTACTGTTACTATTGTAGTCACTACCACCAATCATACTGTAGTCACTACTACTACTTTTACTACTGTAATCACTATCATTACTACTGTAGTCACTTCTACTACTACTATTACTACTGAAGTCACTACTATTACTATTACTACTGTGGTTACTACTATTACTATTACTAATGTAGTCACTACTACTACTATTACTACTGTAGTCACTACTACTACTACTACTACTACTACTACTATTACAATGGTAGTCACTACTACTACTACTACTACTGTAGTCACTACCATTACTATTACTACTGTAGTCACTACTACTACTATTACTACTGTAGTTACTACTACTAATGTAGTTACTACTATTACTACTGTAGTCACTACCACTACTATTACTACTGTAGTCATTACTGTTACTATTGTAGTCACTACCACCAATCATACTGTAGTCACTACTACTACTATTACTACTGTAATCACTATCATTACTACTGTAGTCACTTCTACTACTACTATTACTACTGAAGTCACTACTATTACTATTACTACTGTGGTTACTACTATTACTATTACTAATGTAGTCACTACTACTACTATTACTACTGTAGTCACTACTACTACTACTACTACTACTACTACTACTACTATTACTACGGTAGTCACTACTACTACTATTACTACTGTAGCCACTACTATTACTATTACTACTGTAGTCACTACTACTACTATTACTACTGTAGTCACTACCATTACTATTACTACTGTAGCCACTACTACTACTATTACTACTGTGGTCACTACCATTACTATTACTACTGTAGTCACTACTACTACTATTACTACTGTAGTCACTACCATTACTATTACTACTGTAGTCACCACTACTACTACTATTGCTACTGAAGTCACTACTATTACTATTACTACTGTAGTTACTACTATTACTATTACTAAAGTAGTCACCACTACTACTATTACTACTGTAGTCACTACTACTACTACTACTACTACTACCATCAATATTACTACTGTAGTCACTACTACTATTACTACTGTAGTTACTACTATTACTATTACTAATGTAGTCACTACTACTACTACTAATATTATTACTGTAGTCACTACTACTACTACTACTATTACTACTGTAGTCTTATTACTACTATTACTACTGTAGTCACTACTACTACTATTACTACTGTAGTCACTAATATTACTACTGTAGTCAATATTTCTACTACTACTATTACTACTGTAGTCTTATTACTACTATTACTACTGTAGTCACTACTACTATTATTACTACTGTAGTCACTACCAATACTATTACTACTGTAGTCACTACAATGTAGAGGTATCCTCCTCCTCTATTGGAATTGTTTCAGAGCATGCTGGGTAATCTCACCTGATCCTGCAAGGTGTTGGTGACACCCCAGAGCATATTGGGTAATCTCACCTGATTCTCACCTGACTCTGCAAGGTGTTGGTGACACCCCAGAGTATGCTGGGTAATCTCACCTCATTCTGCAAGGTGTTGGTGACACCCCAGAGTATGCTGGGTAATCTCACCTGACTCTGCGAGGTGTTGGTGACACCCCAGAACATTCTGGGTAATCTCACTTGACTCTGCGAGGTGTTGGTGACACCCCAGAGCATTCTGGGTAATCTCACCTGGCTCTGCGGGGTGTTGGTGACACCCCAGAGCATTCTGGGTAATCTCACCTGGCTCTGCGAGGTGTTGGTGACACCCCAGACGGTCGTTACCACAGAGAGAGAACCTGGCGGCTGGTTGGTGTTCTGTTGCCATGGTACCGAGTCATAGGGAAAAGACCCATCACTGCAGACACGCACAGAGACACAGACACAGACGGAGAGAGAGAGACAGATTTGCATTTATTTAAAAAAATAACTTTATTGTCCTAATAGTTACATCATTAAAAGCACAAACTTTACTTCATTTTAACAGACCTAGAAAGTTAGAACCAAAGCCCCCCTCCTCGTCCACTGTACACAGAACCTCCCTGATGCCCCACACCCCTACAAAATCCTCCAGAGAGACACAGACCGAGAGAGAGAGAGACAGAGAGAGAAAAAGAGAGAGAGAGAAAGAGAGAGAGAGAGAGAGAGAGAAAGAAAGAAAGAAAGAGAGAGAGGGAGAGAGAAAGTGAGAGAGAGGGAGAGAGAGAAAGGGAGAAAGAGAGAGAGGGAGAGAGAAACAGAGAGAGGGAGAGAGAAAGATAGAAAGAGAGAGAGGGAGAGAGAAAGTGAGAGAGAGGGAGAGAGAAAGAGAAAGAGGGAGAGAAAGAGAGAGAGAGGGAGAGAGGAAGAGAGAAACAGAGAGAGAATGCACAATGTTGACATTACTTCAGAACAGATATTTGCTAATGGGGTGTGTTACTTTGTCTACACGGTCACATAAATGTAAATTAATTAAGTAGGTATAGCTGGGGTGTAATGTCTATCTGGGTTGTAAGGTAGTAGTTATATCTGGGGTGTAAGGTAGTAGTTATATCTGGGGTGTAAGGTAGTAGTTATATCTGGGGTGTAAGGTAGATATCTGGGGTGTAAGGTAGTAGTTATATCTGGGATGTAAGGTAGTAGTTATATCTGGGGTGTAAGGTAGTAGTTATATCTGGGGTGTAAGGTAGATATCTGGGGTGTAAGGTAGTAGTTATATCTGGGATGTAAGGTAGTAGTTATATCTGGGGTGTAAGGTAGTAGTTATATCTGGGGTGTAAGGTAGATATCTGGGGTGTAAGGTAGTAGTTATATCTGGGATGTAAGGTAGTAGTTATATCTGGGGTGTAAGGTAGTAGTTATATCTGGGGTGTAAGGTAGTAGTTATATCTGGGGTGTAAGGTAGTAGTTATATCTGGGGTGTAAGGTAGTAGTTATATCTGGGGTGTAAGGTAGTAGTTATATCTGGGGTGTAAGGTAGTAGTTATATCTGGGGTGTAAGGTAGATATCTGGGGTGTAAGGTAGTAGTTATATCTGGGGTGTAAGGTAGTAGTTATATCTGGGGTGTAAGGTAGTAGTTATATCTGGGGTGTAAGGTAGATATCTGGGGTGTAAGGTAGTAGTTATATCTGGGGTGTAAGGTAGTCTATGTGTGTGTCTACGTCTGTGTGTGTGTGTGTCTACGTGTGTGTCTACGTGTGTGTGTGTGTCTACGTGTGTGTGTGTCTATGTGTGTTTGTGTGTGTGTGTCTACGTGTGTGTGTGCGTCTACGTGTGTGTGTGTGTGGTGTGTGTGTGTGTGTGTGTGTGTGTGTGTGTACTGACCTGTGTGAGAGGGAGGGCTTCATGGAGTTCATGGGGAGCTGCATAGGGTCCTTCCCCTGGGGAGGTTCGTTCTGCCTGTTCTTCTGATGACGGAGGAGGAGGAGACGACCCAGCTCCTCACACCAAGACGACAACAGGGCTGGAAGGAGGAGAGGAGAGGTGAGAAACAGAGGAGAGGAGAGAGGGGTGAGAGGAGAGAGGGGTGAGAGAAGATAGGGGTGAGAGAAGAGAGGGGTGTGAGGAGGAGAGGGGTGAGAGGAGAGGGGGGTGAGAGGAGAGGGGGTGAAAGGAGAGGGGGGTGAGGGGAGGAGAGGGGTGAGAGGAGAGGGGGGTGAGAGGAGAGGGGTGAGAGGAGAGGGGTGAGAGGAGAGATTGGGTGAGAGGAGAGTGGTGAGAGGAGAGAGGGGTGAGAGGAGAGGGGTGAGAGGAGAGAGGGGTGAGAGGAGAGAGGGGGGGTGAGAGGAGAGGGGGGGTGAGAGAAGAGGGGTGAGAGGAGAGAGGGGTGAGAGGAGGAGAGGGGTGAGAGGAGAGGGGTGAGAGGAGGAGAGGGGTGAGAGGGGAGAGGGGTGAGAGGAGAGGGGGTGAGAGGAGAGGGGGTGAGAGGAGAGGGGGGTGAGAGGAGAGGGGGGAAAGGGGTGAGAGGGG
>CM062473.1:3116816-3175646 GCA_031479575.1 Coregonus ussuriensis | reverse complement strand
ATGAGGAGGCGGGAGGGAGGGAGGGAGGGAGGAGGGAGGGAGGGAGGGAGGGAGGGAGGGAGGGAGGGAGGGAGGGAGGGAGGGAGGGAGGGAGGGAGGGAGGGAGGGAGGGAGGGAGGGAGGGAGGGAGGAGGCAGGAGGAGGCAGGGAGGGAGGGAGGGAGGAGGGAGGGAGAGGAATGAGGAGGCAGGAGGAGGCAGGGAGGGAGGGAGGGAGGGAGGGAGGAGGGAGGGAGAGGAATGAGGAGGAATGAGGAGGCGGGAGGAGGCAGGGAGGGAGGGAGGGAGGAGGGAGGGAGAGGAATGAGGAGGCGGGAGGGAGGGAGGGAGGAGGGAGGGAGGAGGAATGAGGAGGCAGGAGGAGGCAGGGAGGGAGGGAGGGAGGGAGGGAGGGAGAAGGAATGAGGAGGCAGGAGGAGGCAGGGAGGGAGGGAGGGAGGGAGGGAGGGAGGGAGGGAGGGAGGGAGGGAGGGAGGGAGAAGGAATGAGGATGCAGGAGGAAGGGGGGAAGGAGGAGGGAGGGGGAGGGAGGAGGGAGGAGTAGGCAGGGGAGAGGGAGGGAGGGAGGGAGGGGGGAGGAATGAGGAGGCGGGAGGGAGGGAGGGAGGGAGGAGGGAGGAGGAGGCATGAGGAGGCATGAGGAGGCAGGAGGGAGGGAGGGAGGGAGGGACGGAGGGAGGGGGGAGGAATGAGGAGGCATGAGGAGGCAGGAGGGAGGGAGGGAGGGAGGGAGGGAGGGAGGAGGAATGAGGAGGCGGGAGGGAGGGAGGGAGGAGGGAGGGAGGAGGAATGAGGAGGCAGGAAGAGGCAGGGAGGGAGGGAGGGAGGGAGGGAGGGAGGGAGGGAGAAGGAATGAGGATGCAGGAGGAAGGGGGGAAGGAGGAGGGAGGGGGAGGGAGGAGGGAGGAGTAGGCAGGGGAGAGGGAGGGAGGGAGGGAGGGGGGAGGAATGAGGAGGCGGGAGGGAGGGAGGGAGGGAGGAGGGAGGAGGAGGCATGAGGAGGCATGAGGAGGCAGGAGGGAGGGAGGGAGGGAGGGACGGAGGGAGGGGGGAGGAATGAGGAGGCATGAGGAGGCAGGAGGGAGGGAGGGAGGGAGGGAGGGAGGGAGGGACGGAGGGAGGGCGGGAGAAGGAATGAGGATGCAGGAGGAAGGGGGGAAGGAGGAGGGAGGGGGAGGGAGGAGGGAGGAGGAGGCAGGGGAGAGGGAGGGAGGGAGGGAGGGAGGGAGGGAGGGAGGATAAACAATGGGAGATGAAAAGTACTTACATTTACTTATTGACTTCTACAGATTCAGAGGAACAGGATGTGAAATATGGGGATGACAGTTGAACTAAAAATAAATATTTTTTGTTTGGCTAATTTCCATTTGATCATTTGTGGTCGAGTTTCAAAGTGCATATGTCTTAGTGGACTACAGGGCGGCAGGTATCCTAGTGGTGAGAGAACCCTAACCGCGCCAGACACTGGCCATGATACCAAGGGTATCTCAGGGGGAGTTGGGAGATGCAAAAACATATGCGTATTAACACACAGTTGTGCATGTGTGAAATAGGACAAATATAAGCGCTCATCAAATTATTATTGATAATTTCTAGTGACAGAAAGGCATCATAATAATAGCACATTTATCCTGTCATCATTGAAGCTATATTCCTGTGACAACACTTCTCAGACAGCCATGAATTATTCAGACACGTGAGTGAGTGAACCCCTCGAAAATGACATACATATTTCTGCTTCGATCATCCTTTAAAATCAAGCCAGGGCTTGAAGATAACATGTGCATTTCATTTTTTTTTTTATTATTCATACATTTTCACCATGTGGGCTTCGTTTGCTATTCTAAGGGGCACCTAGCCGGATTTTACACTGGGATGAAGAACCGTGTATTTGTAGAATAAATATAAAAATGAATGCTCATGCCTGCCATGCATGCAAAGCAACCTGAACTACAGTTAAGGAAGCTGGAAGAAACCCCTAAGGTTACAGCAGCTTTAGCTGTAAGTGTCTAGAATGATACTTAAATAAGTTAGAGTATAACACATACAGTTGAAGTCGGAAGTTTACATACACTTTAGGTTGGAGTCATTAAAACTTGTTTTTCAACCTCTCCACACATTTCTTGTTAACAAACTATAGTTTTGGCAAGTCGGTTAGGACATCTACTTTGTGCATGACACAAGTAATTTTTCCAACAATTGTTTACAGACAGATTATTTCACTTATAATTCACTGTATCACAATTCCAGTGGGTCAGAAGTTCACATACACTAAGTTGACTGTGCCTTTAAACAGCTTGGAAAATTCCAGAAAATGATTTCATGGCTTTAGAAGCTTCTGATAGGCTAATTGACATAATTTGAGTCAATTGGAGGTGTACCTGTGGATGTAATTCAAGGCCTACTTTCAAACTCAGTGCCTCTTTGCTTGACATCATGGGAAAATCAAAAGAAATGAGCCAAAACCTAAGAAAAAAAATGGTAGACCTCCACAAGTCTGGTTCATCCTTGGGAGCAATTTCCAAACGCCTGAAGGTACCACGTTCATCTGTACAAACAATGGTACGCAAGTATAAACACCATAGGACCACGCAGCCATCATACCGCTCAGGAATGAGACGCGTTCTGTCTCCTAGAGATGAACGTACTTTGGTGCGAAAAGTGTAAATCAAGCCCAGAACAACAGCAAAGGACCTTCTGAAGATGCTGGAGGAAACTGGTACAAAAGTATCTATATCCACAGTAAAACAAGTCCTATGTCGATATAACCTGAAAGGCCGCTCAGCAAGGAAGAAGACACTGCTCCAAAACCGCCATAAAAAAGCCAGACTACGGTTTGCAACTGCACATGGGGACAAAGATCGTACTTTTTGGAGAAATGTCCTCTGGTCTGATGAAACAAAAATAGAACTGTTTGGCCAAAATGACCATCATTTTGTTTGGAGGAAAAAGGGGGTACCATGCAAGCCGAAAAACACCATCCCAACTGTGAAGCACGGGGGTGGCAGCATTATGCTGTGTGGGGTGCTTTGCTGCAGGAGGGACTGGTGCACTTCACAAAATAGATGGCATCATGAGGAAGGAACATTATGTGAATATATTGAAGCAACATCTCAAGACATCAGTCAGGAAGTTAAAGCTTGGTCGCAAATGGGTCTTCCAAATTGACAATGACCCCAAGCATACTTCCAAAGTTGTGGCAAAATGGCTTAAGGACAACAAATTCAAGGTATTGGAGTAGCCATCACAAAGCCCTGACCTCAATACGATAGAAAATGTGTGGGCAGAACTGAAAAAGCGTGTGCGAGCAAGGAGGCCTACAAACCTGACTCAGTTACACCAGGTCTGTCAGGAGGAATGGGTCAAAATTCACCCAACTTATTGTGGGAAACTTGTGGAAGGCTACCCGAAACGTTTGACTCAAGTTAAACAATTTAAAGGCAATGCTACAAAATACTAATTGAGTGTACGTAAACTTCTGACCCACTGGGAATGTGATGAAGGAAATAAAAGCTGAAATAAATCATTCTCTCTTCAATTATTCTGATATTTCACATTCTTAAAATAAAGTGGTGATCCTAACTGACGTAAGACAGGGAATGTTTACTAGGATTAAATGTCAAGAATTGTGAAAAACTGAGTTTAAATGTATTTGGCTAAGGTTTATGTAAACTTTTAACATCATGTGTAAAGTAACCAGCATCAGTGTTAGCTTAGCATATAGCCATGTAAAGTAACCAGCGTCAGTGATAGCTTAGCATATAGCCATGTAAAGTAACCAGCGTCAGTGTTAGCTTAGCATATACCCGTGTAAAGTTACCAGCGTCAGTGTTAGCTTAGCAAATAGCCATGTAAAGTAACCAGCGTCGGTGTTAGCTTAGCATATAGCCATGTAAAGTAACCAGCGTCAGTGTTAGCTTAGCATATAGCCATGTAAAGTAACCAGCGTCAGTGTTAGCTTAGCATATAGCCGTGTAAAGTAACCAGCGTCAGTGTTAGCTTAGCAAATAGCCATGTAAAGTATCCAGCATCAGTGTTAGCTTAGCATATAGCCATGTAAAGTAACCAGCGTCAGTGTTAGCTTAGCATATAGCCATGTAAAGTAACCAGCGTCAGTGTTAGCTTAGCATATAGCGTTGCCTACCTCAGCTTGGGCATTTCACTGTAATGTCTGCACCTGTTGTATTCGGCGCATGTGACCAATAACATTTGATTTGATTTGATTTGAACCAGGGAACCAGGGTCCTCTACCTCTCCTCCACCATTGGTGACATTTCAAGGCAGCTGTGTGAGTTTATGGCACATCTCTCTCTCTCTCTTTCACACGCGCACACACACACACACACACACACACACACACACACACACACACACACACACACACACACACACACACACACAGACACACACAGGAGGGAGGGATGGTTGAATATCCATTTAATCAGGTCCTTCCCAGCAGGGCTCGGGGATAGAAGTGACAGCGTCTCACACACACACACACACACACACACACACACACACACTGCATTGGTAATTCAATTGCTGTCACTTCCCATAGCTGCTTACCTTGCAAACAAATCCCGCTAATGGTACCTGCCTGCTGGGTGCATTAGGGCTCTGTAGACGAATCCTCATGGTACCTTTAGACGCAACACAACATGGAATAGACCAGACAAAATGACCTAATTATCTCAGGACAAGAACTACACCGGAGAGAAGGAGCATCTGTCTTATTGTCAATGTGGGAAGGGATGTTGTTTT
Organism: Coregonus ussuriensis; assembly: GCA_031479575.1. Lineage (NCBI taxonomy): Eukaryota > Metazoa > Chordata > Actinopteri > Salmoniformes > Salmonidae > Coregonus > Coregonus ussuriensis. The sequence goes on along the minus strand of CM062473.1, from coordinate 3,170,886 downwards.
TGTCTTTCTTGTTAGAGCAATTCAATGTTTTATTGAATCGCAAACCACTCTGTGACTGCATGGGAGTGGTGAAATGCCACATTGTCCCATACAATCACCCAGGTTTCCATATCTCTTCTGACTTGCCCCTCTTTCTTCACCTGGCAATAGCCTTCCATATTGGTCATCCGTGAATGAAATGAGGCGCTCTGTGTTGTATGGCCCAATTAGTGGTTTATGTAACAGCAATCCTTCAGATTATATGGCGACACACATTGTGATGTTGGCACCCCTTCCGGCCCGGGACATTCAATGTTGCTCTTTTCCCAGTCACATTCCTTCCACGTCGGCGTGCTTTGCCATGTTAAAACCAGCCTCATCCACAAAGACGAACATGTGGGGTGTTGGCTTCAAGCTCCATGACACTCTAAAATATTGTAAATCCAACATAACAGTTATTTTATAACAGTAGTTTACATTTTACATTTACATTTTAGTCATTTAGCAGACGCTCTTATCCAGAGCGACGTACAGTTAGTGAATACATATTTTTTTATACTGGCCCCCCGTGGGAATCGAACCCACAACCCTGGCGTTGCAAACGCCATGCTCTATCAACTGAGCTACATCCCTGCCGGCCATTCCCTCCCCTACCCTGGACAACGCTGGGCCAATTGTGCGCCGCCCATGAGTCTCCCGGTCGCGGCTGTAACTAAAATCACTGTAACTGAAATCACTGCTGAGTGTGCAGTGCTCTGGTGGGTTATGTTTACAGTAAAAACAGTACTGTAATACAGGATATAGACATCTTACCTGAACATATTGGTACCGGAGTTCCTTGACACGGTCAGAGTTCCTCTCACAGGGAACAGTGTACACCCGCTTCATGCTGATATGATGCTTTGTCAAGACTCTAGCAATGGTTGTCGTGCTTACACTTTCAACATTTTGAAATGTATTATTGTCTGCCAACACTCTCTCTTGAGTTTTATGGCATTGTTGCTAATGGCCATGTCAACAATTACAGCTTCCTGCTGAGCAGAGAAAATCCTACCTCTCCCCCCTCCATTTGGTAACCGTTGGGTCCTAAAACAGAAATAAAAATACACACAAGTGGTTCGGAGAGCTTTTGCTCGATTTACTACTCTACAGTAATATTCAGTACAGTTAGATGCCCATGCAGGATGCATATCTTACCTGTTAGTTTGCCGGAAGGTTCTTATAATAGATGACACAGTTGAGCGTTGCAAATCTGGCTGCACTCTGAGACCAGCATCTCTCATTGATAGACCATGATTGACAACATGATCAATGATTGTAGCCCTAATCTCATCTGACACTACAACTCTGGATCTTCCCCTCAGTCGTCTTCCACCACAATTACGTAATCCTCTGATTACGTAAACTGTTCCACCTCTGTAAGCCACAACACGATCTCTGGCTGGGTCCATGTTTATGTCAAATATATTCCAAAGATGTCCCCTTTTGTAGAGATGGTAATGACATAAAAATGGAAAACACCTGGGTAGGTCTTCAGTTACGTAATGTAGAATTTTTTTCACCTTTATTTAACCAGGTAAGCCAGTTGAGAACAAGTTCTCATTTACAACTGCGACCTGGCCAACATAAAGCAAAGCAGTGCGATTAAAAACAACAACAACACAGAGTTACATATGGAATAAACAAAACGTACAGTCAATAACACAATAGAAAATCTATACACAGTGTGTGCAAATGTAGTAAGTTATGGAGGTAAGGCAATAAATAGGCCATAGTGCAAAATAATTACAATTATAATTCAGTATTAACACTGGAGTGATAAATGTGCAGAAGATGATGTGCAAATAGAGATACTGGGGTGCAAATGAGCAAAATAAATAACAATGTAAATAACAATATGGGGATGAGGTAGTTGGGTGGGCTAATTACAGATGGGCTGTGTACAGGTGCAGTGATCGGTAAGCTGCTCTGACAACTGATGCTTAAAGTTAGTGAGGGAGATAAGAGTCTCCAGCTTCAGAGATTTTTGCAGTTCGTTCCAGTCATTTGCAGCAGAGAACTGGAAGGAATGGCGACCAAAGGAGGTGTTGGCTTTGGGGATGACCAGTGAGATATACCTGCTGGAACGCATACTACGGGTGGGTGTTGCTATGGTGACCAATGAGCTAAGATAAGGCAGGGATTTGCCTAGCAGTGATTTATAGATGGCCTGGAGCCAGTGGGTTTGGCAACAAATATGTAGTGAGGGCCAGCCAACAAGAGCGTACAGGTCACAATGGTGGGTAGTATATGGGGCTTTGGTGACAAAATGGATGGCATTGTGGTAGACTACATCCAATTTGCTGAGTAGAGTGTTGGAAGCTATTTTGTAAATGACATCGCCGAAGTCAAGGATCGGTAGGATAGTCAGTTTTACGAGGGCATGTTTAGCAGCATGAGTGAAGGAGGCTTTGTTGCGAAATAGGAAGCCGATTCTAGATTTAACTTTGGATTGGAGATGCTTAATGTGAGTCTGGAAGGAGAGTTTACAGTCTAACCAGACACCTAGGTATTTGTAGTTGTCCACATACTCTAGGTCAGACCCGTCGAGAGTGGTGATTCTAGTCGGGCAGGTGGGTGCAAGCAGCGTTCGATTGAAGAGCAAGCAAGTTTATTTATATAGCACAATTCACACATCGAAGCAATTCAATGTGCTTTACAAAGATGTTCATCAAAAATAATGAAAACATCATAATAATAAAAAAATAAAAAATAAAACATACAAAGATTAAAAATTACAAATTACAAATGGGATAAAAACATAGGAAGCTATAAGGCTAAACAGTATGGTTCAGTTTAAGTGCTCAGTCGTAGGCAAGTGAAAAGAGAAGTGTTTTTAACCTGGATTTAAAAATGGATACGTCTTCTGGTAGTTTATTCCAGTTGTGTACAGCATAAATGCTAAACGCAGCTTCTCCATGTTTAGTTTGGGCTCTGGGCTCTACTAGCTGACCTGTGTTCATGGATCTAAGAGCCCTGCTCGGTTTATATTCTTCAAACATATCAGACGTGTACTCGGGTCCTAAACCATTCAAAGATTTATAAACTAAAAGCACCACTTTGAAATCAATTCTGTAACTGACTGGAAGCCAATGTAAAGATTTAAGAACCGGAGTGATGTGCTCCGTGTTCTCTTGGTCCTGGTTAACATTCTAGCCGCTGCATTCTGAATGAGCATGCATTTAGTTTTACTAGCGTTTAAGAGCAGTTGGAGGCCACAGAAAGAGTGTTGTATGGCATTGAAGCTCGTTTGGAGGTTTGTTTTCACAGTGTCCAATGAAGGGCCAGATGTATACAAAATGGTGTCGTCTGCGTAGAGGTGGATCTGAGAGTCACCAGCAGCAAGAGCGACATCATTGATATACAAAGAGAATAGAGTCGGGCCGAGAATTGAACCATGTGGCACCCCCATAGAGACTGCAAGAGGTTCAGACAACAGGCCCTCCGATTTGACACATTGAACTCTATCTGAGAAGTAGTTGGTGAACCAGGCGAGGCAGTCATTTGAGAAACCAAGGCTATTTAGTTTGCCAATAAGATTGCGGTGATTGACAGAGTCAAAAGCCTTGGCCAGGTAAATGAAGACGGCTGCACAGTACTGTCTATTATCGATCGCGGTTATAATATCGTTTAGGACCTTGAGCGTGGCTGAGGTGCACCCATGACCAGCTCGGGAACCAGATTGCATAGCGGAGAAGGTACGGTGGGATTCTAAATGGTCGGTGATCTGTTTGTTAACTTGGCTTTCAAATACTTTTGAAAGGCAGGGCAGGATGGATATAGGTCTGTAACAGTTTGGATCTAGAGTGTAACCCGCTTTAAAGAGGGGGATGACCGCGGCAGCTTTCCAATCTCTGGGGATCTCAGACGATGCGAAAGAGAGGTTGAACAGGCTGGTGATAGGGGTTGCAACAATTTCGGCAGCTAATTTTAGAAAGAAAGGGTCCAGATTGTCTAGCCCAGCTGATTTGTAGGGGTCCAGATTTTGCAGCTCTTTCAGAACATCAGCTGTCTGAATTTGTGTGAAGGAGAAGCGGGGGGGGGGGGGGGGGGGGGGGGGGGGCATGGGCAAGTTGCAGCGGAGGGTGCAGAGCTGGTGGCCAGGGTAGGAGTAGCCAGGTGGAAAGCATGGCCAGCCGTAGCAAAATGCTTGTTGAAATTTTTGATTATCGTAGATTTATTGGTAATGATAGTGTTTCCTAGCCTCAGTGCAGTGGGCAGCTGGGAGGAGGTGCTCTTATTCTCCATGGACTTTACAGTGTCCCAAAACTTTTTGGAGTTAGTGCTACAGGATGCAAATTTCTGTTTGGAAAAGTTAGCCTTTGCTTTCCTAACTGATTGTGTATATTGGTTCCTGACTTCCCTGAAAAGTTGCATATTTGATGGGGCTGTTTGATGCTAATGCCGTACGCAACAGGATGTTTTTACGCTGGTCAAGGGCAGTGAAGTCTGGGGTGAACCAGGGGCTATATCTGTTCTTAGTTCTGATGCTTATTTAAGATGGAGAGGAAAGCACTTTTTAAAGAACAACCAGGCATCCTCTACTGACAGAATGAGGTCAATATCCATCCAGGATACCCGGGCCAGGTCAATTAGAAAGGCCTGCTCGCTGAAGTGTTTTAGGGAGCGTTTGACAGTGATGAGGGGTGTTTGTTTGACCGCAGATCCATTACGGACGCAGGCAATGAGGCAGTGATCGCTGAGATCCTGGTTGAAGACAGCGGAGGTGTATTTAGAGGGTAAGTTAGTCAGGATGATATCTATGAGGGTGCCCATGTTTACGGATTTAGGGTTGTACCTGGTAGGTTCGTTGATAATTTGTGTGAGATTGAGGGCATCTAGTTTAGATTGTCATGACATGGGAGATAGGCATAAAGCAGTTACAGGTGTTATTCGAGAGAGCTAAGACAACAGCTGGTAATGGCGACGAAAGTTTGAGCTGAAGCTAAGCAGATCAACAGAATGGGGTACGGTATAAAGGAACAGTCCAGCAGGCATCTGCTGTGTAGCTGAGTGATCATAAGGTCCAGTGAACAGCAATAAGTAAGTCCTGGAGCAGTTCAGTGGTCAATTGGTGCTACGCTACAGGCGAGCTGGAGGCACGGCTGTTGATCGCATGTGCTAGCGGGCCGGGGCTAGCAGATGGATCTTCATGGTCGTCGCAACGGGAAGCCTGTTGAAACCACATCAGACGATTACGTCGGCAGACCAGTCGTGATGGATCGGCGGGGCGCCGTGTCAACACTAGGATATCCCGTCCGGTTGACAGAGAGGTAGATAGCCGGGAGATGGGCCTGGCTCGAGGCTAGCTCAAGGCTAACTGGGGTTAGCTTCAGGACAGTGGTGATTAGTGGTGATTAGCCAACAACGACAACAGCCATTCGGTTGCAGCTAGCTAGTTGCGATGATCCGGTGTTAAGGTCCAGTGATTCAGTGATTCCGGCAGAAAATCCGATATGCTCTGGCTCGATAGCACGATGTGCAGACTGTGCAGACTGGCTGATAATTGTCCAGGCTAGAGCTGGCTGGCTAATAGCAAGTAGCAAGTTAGCTGGCTAGTTTCAGCCAGAGGTTCTGGATAAAAATGTATGAAAAAATAATAGAATCCGTTCCACATTGGGTGAGGCGGGTTGCAGGAAAGTATATTTAGTTAAAGGATGGAAAGTGAGATTGAGAAATATATACGAAAAAAAAAAAAAGGCTATTTACATGAGGACACTACAGAAAACACAACCGCACTGCTATGCCATCTTGGATCAATTAGAATTACTTGAAAATAGATTAATTGAAAAGGGAATTTTCTAGTAAAACTCACTAATGGAAAAGTGTAACATGTTATGCTATTATCATTTCAATCTGTGTCTGTGTGTTAACAATCACATAACAGGCCAACGCCTGCTCTGACCATATTGGTGAAATAGCGCCACCTGTTGTTAACATGTGGCCATGGATGAATTGAAAGACCTACAGCAGACGTTCAGCTCTAGAATAAGTAAGAATTTGTTGTCTTGTCCAAGATGCCCATAGCTAAAATACCAACATTGTACATGGCCATGAGTTAATGCATCTCTGAATGTAGTGTAATCTTGTATTACTCCAATGAAGTTCATCAGGTCAAGGAACCGTAATGTATTTAATCTCTACACTCAGTCATCTAATAACGTGACAAATGCAACTCTCTTTCTCTCTCTCTATAACACACACACACACACACACTCATAAATTCATGCATGCGCACGCACACATGAATGCACACTGAGCACACACACACATATTGTATCAGAATCAGAACACCCACAGTTTTAAATGTAACACTTTTCAAATAGAATTATATAATCCACCGAAATAGTGTTAAACTAACACACCTGGAGTGTTGGTCCGTAGCTCCAAGGGTGTTGAAAATTCAGACTTTAATTAACACTTTATTAGAGTTTACTTCTGTTACACTGTCTCAGTGTTAGGGAATAACACATGGAGTTTACTTCTGTTACACCGTCTCAGTGTTAGGGAATAACACATGTACAGTGCCTTTCAAAAGTATTCATCACCTTGGCATTTTTCCTAAAAAAAAATTGCATTACAACCTGTAATTTAAATTGATCTTTATTTGGATTTCATGTAATGGACATACACAAAATAGTCGAAATTGGTGAAGTGAAATGAAAAAAAAAAACGTAAAAAAAAAAAAATATATATGTATGACGGAAAAGTGGTGCGTGCGTATGTATTCACCCCCTTTGCTATGAATCCCCTAAATAAGATCTGGAGCAACCAATTACCTTCAGAAGTCACATAATTAGTTAAATTAAGTCCACCTGTGTGCAATCTAAGTGTCACATGATCTGTCACATGATCTCAGTATATATACACCTGTTCTGAAAGGCCCAGAGTCTGCAACACCTGTCACGACTTCTTCCGAAGCTGCCTCCCCTCCTTGTTCGGGCTTCGGAGTTCGTCGTCACCAGCCTCCTAGCCACTGCCGCTCCATTTCTCATCATTCCATTTGTCTTGTCTTGTCAATTACACACACCTGGTTCATATTCCCCTCATTAGTACGTGTATAAGTGTTCCCTCTGCCCCCTTGTCCTTGTGGGTGATTGTTTCATGTGAGATGAGTGTAGTTTGGTGGAGCTACCTGTACTTTGTATTGCCAGGGTATATTTTCCCTGTGTGCCTGTATTTGTTCCAGTGCGCCTGTTTGTCACACTGGACTGTTGATGCTAACCAGCGTAACCGTGTACTACGGAATAAACTCTGTATACTGTGATTTACCCTCCTGCGCCTGACTCCTTCAAATCACACTCTCACAACACCACTAAGCAAGGGGCACCACCAAGCAAGCGACACCTTGAAGACCAAGGAGCTCTCCAAACAGGTCAGGGACAAAGTTGTGGAGAAGTACAGATCAGGATTGGGTTATAAAAAAATATCTGAAACTTTGAACATACCAAGGAGCACCATTAAATCCATGAAAGAATATGGCACCACAACAAACCTGCTAAGAGAGGGCCACCCACCAAAACTCACGGACCAGGCAAGGAGGGCATTAATCAGAGAGGTAACAAAGAGACCAAAGATAACCCTGACGGAGATGCAAAGCTCCCAGCAGAGATTGGAGTATCTGTCCATAGGACCACTTTAAGCCGTACACTCCACAGAGCTGGGCTTTACGGAAGAGTGGCCGGAAAACAGCCATTGCTTAAAGAAAAAAATAAGCAAACACGTTTGGTGTTCGCCAAAAGGCATGTGGGAGACTCCCCAAACATGTGGAAGAAGGTACTCTGGTCAGATTAGACTAAAATTGAGCTTTTTGGCCATCAAGGAAAACGCAATGTCTGGCACAAAACCAACACCTCTCATCACCCCGAGAACACCATCCCCACAGTGAAGCATGGTGGTGGCAGCATCATGGTGTAGGGATGTTTTTCATTGGCAGGGACTGGGAAACTGGTCAGAATTGAAGGAATGATGGATGGCGCTAAATACGGGAAATTCTTGAGGGAAACCTGTTAAAGTCTTCCAGAGATTTGAGACTGGGACGGAGGTTCACCTTCCAGCAGGACAACGACCCTAAGCATACTGCTAAAGCAACACTCAAGTGGTTTAAGGGGAAACATTTAAATGTATTGGAATGGCCTAGTCAAAGCCCAGACCTCAATCCAATTGAGAATCTGTGGTATGACTTAAAGATTGCTGTACACCAGCAGAACCCATCCAACTTGAAGGAGCTGGAGCAGTTTTGCCTTGAAGAATGGGCAAAAATCTCAGTGGCTAGATGTGCCAAGCTTATAGAGACATACCCCAAGATATTTGCAGCTGTAATTGCTGCAAAAGGTGGCTCTACAAAGTATTGACTTTGGGAGGGTGAATAGTTATGCACGCTCAAGTTTTCTGTTTTTTTGTCTTATTTCTTGTTTGTTTCACAAAAAAAATATATTTTGCATCTTCAAAGTTGTAGGCATGTTGTGTAAATCAAATGATACAAAATCCCCAAAAATCAATTTTAATTCCAGGTTGTAAAGGCAACAAAATAGGAAAAATCCCAAGGGGGTGAATACTTTCGCAAGCCTCTGTAGTGTTACAGCTGTTGCACTGTCTCAGTGTTAGGGAATAACACATGTTAACACTGTAGGTGGTAAAGCCTTATTTGCATATTTCCCAGCATGCCTTTCAAGTAAATATGAGATGCCCACCCATGACTATGGCCTTTTCTCAATTAAATTTGCTCACCTCCTGCGTCCTCTCTCCTCTGTCCTCTTTCGCCTCCTTTTGAAAAAGGTCATAGTTAATCGAGGAGAGTGAACATGGATGGAAATGCTCTGTCTCCAATCGCTCGTCATTAGGCAGATTTTGTTTACAGGGTTGGATCCCAAAATAAATTATGTTTATTTGGTTGGATCCCAAAATAAATTACGTTTACAGGGATGGATCCCAAAATGAATGATGTTTACAGGGTTGGATCCCAAAATAAATTATGTATACAGGGATGGATCCCAAAATGAATGATGTTTACAGGGTTGGATCCCAAAATAAATTATGTTTACAGGGATGGATCCCAAAATAAATTATGTTTATTTGGTTGGATCCCAAAATAAATTACGTTTACAGGGATGGATCCCAAAATGAATTATGTTTACAGGGTTGGATCCCAAAATAAATTATGTATACAGGGATGGATCCCAAAATGAATGATGTTTACAGGGTTGGATCCCAAAATAAATTATGTTTACAGGGATGGATCCCAAAATGAATGATGTTTACAGGGCTGGATCCCAAAATAAATTATGTCTAGAGGGGTGGATTTACAAATAAATGATGTTTACAGGCCTTGATCCCAAAATAAATTATGTTTACAGGGCTGGATCCCAAAATAAATGATGTTTACAGGGTTGGATTTCCAAATAAATGATGTTCACAGGGGTGGATCCCAAAATAAATAATGTTTACAGGGCTGGATCCCAAAATAAATGATGTTTACAGGAGTGGATCCCAAAATAAATGATGTTTACAGGGTTGGATTTCCAAATAAATGATGTTCACAGGGGTGGGTCCCAAAATAAATAATGTTCACAGGGGTGGGTCCCAAAATAAATGAAGTTTACAGGGCTGGATCCCAAAATAAATGAAGTTTACAGGGCTGGATCCCAAAATAAATTAACGTTACAGGTGTGGATCCCAAAATATATGTTTAAAGTGATCAAAACAAATTAAATTAGTTGTGCAAGTCATTTTCTAGATAAAACAATAAGTAGTAATATTGTTTTTAAACGTGTGCTTGTTTTTCTCCAGATCTCTTCCTCAGTAGTATGCACAAGTATTTTCTATGAAAGAAGGTTGTGGAGGAGAGAGGACGGAGAATGGTATTTTGCCCAAAACGAGAAAACCACTGTGTTTTTAATGACAGAGACATGGTTGTTGCATTCAATAACTTCTAGTCCTGAAGCCTTCACCAAGTGACTTTCTAAGTGAATGTGTTTAAATTCAAAGTAAACCCTTTATGACCACATATTATATATGTTATAAGGCCTTTAGTTATGGTCTAGTTATTCTCAACCTTTAGTTATGGTCTAGTTATCCTCAACCTTTAGTTATGGTCTAGTTATTCTCAGACTTTAGTTATGGTCTAGTTATTCTCAACATTATGGTCTGATCCTGGCTCAAGGGCCACATCAGACCTGCAAGTCACAATACGCTTGTTTGTCGAAATGATTAGTAGTTTCCTATCAGAATCCAGCCAGAGGGAGGATATCCAACAGTTGGAATATGTTATCACCCACAACCTGCATTCAGAATGATTACTACGGTGAAGGATTTGACAAACAAGACTAACTAAACCCTGTAAACTGGAACAACCATTTCATTAACGGTTGCAATGAGTCCAACCCCTTACAGATTGGATTAGTTTAGAAACGTTTAAGTTATTTATCTGTGTATTAGTATAAGATCTATTAATCAATCAATTTGCATGCAGAAACATAGACATTAAAACAAACTTGTCACACCCTGATCTGTTTCACCTGTCTTGTGATTGTCTCCACCCCCCCACCAGGCGTCTCCACCCCCCCACCAGGTGTCTCCAACCCCCCACCAGGTGTCTCCACCCCCCACCAGGTATCTCCAACCCCCACCAGGTGTCTCCAACCCCCACCAGGCGTCTCCAACCCCCACCAGGCGTCTCCAACCCCCACCAGGCGTCTCCAACCCCCACCAGGCGTCTCCACCCCCCACCAGGCGTCTCCACCCCCCACCAGGCGTCTCCACCCCCCACCAGGCGTCTCCACCCCCCACCAGGTGTCTCCACCCCCCACCAGGCATCTCCACCCCCCACCAGGCGTCTCCAACCCCCCACCTGGTGTCTCCACCCCCCACCAGGCGTCTCCAACCCCCACCTGGCGTCTCCACCCCCCACCAGGCGTCTCCAACCCCCACCAGGTGTCTCCAACACCCCACCAGGTGTCTCCAACCCCCCACCAGGTATCTCCAACCCCCACCAGGTGTCTCCACCCCCCACCAGGCGTCTCCACCCCCCACCAGGTGTCTCCAACCCCCACCAGGTGTCTCCAACCCCCACCAGGCGTCTCCACCCCCCACCAGGCGTCTCCAACCCCCACCAGGCGTCTCCACCCCCCACCAGGCGTCTCCAACCCCCACCTGGCGTCTCCACCCCCCACCAGGCGTCTCCACCCCCCACCAGGCGTCTCCAACCCCCCACCAGGCGTCTCCAACCCCCACCAGGCGTCTCCAACCCCCACCAGGCGTCTCCAGTTGCCAGTTCGTCTTGTCCCGTCAAGTCCTACCAGCGTGTTCCCGTGTTTCCCTGTGCTCTAGTTTTTGCTTTTTCTTAGTCTTCCCAGTTCTGACCTTTCTGGCTGTCCTGACCCTGACCCTGATCCTGCCTGCCGTCCTGTACCTGCCTGACTCTGATTTGGATTAAGACTCTTTACCTGCCTTAACCTACCGATTGCCTGCCCCTTGTTCAGTAATAAACTCTGAGACTCGTACTATCCACCTCTGGGTCTTAGCCCTGAGCTGTGATAAAACTATTCAAAAAATCAACCTGCAACAAAGCATTCTGGAAAGAATGATAATGAGCCCCCCCCCCCCTCCCCCACGTCTTTTTCACTCAGAGAGTTAACGGAAATGAATTCAACACAGTCGATTAACAACAGCATGTGGTGTCAACTCTACTGTGGCACTTCATTTATTCACTGCATGTGGTGTCAATTTCAATCCCACTGGTGTTAACCTCATTAGAAATCAACACTCAGATATAACACCGGTGTTAACCCCATTAGAATCAACACTCAGATATAACACCAGTGTTAACCCCATTAGAATTGGCACTCAGATATACACCAATATGTTAACACTTGCAAATATGCTGTGAACATATAGATTCTCAATATCAACACAGGTCATGGTGTTGTCCCTCACACATTCATTAGGTAACATCATGTTGTTGTCCTTCATGCATTCATTTAGTAACATCATGTTGTTCATTTAGTAACATCATGTTGTTCATTTAGTAACATCATGTTGTTGTCCCTCATGCATTCATTAGGTAACATCATGTTGTTCATTTAGTAACATCATGTTGTTCATTTAGTAACATCATGTTGTTCATTTAGTAACATCATGTTGTTGTCCCTCATGCATTCATTAGGTAACATCATGTTGTTCATTTAGTAACATCATGTTGTTGTCCTTCATACATTCATTTAGTAACATCATGTTGTTCATTTAGTAACATCATGTTGTTGTCCCTCATGCATTCATTTAGTAACATCATGTTGTTGTCCTTCATGCATTCATTTAGTAACATCATGTTGTTGTCCCTCATGCATTCATTTAGTAACATCATGTTGTTGTCCCTCATGCATTCATTTAGTAACATCATGTTGTTGTCCTTCATGCATTCATTAGGTAACATCATGTTGTTGTCCCTCATGCATTCATTTAGTAACATCATGTTGTTGTCCCTCATGCATTCATTTAGTAACATCATGTTGTTGTCCTTCATGCATTCATTAGGTAACATCATGTTGTTGTCCCTCATGCATTCATTTAGTAACATCATGTTGTTGTCCCTCATGCATTCATTTAGTAACATCATGTTTTTGTCCCTCATGCATTCATTTAGTAACATCATGTTGTTCATTTAGTAACATCATGTTGTTGTCCTTCATGCATTCATTTAGTAACATCATGTTGCTGTCCCTCATGCATTCATTTAGTAACATCATGTTGTTCATTTAGTAACACATGTTGTTGTCCCTCATGCATTCATTTAGTAACATCATGTTGTTCATTTAGTAACATCATGTTGTTGTCCTTCATGCATTCATTTAGTAACATCATGTTGTTGTCCCTCATGCATTCATTTAGTAACATCATGTTGTTGTCCCTCATGCATTCATTTAGTAACATCATGTTGTTCATTTAGTAACATCATGTTGTTGTCCTTCATGCATTCATTTAGTAACATAATGTTGTTGTCCCTCATGCATTCATTTAGTAACATCATGTTGTTCATTTAGTAACATCATGTTGTTGTCCCTCATGCATTCATTTAGTAACATCATGTTGTTCATTTAGTAACATCATGTTGTTCATTTAGTAACATCATGTTGTTGTCCCTCATGCATTCATTTAGTAACATCATGTTGTTCATTTAGTAACATCATGTTGTTCATTTAGTAACATCATGTTGTTGTCCCTCATGCATTCATTTAGTAACATCATGTTGTTCATTTAGTAACATCATGTTGTTCATTTAGTAACATCATGTTGTTGTCCCTCATGCATTCATTTAGTAACATCATGTTGTTGTCCCTCACACATTCATTAGGTAACATCATGTTGTTGTCCTTCATGCATTCATTAGGTAACATCATGTTGTTGTCCTTCATGGATTCATTAGGTAACATCATGTTGTTGTCCTTCATGCATTCATTAGGTAACATCATGTTGTTGTCCCTCATGCATTCATTTAGTAACATCATGTTGTTGTCCTTCATGCATTCATTTAGTAACATCATGTTGTTCATTAGGTAACATCATGTTGTTGTCCTTCATGCATTCATTAGGTAACATCATGTTGTTCATTTAGTAACATCATGTTGTTCATTTAGTAACATCATGTTGTTCATTTAGTAACATCATGTTGTTCATTTAGTAACATCATGTTGTTGTCCCACATGCATTCATTTAGTAACATCATGTTGTTCATTAGGTAACATCATGTTGTTCATTTAGTAACATCATGTTGTTGTCCTTCATGCATTCATTTAGTAACATCATGTTGTTCATTAGGTAACATCATGTTGTTCATTTAGTAACATCATGTTGTTGTCCTTCATGCATTCATTTAGTAACATCATGTTGTTCATTAGGTAACATCATGTTGTTCATTTAGTAACATCATGTTGTTGTACTTCATGCATTCATTTAGTAACATCATGTTGTTCATTTAGTAACATCATGTTGTTGTCCCTCATGCATTCATTTAGTAACATCATGTTGTTCATTTAGTAACATCATGTTGTTGTCCTTCATGCATTCATTTAGTAACATCATGTTGTTGTCCCTCATGCATTCATTTAGTAACATCATGTTGTTGTCCCTCATGCATTCATTTAGTAACATCATGTTGTTCATTTAGTAACATCATGTTGTTGTCCTTCATGCATTCATTTAGTAACATAATGTTGTTGTCCCTCATGCATTCATTTAGTAACATCATGTTGTTCATTTAGTAACATCATGTTGTTGTCCCTCATGCATTCATTTAGTAACATCATGTTGTTCATTTAGTAACATCATGTTGTTCATTTAGTAACATCATGTTGTTGTCCCTCATGCATTCATTTAGTAACATCATGTTGTTCATTTAGTAACATCATGTTGTTCATTTGGTAACATCATGTTGTTGTCCCTCATGCATTCATTTAGTAACATCATGTTGTTCATTTAGTAACATCATGTTGTTCATTTAGTAACATCATGTTGTTCATTTAGTAACATCATGTTGTTGTCCTTCATGCATTCATTTAGTAACATCATGTTGTTGTCCTTCATGCATTCATTTAGTAACATCATGTTGTTCATTTAGTAACATCATGTTGTTGTCCCTCATGCATTCATTAGGTAACATCATGTTGTTCATTTAGTAACATCATGTTGTTGTCCTTCATACATTCATTTAGTAACATCATGTTGTTCATTTAGTAACATCATGTTGTTGTCCCTCATGCATTAATTTAGTAACATCATGTTGTTGTCCCTCATGCATTAATTTAGTAACATCATGTTGTTGTCCCTCATGCATTCATTTAGTAACATCATGTTGTTGTCCTTCATGCATTCATTAGGTAACATCATGTTGTTGTCCTTCATACATTCATTTAGTAACATCATGTTGTTCATTTAGTAACATCATGTTGTTCATTTAGTAACATCATGTTGTTCATTTAGTAACATCATGTTGTTGTCCCTCATGCATTCATTTAGTAACATCATGTTGTTGTCCTTCATACATTCATCATCTCTCCCTCTTGTTTAGCCTCTGTGCTCTTCTGCGTAGCCAGATGTTCAGACCAGTCAGGCCCCTTCACATCAATAAGTGTGTGTTTGTGTGTGTGTGTGTGTGTGTGTGTGTGTGTGTGTGTGTGTGTGTGTGTGAGAGAGCAGTCAGCCCCTTCACATCAATAAGCCAGGGAGTCAGGTCAACCCTACTCCGTACACAGTGCGTTGCATTTGACCAGGGCCCATAGGTCTCTGGTCGAAAGCAGTGCACTAAATAGGGGATAAGGTGACATTTCCAGACGCGACCTGTGTCAGTGAAAAATAACTCCCCTGAGGGAAGGTAGGTACAAGACATAGCCATAGTGCAGTGAGGCACATCCATTACCCAAAAATCACAATCAATGTGAACATCACCGCTGGGACTATATGTGTGTTTGACCAATCAGACTTGAGTAAATACGCATTTGTCAGAAGTAATGGATGATGTATGTACACAGTTGGGGTCTGATCTATAGAATCTGGTTGTTTGTTCCCGATCGTAAAGTTCCATTAAGGAGTTGAGGCAAAGGGGGATACCTGGTCAGTTGCACAACTGAATGCATTCAGCCGAAATGTGTCTTCCGCATTTAACCCAACCCCTCTGAATCAGAGAGGTGCAGGGGGGGGGGGGGGGCTGCCTTAATCCACGTCATCTGCGCCCGGGAAGCAGTTGTTATAGGGGGTTAACTGCCTTGCTCAAGGGCAGAACGGCAGATTTGTCCACCTTGCCAGCTCTGGGATTTCAACTAGTAATTCTAACACTCTTAACCGCTAGGCTACCTGCAGTCTGAGCAACACTGTGTGTGTGTGTGTGTGAGATTGGCTGTATTCATCATACCTGCTTCTAGCAGTCTTGTTTGAATATGTCTGCAACAGACTTGTGTGAATATTATTTGACTCAAATATGTCATATTTAAATCTGCTGGCGTATTACATGAGTGGCGTGAATAGTCTGTTGTGCGTAACAGGTTTTTTTTCAACGACTGCCGAATTTTTCAGATGTACAGTAAGTGGTATATTTTCTAAACTCTAAGTACAAAACTCTAAACTGATAATGCCCCCTATCCTATGTTCAGAACATTCATTGGGGTTTCACACATCTTTCACCGCTGAGTCATTCATGCAAAATCAACGTTTTCTGCTAATCTCTTGAGGCCTACTGTGATATACCTGGGCACCCTACTCTGCTCTGGGGCATTATCTGATCAGACACCTATCTACTGTGATGTACCTGGGCACCCTACTCTGCACTGAGGCATTATCTGATCAGACACCTATCTACTGTGATATACCTGGGCACCCTACTCTGCTCTGGGGCATTATCTGATCAGACACCTATCTACTGTGATATACCTGGGCACCCTACTCTGCACTGGGGCATTATCTGATCAGACACCTATCTACTGTGATATACCTGGGCACCCTACTCTGCACTGGGGCATTATCTGATCAGACACCTATCTACTGTGATATACCTGGGCACCCTACTCTGCACTGGGGCATTATCTGATCAGACACCTATCTACTGTGATATACCTGGGCACCCTACTCTGCACTGGGGCATTATCTGATCAGACACCTATCTACTGTGATATACCTGGGCACCCTACTCTGCACTGGGGCATTATCTGATCAGACACCTATCTACTGTGATATACCTGGGCACCCTACTCTGCACTGGGGCATTATCTGATCAGACACCTATCTACTGTGATATACCTGGGCACCCTACTCTGCACTGGGGCATTATCTGATCAGACACCTATCTGCTGTGATATACCTGGGCACCCTACTCTGCACTGGGGCATTATCTGATCAGACACCTGAGGCCTACTGCTGCTTTCATCCTTCCACTTCACATTGTGCCTTGGATGTTTTTTTGGACTACTGCCAAACTTGAACTCCACTTGGTTTAGCCTATTTTTGACTCTCCCGATGCCCAGTGTAGCGCTTAACCTCCCTCCCGGCTTCCACCGGCCTGTACTGGAAACTACACTGAACATAAAAATAAACGCAACATGTAAAGTGTTGGTCCCATGTTTCATGAGCTGAAATAAAAAAAAATCCCAGAAATGTTCCATTTCGCACAAAAAGCTTATTTCTCTCAAATTCTGTGCACAAATTTGTTTATAACCCTGTTAGTGAGCATTTCTCCTTTGCCAAGATATTTCATCCACCTGACACCTCCGTTGCTGTTTTGATGGTCACCAGCATTTAATCACATTGAGTAAGTCAACGCTCTCTCCTAGCTGTTGTTATGTTGGCTAGTTTTGTGCCTTGGTTGTGTTTATTGTGGGTCCTAGTGCTGGCTGGATTCTAGTCTGTGGTTGGGTTGCTGCCCATAACTGTAGTGATCCTACAAACTGTGATTCAATCTAACTAACTATCACACTGTGTGGATTGATTGACTTTTAGCTGTGTGAATCTTTACAGACTTTTTTCCAAAATGGCATCTACCACTTTCCACCATATGGGGAAACTGACTTGTTTCACCTTGGACCATCCTTTCTTCCTAACAGTCCATCCACATTATATTCTGAAGACAGAGGGGTGTGTACCAACTGATACACTGCAACAGATGTCATCTGAGGGTTAGGGACTATGACAAGCTACCTACTGCATTGACATGAGGAGATTGAAAGGGCAATTGGACAAAGTTTATTACATTTACATGTTAGTCATTTAGCAGACGCTCTTATCCAGAGCGACTTACAGGAGCAATTAGGGTTAAGTGCCTTGCTCAAGGGCACATTGACAGATTTTTCACCTAGTCGGCTCGGGGATTAGAACCAGCGACCTTTCGGTTACTGGCACAACGCTCTTAACCACTAAGCTACCTGCCGCCCCATTTATGTTGACTATTTGACTTCAGGATGCGAATATATCCTAGCTTGGGTACCAGTTTGTTTATCTATCATTCCACTCCTTAATACTCTTGTCAAATGAGAGTACCAGGAGTGGAATGTTGGCACAAACAGACTGGATTTCAGGCTAAAGGTATCCTACTGGAGACCAAAATGATTTAGGCTTGTAGACAAACCCACAGTGTCTATATTGCCTTTTCAAATTAGTGTAAACATTTCCCTGGCTTTGCCAAAGGGTACATTACACACAGACTAGGTATTTCAACAAAGTAATGAAGAGAAGCCATTCTGCCCATTTGTTCTTACAGATATCAGAGG
The DNA here is from genome assembly GCA_031479575.1 of Coregonus ussuriensis. Classification (NCBI taxonomy): domain Eukaryota; kingdom Metazoa; phylum Chordata; class Actinopteri; order Salmoniformes; family Salmonidae; genus Coregonus; species Coregonus ussuriensis. Next base: position 3,152,623 of record CM062473.1, on the reverse strand, counting down.
ATACGATTGAATTAAACAAATGGCCAAATGCTCCTAGTATTCTTAAAAGGGATTAAAAGCTCAAGTGCAGTATTACTTTAAGAGCATTGGTTTGCTTTGTGGTTTAAACGCGGTCTCTGTCTATGTACCCATTCTATTATTTTATATTCTCAATACACTATGCTGGCATCTCTCACAGAAATCTCAAATTGGCACACTATTTATATTGTCTTGAAATAACCTAAAATTAAATAAAAAAAGCATTGGATGTAAGTGTGGAATAATGCATAGTTCTAAAACTATAGTGCTTCTAATAAAAACTTTTTTTTTTCAGAAAGCTATTCTGAAGATTTAGTACAACAGTAAGATGAGAAATTGGTATTTTAGCTGTTCCAGAACCTGATTTAGCGTTGAGTCTTTTTGCAGATGTCTTCAGTACTATTGTGGATAATCATGCTCCCTTCAACAAATTAAGGGTTCAAGGTAGACGAATGCCCAGGAACACTTAGGAATGATCAGAAGTAATTCATAAAAGAGATGATGCTTGGGTCAAGGCCAGGAACACAGGCTTAGGTCCTGGACTGGCAAGCTTTTAAGCAACTGAGGAATCATTGTGTAAGACAAAATCAGAAAGGCTAAATCTGATTATTATGTAACCGCTCTTTCTGATTGTAATAGAAACCCGGGCAAAATTCTGGAAAACTGTCAAATCCCTGGAGGGTTCTACTTCCTCTTCCTGTCACAACAAATTAATTCGGACACGGGCCTCATTACGGAAAAGAATGCCATCACAGATGCATTTAACCACCGTGTTATTTCAGCGGGCCATCTCTGTGAAAGAACTTCTAAGCCTATTCACAATGATATTGGTCATGATACTGATAGGGAAAACATGCTGAATGATCAGATATATGATAGTCAAAGCTTTTCTTTTAGGCCATCTGTGGTCCTCTGTAGCTCAATTGGTAGAGCATTGGCGCTTGTAACGCCAGGGTAGTGGGTTCGATCCCCGGGACCACACATATGTAAAAATGTATGCACACATGACTGTAAGTTGCTTTGGATAAAAGCGTCTGCTAAATGGCATATTATTATTATTACAGAAAAATAAGTCCTGGATGCTTCGATAGCAATAGACAAGAAATCCACAGGAGCCGACAAATTACATCCTGGTCTGCTTAAGCGCACCAATCGTTGTAATCGTTTTTTTTTATTTTTTTTTTATGTAACATTCTTATCAGGAAATATTCCTAAAGTATGGAAATCAGCTCTTGTGCTGCCACTCCATAAGGGCGTGGGGTAGTAGTGATCATAATAATGAGTGCCCCATTTCAAGGCTTCCTTGTCTGGCTAAGATTCTTGAATCCTTGGTAAATGTACAACTTTGCTTTTTTTTAATCTGAGAAATGTATTTTGAATGTAAACCGATCAGGGTTTAGTCCTGGGCACAGCACTATTACAGCAACCACTTTAGTTGTTAATCATCTTGTCAACGCTTTAGACACTAAAATGAAATGTGCTGCTTTGTTTGTGGACCTGTCAAAAGCTTTTGATACTGTTGATCATGTTATTATATTGAATAAGTTGTCCTCGATAGGCCTGAGCTCTGACACCTGTTCATGGTTTCATGATTATCTTAGTGACAGAACTCAGGCCATAGTGACTGATGGGGTTAAGTCTGAATTTCTAGAAGTACATAAAGGTGTACCACAGAAGTCGATTTTGGGGCCTGTTCTCTTCACTATTTATATAAACACTATTGGTCAATCTGTTAAAACATTTGAACTTAATCTATATGCAGATGATACTATGATGTATGCTACTGCCCTGACTGTTTATCTGGCTGGGTCAAAACTACAGTCAGAGTTTATAGCTACGCAGGAATCCCTTGCTGATTTAAAACTTGTGCTTAATACAGGCAAAAACGAAATACATGTTGTTTTAAAGCTCTCGTAAGAATGTTTCAGATGAACTACATGTTCACTCGTTAGATGGTTCTCCAATCGAACGTGTTCCCGCATATAAATACTTGGATTGATATGGATTTGACGTTTAAAAAACACATAGATGAGCTGGTTAAGAAGCTAAGATTTAAAGTTGACTTTTTCTACATAAACAGATGGTGCCTTTCTCTAAGCAGTAGGAAGCAGATTATTCAGTCAACCTTTTTATCTGTTCTTGATTATGGTGATATTATTTATCAAAGTCCAGCTGCTACGACTCCTAAACCTTTGGATGCCATCTACCACAGTGCCCTTCGTTTTGTTACAGGCGACAGTTTTGATACTCATCACTGCATCCTGTATCAAAAGGTTGGCTGGACTTTGTTAAAGACCCGTAGATTTCTACATTACTCCCTTTTTGTTTACAAGGCCCTACTTCATAAACTTCTGTCGTATCTAACTTTGCTGTTGAAGTATAGACACCTAATGTCACGCCCTGGCTCGGGGGACTCTTAAATGTTGAGCCAGGGTGTGGAATTTCTGTTACATTTTCTATGTTTTCGTTCTAGATCGTTTAGATCTATGTTGGCCAGGGTGGTTCCCGATCAGAGGCAGCTGTAGCTCGTTGTCTCTGATTGGGGACCATACTTAGGCAGCCTGTTTTCACTAGTTTATTGTGGGATCTTGTTCCGTAGGGTTTTGTGTACAACCTAGGACTTCACGTATCGTTTGGTTTATTCTTTTGGTTCGTGTGTGTACACTAATAAAGAATGTACGCTTATCACGCTGTGCCTTGGTCCGCTTCATCTGTCGACGATCGTGACAGAAGATCCCACCACCAGAGGACCAAGCAGCGTGCCCAGGAGGAGAAGTTGGCGTTGACCCAGGTGGGCGAATGGTGCTCTTGGGAGGAGGCCACCAGGTTACGGGGGCTATTGGTCATGAGGGAGAAGGAGAGTGTAGAGGCACGGCGAGAGGAACTGGTTAGGCAGCAGAGGGAGCGGAGGTTTATGAGGAAACCTAGTCCCGCTCCTCGCACCAAGCAAGTGGTGTGTGTCACCAGTCCGGTCCGGCCCGTTCCTGATTCCCGCACAAGGCCAGTGGTGTGTGTTCCCAGTCCGGCCCGACCTGTTCCTGTCCCCCGCACCAAGCCTGTGGTATGCGTTGTCAGCCCGGTCCGGCCTGTTCCTGTCCCCCGCACCAAGCCTGTGATGCGCGTCGCCAGCCCGTCTGGCCTGTTCCTGCTCCCTGCACCAAGCCTGTGGTGCGCGTCGTCAGTCCGGCACGGTCCGTGCCTGTTCCACCGGTGCCTGGTCCGGCACCGGTCAGCTGCTCCACACCGGAGCCAGAGCAATCCACTCCACCGGTGTCCAGTCCAGCTCCGGCCAGCGGGGCCAGACCAGACCAGGGGCGCTACGGGGGGGTAGACAGAGAGTGGTGGTCACGCCCGGAGCCGGATCCGCCTCCGAGGTGGAATGCCCACCCAGCCCCTACCCCGTTGTGTTGGTGTGGCGCGGTCGCAGTCCGCGCCTTTGGGGGGGGGGGGGGGGGGGGGGGGGGGGGGGGGGGGGGTACTGTCACGCCCTGGCTCGGGGGACTCTTAAATGTTGAGCCAGGGTGTGGAATTTCTGTTACATTTTCGATGTTTTCGTTCTAGATCGTTTAGATCTATGTTGGCCAGGGTGGTTCCCAATCAGAGACAGCTGTAGCTCGTTGTCTCTGATTGGGAACCATACTTAGGCAGCCTGTTTTCACTAGTTTATTGTGGGATCTTGTTCCGTAGGGTTTTGTGTATAACCTAGGACTTCACGTATCGTTTGGTTTATTGTTTTGGTTCGTGTGTGTACTAATAAAGAATGTACGCTTATCACGCTGTGCCTTGGTCCGCTTCATCTGTCGACGATCGTGACACCTAAGTTGCCTAACCAGTTCACAGGATTGGTTAACTCTTGAGGTTCATAGGGTCTCCACCGAGCTGGGCAAATCTGCTTTTAGTTTTAATGCAGCGTATTGCTGGAACAAAATTCAAAATACATTTCATCTTGATGTTCTGTTGCCGTTAGGGCAATTTAAAGTATTGATTGTGGATGAATTTAACTTTTTCTGGGTAATGTGATGTTTTATTTGTGCTTCCCATGACTGTGATTTTATATATCTATAATAATAATACTAAATAATAAGTTATAATGTGTATATTTATGTTGCACATTTGTGACTCATTTCAGGAAATTAGGCGTATGTTTTTTGGGCAGAAATGCCTTCTGGAACGTGAAATTTCATATGCCTTAATAACAAACTTGTTTGCCATCTGTAGATACGCATTAAAATGGTTAAAATTACGAGTCTAGTTGGTTTAGCCACAGAAAAAAGACAGGAACCTTCCCACTAGCCATGATTGGCTGAGATAATGGCTGGGCTGTACATGCCGAGAGATGAGTGCTTTTAAAAAAATATATATCACGTAGTAGAACTGCAAAGGTGTTGCTCTCCACTTTCTGGAAGACCCAAGTTTTGAAATCAATGGAATGCACGGTGGAAATAGACTATGATAGCTAAGGAGAGAGAGAAAATTCTGCCGTTTGATTGCAAATATGCAGACGGACTCGAAAAGAGAACACACAGAAGGCTGTTGTATAAAACACCTGTCTCTGGATTACATCTTCAAACTAAGGGCAACCATGGCATCTGTGACAGAGAGGGAGAAGCGTCCATCCATGTATACGGGTAAGAGAGTCTAGCTAGCTACATTTTCAGATATTACAAGTTTCTAATTTTGTCAGAAAGTCATTTTTATTTCAAGAAGCTGGCTCGCTAGCTAACATTATGTGTATCATCTGTGTAGTAATATTATTCGTATCACAGAGCCATTTGCATTGCTAGTTATAGCCTAATGTTAGCTAGCTAGCAAATAGTCCGGGTAGCCATGATTAGCTGTTCAGGAGTCTTATGGCTTGGGGGTAGAAGCTGTTAAGAAGCCTTTTGGACCTAGACTTGGCGCTCCGGTACCGCCTGCCGTGCGGTAGCAGAGAGAACAGTCTATGATTAGAGTGGCTGGAGTCTTTGACAATTTTTAGGGCCTTCCTCTGACACCGCCTGGTATAGAGGTCCTGGATAGCAGGAAGCTTGCCCCCAGTGATGTACTGGGCCGTACGCACTACCCTCTGTAGTGCCTTGTGGTCGGTGGCCGAGCAGTTGCCATACCAGGCGGTGATGCACGGCCAGGACTCTGACCTCCTCCCTATAGGCTGTGTCATCGTTGTCGGTGATCAGGCCTACCACTGTTGTGTAGTTGGCAATCTTAATGATGGTGTTGGAGTCATGCCTGGCCATGCAGTCATGGGTGAACAGGGAGTACAGGAGGGGACTGAGCACCCATCCCTGAGGGGCCCCCGTGTTGAGGATCAGCATGGCAGATGTGTTGTTACCTACCCTTACCACCTGGGGGTGGCCCGTCAGGAAGTCAAGGATCGAGTTGCAGAGGGAGGTGTTTAGTCCCAGGGTCCTTAGCTTAGTGATGAGCTTTGAGGGCACTATGGTGTTGAACGCTGAGCTGTAGTCAATGAATAGCATTCTCACACAGGTGTTCCTCTTGTCCAGGTGGGAAAGGGCAGTGTGGAGTGCAATAGAAATTGCATCATCTGTGGATCTGTTGGGGCGGTATGCAAATTGGAGTGGGTCTAGGGTTTCTGGGATAATGGTGTTGATGTGAGCCATGAACAGCCTTTCAAAGCACTTCATGGCTACAGACAGTGCTACGGGTCTGTAGTCATTTAGGCAGGTTATCTTAGAGTCATTGGGCACAGGGACTATGGTGGTCTGCTTGAAACATGTTGGTATTACAGACTCAGTCAGGTACATGTTGAAAATGTCAGTGAAGACACTTGCCAGTTGGTCAGGGCATGCTCGGAGTACAGGTCCTGGTAATCCGTCTGGCCCTGCGGCCTTGTGAATGTTGACCTGCTTAAAAGTCTTACTCACATCGGCTACGGAGAGCGTAATCACATCCGGAACAGCTGATGCTCTCATAAATGCTTCAGTGTTGCTTGCCTCGAAGCGAGCATGGAAGTGATTTAGCTCGTCTGGTAGGCTTGTGTCACTGGGCAGCTCGCGGCTGTGCTTCCCTTTGTAGTCTAATCGTTTTCAAGCCCTGCCACATTCGACAAGCATCAGAGCCGGTGTAGTACGATTAAATCTCAGTCCTGTATTGACTCTTTGCCTGTTTGATGGTTCGTCGGAGGGCATAGCAGGATTTCTTATAAGCGCCCAGGTTAGAGTCCCGCTCCTTGAAAGCGGCAGCTCTACCCTTTAGCTCAGTGCGGATGTTGCCTGTAATCCATGGCTTCTGGTTGGGGTATGTACGTACGGTCACTGTGGGGACGACGTCATCAATGCACTTATTGAAGGCACTGCATCTCAGTGCTTGAGGTGTCACAGCAGACCCCCTGGTTCGATTCCAGGCTGTATCACAACCGGCCGTGATTGGGAGTCCCATAGGGCAGCGCACAATTAGCCCAGCGTCGTCCGTGTTTGGCCGGTGTAGGCCGTCATTGAAAATAAGAATTTGTTCTTAACTGACTTGCCAAGTTAAATAAAGGTCAAATAAAAATTGATGAAGCCAGTGACTGATGTGGTGTACTCCTCAATGCTATCGGAAGAATCCAGGAACATATTCCAGTCTGTGCTAGCAAAACAGTCCTGTAGCTTAGCATCTGCATCATCTGACCACTTTGTTATTAACCGAATAACTGGTGCTTCCTGCTTTAGTTTTTGCTTATAAGTAGGAATCAGGAGAATAGAGTTATGGTCAGATTTACCAAATGGAGGGTGAGGGAGAGCTTTGTATGTGTCTCTGTGTGTGGAGTAAAGGTGGTCTAGAGTTTTTTTTCCTCTGGTTGCTCATTTAACATGATTGTAAAAATTAGGTAGAACGGATTTAAGTTTCCCTGCATCAAAGTCCCCGGCCACTAGGAGCGCTGCCTCTGGATGAGCGTTTTCCTGTTTACTTATGGCCTTATACAGCTCATTGAGTGCAATCTTAATGCCAGCATTGGTTTGTGGTGGTAAATAGACGGCTATGAAAAATATAAATGAAAACTGTCTTGGTAAATAATGGGGTCTACAGCTTATCATGAGATACACTACCTCCGGCGAGCAAAACCTCGAGACTTCCTTAATATTAGATTTTATGCACCAGCTGTTTACAAATATACACAGACCGCCACCCTTTGTCTTACCGGAGGCGGCTGTTCTATCCTGCCGATGTAGCGTATATCCCGCCAGCTGTATGTTATCCATGTCGTTGTTCAGCCACAACTCGGTGAAACATAATATATTACAGTTTTTAATGTCCCGTTGGTAGGATAACCTTAATCTTAGGTCATCCAATTTGTTTTCCAATGATTGAAGATTGGCTAATAGGATTGATGGAAGAGGCAGTTTACTCGCTCGCCGTCGGATCCTTACAAGGCACCCCGACCTACGTCCACGATATCTCCGTCTGTTTCTCATGTGAATGACAAGGATTTGGGCCTTGTCGGATGTCTGTAGGATATCCTTCGCGTCCGACTCGTTGAAGAAAAAATCTTCGTCCAATACGAGGTGAGTAATCGCTGTCCTGATATCCAGAAGCTGTTTTTGGTCATAAGAGACTGTGGCAGAAACATTATGTACAGAATAAATTATAAATAACGCAAAACAACACACATAATAGTACAATTGGTTAGAGGGCTGTAAAACGGCAGCCATCTTCTCCGGCGGCAACTGTTGATAGACATAGCTGGTAAATTCACTCTGGCTATCTACTCTGATTTCAGAGCACTCTCGTCTGAGTGTGCCAGAGCGCAGAATAACTGACAAATTTACAAACGCTCAACACCTGTTGAATATGGCTGGTGTCAGTAAACGTTGGCAAAAAAGCGTAATTAAATTGTTGCCAGCAGCACAGTTGCAGTCACCAACACTCTGGATAATATAAAAACAGCCTAACCAGCTCTGCTAGGGCGAGGGTGAGCTGTTCCCTCATTTGTGTCTGGAAGTAGCTAGCAAGCTAGCCAACGTTAGCCAGTTAGCTTGGGTGCTTGACTGCTGTTAGCTCAGAACGCTCAGATCAACCCTACTCCTCAGTCAGAGCGTCCAGTGTGCGCTCGGAACACTCAGATTTACTAATGGACAATGCTCTGAGTTTAGTGGTCCTCTGTAGCTCAGCTGGTAGAGCACGGCGCTTGTAATGCCAAGGTAGTGGGTTCGATCCCCGGAACCACCCATACACAAAAATGTATGCACGCATGACTGTAAGTTGCTTTGGATAAAAGCGTCTGCTAAATGACATATTATTACAAACCCCCAGAGTGCACTCTGAGCGCACTCTGGCACTCCAGATTGAATTTACGACACGCCCGTAGTATAAACCAGCCTTTAGTCTTGAAATCTTTGGTTGTTTAGTACATGGCCTCACATGTGAATCCTTAAAGAGCTGGGTGGGGCTAAAGCTTAAGAGGGTGTGAACGATGCTGAATGGGTGTAGACAAAGAAGAGCTCTCCAGTAAGGTGTACCAAAACATTCAAAGGCCATTTTCTCAAAAGTGGGGTGACAAGTCGATCAACTTTCAAAGCAGAATTATTTTCCAATTATTCCTCAACTGTTGTGTATGATATACCATTTTCTACCTCTGAGTCTCTACTTTTATCCAATGTAAAAAAAACAACATTTTAAATGTTGCTACATAAGACCGAATCGAGCCGGTCGGTCACATTTATAAAAAGAGACCTAGGTCTCAATAGCCCTGTTAAAATAAAGGTTAAGTAGAAAAAAAACATACCATGAGCACATTTTGTTTAGTCACCAATACATCAGATAATGGCATTTAGTCATTTTACAGTTAATACAGCCAGTCTTACATTCAGAACGTTTCATTGTGCATTCATTTTGTTTGTAAGACATCTTTCACCACACAACCATTGACCCAAAATGCACGTTTACTGTGAGATATGAGTACATTGGTTTAATCACCAAAACAACATATCTTCTCAATTTAGTTATTTTAACAACCAGTTAGTCAAATAGCAAAAAATGCAAGATACATCTTTCAAAATTGTCCTTTGAATGTAGTAGTATGCTACAGTACTGTCAATTACAGTACATTACACTGTTTTCACATCAGGCAATAAACTTCCACTACCTATTAAAATAGACTGAACATCACATTTCCATCATTTCTATCCCATGTGATCAAAGGTGTGATCATTGAAGACATCTTTCACAATCATTGATGGGGGAAAAAAATCATGTATTATTCAGATATAATTACAACATAGGTGTACTGTAATAGTGTTTTTTTTCAATCACTTTGGTGCAATATAACATGTATGTGGTAAACATTTTAGAACTCAAAAATCGAAACAGAACATCAACATGACTCACGTTTCAAAACTTTAAAAACACATTTTCGATTGACTGAGTACAACAAACAAATTCACAAATTCACTTGTTCACCTGCACCAAATCACTCTTTTCAATTTGGATACATTTTCAATCTTAGTATCTACTTTTCAAAATGCAATATTCACTTTACTTTTGATTTGATTTTCTTGTCATTTGTTAACAATACAATTAACTGTTACTTAATCAAACTGCTCAAAACTGATAACTACTTAACCGAAATTACGTAGTGACTAGTTAATGTATTTACCGTAATTTGATAATAATAATAATAATAATATGCCATTTAGCAGACGCTTTTATCCAAAGAGACTCTCAGTCATGCGTGCATACATTTTTGTGTATGGGTGGTCCCGGGGATTGAACCCACTACCCTGGCGTTACAAGTGCCGTGATCTACCAGCTGAGCTACAGAGGACCACGCTGTAAATGTCTGTATTTTTACCTCATAAATGTATACATTTTACATCAATTTATGTTGGAAGGTAAAACCAAATCATATATGGAGGTGGATGTAAATATTATCATTCTCCATCAGCCAATAGGACAAAGTAGAAAGAGTCACTCTATGTGCTACCATTTTCGAATTATAGTGTAGTCTACAAAGCACTGCTGAAATACCTGGGTTGTATATAACAATATATTCCACTAATTATCTGAATTTCATTGATACACTGTAGTCAAGCAGAGAGACTGTTCCAGTTGACAAGTCACGTAGAAAAGGTGATCTACAATGTTGCAGAAATGGCATGAAACACTGTGCTATGTTTTTACAGTAGCCAACTGCTTTACAATACCCCTATTTCTGATGGTTTCTCCTACGTACAGTGGGGGAAAAAAGTATTTAGTCAGCCACCAATTGTGCATGTTCTCCCACTTAAAAAGATGAGAGGTCTGTAATTTTCATCATAGGTACACGTCAACTATGACAGACAAATTGAGAAAAAGAAATCCAGAAAATCACATTGTAGGATTTTTAATGAATTTATTTGCAAATAATGGTGGAAAATAAGTATTTGGTCACCTACAAACAAGCAAGATTTCTGGCTCTCACAGACCTGTAACTTCTTCTTTAAGAGGCTCCTCTGTCCTCCACTCGTTACCTGTATTAATGGCACCTGTTTGAACTTGTTATCAGTATAAAAGACACCTGTCCACAACCTCAAACAGTCACACTCCAAACTCCACTATGGCCAAGACCAAAGAGCTGTCAAAGGACACCAGAAACAAAATTGTAGACCTGCACCAGGCTGGGAAGACTGAATCTGCAATAGGTAAGCAGCTTGGTTTGAAGAAATCAACTGTGGGAGCAATTATTAGGTAATGGAAGACATACAAGACCACTGATAATCTCCCTCGATCTGGGGCTCCACGCAAGATCTCACCCCGTTGGGTCAAAATGATCACAAGAACGGTGAGCAAAAAACCCAGAACCACACGGGGGGACCTAGTGAATGACCTGCAGAGAGCTGGGACCAAAGTAACAAAGCCTACCATCAGTAACACACTACGCCGCCAGGGACTCAAATCCTGCAGTGCCAGACGTGTCCCCCTGCTTAAGCCAGTACATGTCCAGGCCCGTCTGAAGTTTGCTAGAGTGCATTTGGATGATCCAGAAGAGGATTGGGAGAATGTCATATGGTCAGATGAAACCAAAATATTACTTTTTGGTAAAAACTCAACTCGTCGTGTTTGGAGGACAAAGAATGCTGAGTTGCATCCAAAGAACACCATACCTACTGTGAAGCATGGGGGTGGAAACATCATGCTTTGGGGCTGTTTTTCTGCAAAGGGACCAGGACGACTGATCCGTGTAAAGGAAAGAATGAATGGGGCCATGTATCGTGAGATTTTGAGTGAAAACCTCCTTCCATCAGCAAGGGCATTGAAGATGAAACGTGGCTGGGTCTTTCAGTATGACAATGATCCCAAACACTCCGCCCGGGCAACGAAAGAGTGGCTTCGTAAGAAACATTTCAAGGTCCTGGAGTGGCCTAGCCAGTCTCCAGATCTCAACCCCATAGAAAATCTTTGGTAGTGAGGGACACATTTCACTTTATGTCTGGTAAGCAGAGTTCCTAGAGATTATACATAGGATTTTGTTGACAGAACTATTTTTTGGGGTGAAGCCCAAATATGAATACATGTTTACTGTGTATCGGGGATGCATTTCCTTCTTGTTTTGGACTTTCTGGATGATTTGCGTATTGATATTGTATTGATATTGTATCACTGCATTGTAGGCACTAGGGGGAAAAGTCTCTGCATCGCAGTGCTAGCTGTGCCACTAAAGATCCTGGTTCGAATCCAGTCTCTGTCGTAGCCTGCCGCGACCGGGAGACCCATGGGGCGGCGCACAATTCGTCCAGGGTAGGGGAGGGAATGGCCAGCAGTTGATAGAGCATGGTGTTTGCAACGCCAGGGTTGTGGGTCCGATTCCCACGGGGGGCCAGTATGAAAAAATAAATAAATAATGTATGCACTCACTAACTGTAAGTCGCTCTGGATAAGAGAGCGTCTGCTAAATGACTAAAATGTTAAATGTAGAAACAAGAATTTCGCTGCACCTGCTGTAACATCTTTGTACGCGACGAATAAACTTTGATTTGATTGGTCACCTCTTACTGTGATTTAAAATCACAATATTCATCATCATAGTGGTACATTCACATGAATACAGTATTATACTTTCGATGTTTCTACTTTACAGGCGTACATTTTAATTATGAAGTTCTCAAAATCCGTAGAAGACAAAAAAGTAACGTTATAACTATTGTTCCCTGAAGGAGGGGTAATGAGGTACCCCATACCATGGGGAGTCGCACTCACAATTTCGGTTGCAGGATTTACAATCTCACGTGACAAGGCCAATGAAATCCGCACCTCGTTGGAAAACGCCGCCTTCCACAGGTGAGAAGCGTGAGGCTCGGATTCATTCCTTCAATTTAATAATCGCGCTTCACCGAGCCCAGGAACGGCGCTGCGTCTCACAAAGACACAGCGGTTGGAACAAAAAATCTCCAATTTGGACTCCAGACCAAAAGACAGATTTCCACCGGTCTTATGTTTCTTGGCCCAAGCAAGTCTCTTCTTATTGGTGTCCTTTAGTGTTGGTTTCTTTGCAGAAATTCGACCATGGCCTGATTCACGCAGTCTCCTCTGAACAGTTGATGTTGAGATGTGTCTGTTACTTGAACTCTGTGAAGCACATATTTCGGCTGCAATTTCTGAGGCTGGTAACTCTAATGAACTTATCCTCTGCAGCAGAGGTAACTCTGGGTCTTTATTTCCTGTGGTAGTCCTCATGAGAGCCAGTTTCATCAGTGCGTGATGGTTTTTGCGACTGCACTTGAAGAAACTTTCAAAGTTCTTGACATTTTCCGGATTGACTGACCTTCATGTCTTAAAGTAATGATGGACTGTAGTTTCTCTTTGCTTATTTGAGCTGTTCTTGCCATAATATGGACTTGGTCTTTTACCAAATAGGGCTATCTTATGTAAACCCCCACCTACCTTGTCACAACACAACTGATTGGCTCAAATGCATTAAGGAGGAAATAAATTCCACAAATTAACTTTTAGCAAGGCACACCTGTTAATTGAAATGCATTCCAGGTGACTACCCCATGAATCTGGTTGAGAGAATGCCAAGAGTGTGCAAAGCTGTCATCAAGGAAAAGGGTGGCTACTTTGAAGAATCTAAAATCTAAAATATCTAAAATCTAAAATATATTTTGATTTGTTTAACACTTTTGGTTACTACATGATTCCACATGTGTTATTTCATAGTTTTGATGTCTTCACTATTATTCTACAACGTAGAAAATAGTAAAAATAAAGAAAAAACCGTTGACCGGTAGTGTATATACAGTGGGGAAAAAAAGTATTTAGTCAGCCACCAATTGTGCAAGTTCTCCCACTTAAAAAGATGAGAGAGGCCTGTAATTTTCATCATAGGTACACGTCAACTATGACAGACAAAAATAGAAAAAAAAAACCAGAAAATCACATTGTAGGATTTTTAATGGATTTATTGGCATATGATGGTGGAAAATAAGTATTTGGTCAATAACAAAAGTTTCTCAATACTTTGTTATATACCCTTTGTTGGCAATGACACAGGTCAAACGTTTTCTGTAAGTCTTCACAAGATTTTCACACACTGTTGCTGGTATTTTGGCCCATTCCTCCATGCAGATCTCCTCTAGAGCAGTGATGTTTTGGGGCTGTCGCTGGGCAACACAGACTTTCAACTCCCTCCAAATATTTTCTATGGGGTTGAGATCTGGAGACTGGCTAGGCCACTCCAGGACCTTGAAATGCTTCTTACGAAGCCACTCCTTCGTTTCTCCCGGGCGGTGTGTTTGGGATCATTGTCATGCTGAAAGACCCAGCCACGTTTCATCTTCAATGCCCTTGCTGATGGAAGGAGGGTTTCACTCAAAATCTCACGATACATGGCCCCATTCATTCTTTCCTTTACACGGATCAGTCGTCCTGGTCCCTTTGCAGAAAAACAGCCCCAAAGCATGATGTTTCCAACCCCATGCTTCACAGTAGGTATGGTGTTCTTTGGATGCAACTCAGCATTCTTTGTCCTCCAAACATGACGAGTTGAGTTTTTACCAAAAAGTTATATTTTGGTTTCATCTGACCATATGACATTCTCCCAATCCTCTTCTGGATCATCCAAATGCACTTCAGACGGGCCTGGACATGTACTGGCTTAAGCAGGGGGACACGTCTCGCACTGCAGGATTTGAGTCCCTGGCGGCGTAGTGTGTTACTGATGGTTGGCTTTGTTACTTTGGTCCCAGCTCTCAGCAGGTCATTCACTAGGTCCCCCCGTGTGGTTCTGGGATTTTTGCTCACCGTTCTTGTGATCATTTTGACCCCACGGGGTGAGATCTTGCATGGAGCCCCAGATCGAGGGAGATTATCAGTGGTCTTGTATGTCTTCCATTTCCTAATAATTGCTCCCACAGTTGATTTCTTCAAACCAAGCTGCTTACCTGTTGCAGATTCAGTCTTCCCAGCCTGGTGCAGGTCTACAATTTTGTTTTTGGTGTCCTTTGACAGCTCTTTGGTCTTGGCCATTGTGAAGTTTGGAGTGTGACTGTTTGAGGTTGTGGACAGGTGTCTTTTATACTGATAACAAGTTCAAACAGGTGCCATTAATACAGGTAACGAGTGGAGGACAGAGGAGCCTCTTAAAGAAGAAGTTACAGGTCTGTGAGAGCCAGAAATCTTGCTTGTTTGTAGGTGACCAAATACTTATTTTCCACCATAATTTGCAAATAAATTCATTAAAAATCCTACAATGGGATTTTCTGGATTTTTTTTTCTCAATTTGTCTGTCATAGTTGACGTGTACCTATGATGAAAATTACAGGCCTCTCTCATCTTTTTAAGTGGGAGAACTTGCACAATTGGTGGCTGACTAAATACTTTTTTGCCCCACTGTAACATGGGATCATAGCTAGACGAGGCAGCATGATGGGGGAATCGAAAAGCCGTCAGGGGACATGAGATGAGAAACTGAAGTAGGCTGGGCAAGTCGACTGCAGCCGCTTGACTGAGCTGGGAGATGAGACGGCAAATTTAAATAAGGCAAATTTAAATAAGGCAAATTTAAACACATAATAATCCCTCAGCTACAGGATCAGCATTCTAAAATACGTCATGGAATTAGATGATGATGGTCTTAAGGAACATTTTGAATGTAAGAAAAAGCATTTCAAAAGAACAGAATGGCACATTTTGAGTTTCGATATATATTATATTAGTGTTGCTAATGCTTGTGGGGAGCCATGTAATGGTAGCTAACACATTTATTTATGTACATCGCGTTGTTCTGTACATTTGACCTTATTTTTGCGTCCCATAGCGTAATGCTTCCAGGTCAACTGTAATATGAATACCATTTTAAAGCACATTTTCTCCCCTTTCCAGCAAAATCAATGACAAGACCTTCATGCTGCCTGTCTCTGCATGATTGGAGAACTCAATGGAGCTCCGCCGGGTCTTTTTAAATATGGCGGGTGGGGAAGTGAAAGCTACGGATTGTGAACCAGATTTTTTTCACCCGAATTGTCCAATTTATCACCTCTAAAATGTAAATAAAACACTATAAGGAGTTTATATAATGTCTCATTACACACCTATTTCAAGGTTTGTGTTGAATTTGAATAAGGTTTTTAGGGTGGCGCTAAATGTATCTTCACAATTAAACTGTGGGTGTAACTGATTTTTTAGAGTCATGATGGCTCGCAGTGATTACGCGAAAAAGTAACAATTGATTGACTTAACTATTAATGAGCTCACGAGTAATTAACTTTACACTCACCATTGATCATTTCTTGTTTTAAATCTGCGAGAGAAGCGCTCCACCTTGTGGAAAGAGGCTGTACGGCACAGAATGAGTTGAATAATGCGTGCCGTACGTTACATCGTGACGTGTCACACTTTAACGTACAGCGTCAGCGGGGTCCGTTTTTTTTCAACTTTTCTCCAATACAATGAGCCATTACCATGTCAATCAACGCTGAATCGAAACTTAGTTCACATCCCGGATTGTGATGCCAACTCGCTACAGTCCCATTAGTTTTCATTGCTGCCTCGTTTTGAATACTGCGGTTGCCCAGTAAGTACGGAACGGAGTTAGCTACCGTCAATCACAGTAATTCTGCCAAAAAGTTATATTTTGATGTTTAAGCTCAAGGGGTCATTTCTAACAGTTGTTTTGGCAAGGATAGGTGACTTGGAAACTGCAGAATCTGCTATTTCTGATACTATATAGACTTCAAAACCAGGAACAGAAATTATTTTCTAATTGTTTCGTTCTGAACAGAAGCACTACTTTATTTTTTTTATTTAATTTTTTCGTTACACTGTTCCGACTGGAAAAATAAAGTTCTGAACCGGTTCGAAGTACCGGTTTATATTGTTCATCAACATGTATTTTACATTTAGCGCGTTAAATGACTTCACCAATCAGTGCGGATATAGAGCAGGCAAGCTGGTTGTTTACATACGTGATGGACAGTGTAGCCTATGGTGCAAGACGCGACTGAAATTTTGCGGGAGAGAGTGAGAGGAGACTTTAAGCACTGGGCATCTTGTTATGACATGTATTATATGAATTAGGTCCACATAATTATACCTAGGAGGAAAGGCTTATATGGAGGAAACTTTGAATGTCCTTTGAGCTAGCTAGCTAACAAGCTTGTGTGTGCAGAGCGGCACCAGAATTAAAAACACGTCTTACCTTTTTGTAGGTAATAAATCCAACGTTAAACATGATAACTAGGCCTATGGTATCCTTAACCAGCATTGAAAAAGTGAATCCATTCTTCTTCTAGCTAATAACAAATCTCTCTCTCTCCATTTTTTTGAATGAAGCTTGTAACTTCAGTACAGTAGCCTGTGCTTCGGAGTGGGATGTAGCCTAAATAAATAAAATGAAATAAATTACCTTCCCTTCATCTGTCCCTCCCTTTACGTTAATTCCTCAGTCGGTATTGTTCCTGTGTCCATGCTATATCGCCACTGTTACGCTTTTCTCGTTTGTTGTTTTATTAAAGGTTTCACCTGCCTCTCGACTCACAGCGTCATTGTTACACAGACACTGGACTAAAGTTTCTGAGTGAGAGGGAGGGCTTTGCATAGGCACTTTGTTTGCGTTTTGTTGTGGGACAAAAAGAAGGAGTCAGGCGCAGGACGGTAATCACCGATATGCAGAGTTTATTCCGTCCTACACAAATAGCGCTGGATAGCGACAAACAAAACAGGCACAGGGGAAAACCTACCCTGGCAATACAAGGTAACGGTAGCTCCAAGAATAACAGGCACAGGGGAAAACCTACCGTGGCAATACAAGGTAACGGTAGCTCCAACAATAACAGGCACAGGGGAAAACCTACCCTGGCAATACAAGGTAACGGTAGCTCCAAGAATAACAGGCACAGGGGAAAACCTACCGTGGCAATACAAGGTAACGGTAGCTCCAACAATAACAGGCACAGGGGAAAACCTACCCTGGCAATACAAGGTAACGGTAGCTCCAACAATAACAGCCACAGGGGAAATATCTACCCTGGCAATACAAGGTAACGGTAGCTCCAACAATAACAGCCACAGGGGAAAACCTACCCTGGCAATACAAGGTAACTGTAGCTCCAAGAATAACAGGCACAGGGGAAAACCTACCGTGGCAATACAAGGTAACGGTAGCTCCAACAATAACAGGCACAGGGGAAAACCTACCCTGGCAATACAAGGTAACGGTAGCTCCAACCATAACAGGCACAGGGGAAATATCTACCCTGGCAATACAAGGTAACGGTAGCTCCAAGAATAACAGGCACAGGGGAAAACCTACCGTGGCAATACAAGGTAACGGTAGCTCCAAGAATAACAGGCACAGGGGAAAACCTACCCTGGCAATACAAGGTAACGGTAGCTCCAACAATAACAGCCACAGGGGAAAACCTACCCTGGCAATACAAGGTAACGGTAGCGCCAACAATAACAGCCACAGGGGAAATATCTACCCTGGCAATACAAGGTAACGGAAGCTCCAACAATAACAGGCACAGGGGAAAACCTACCCTGGCAATACAAGGTAACGGTAGCTCCAAGAATAACAGGCACAGGGGAAAACCTACCCTGGCAATACAAGGTAACGGTAGCTCCAACAATAACAGCCACAGGGGAAATATCTACCCCGGCAATAACAAGGTACGAGT
This sequence comes from Coregonus ussuriensis, assembly GCA_031479575.1. NCBI lineage: Eukaryota > Metazoa > Chordata > Actinopteri > Salmoniformes > Salmonidae > Coregonus > Coregonus ussuriensis. Next base: position 3,134,516 of record CM062473.1, on the reverse strand, counting down.
AGCTCCACTACTCTCACAAATAAACAATCACCCACAAGGACAAGGGGGGCAGAGGGAACACTTATACACGGACTAATGGGGGGATAAGAACCAGGTGTGTAATAAACAAGACAAGACAAATGGAATGATGATAAATGGAACTCCGAAGCCTGCCCGACCAAGGAGGGGAAGGCAGCCTCGGCGGAAGTCGTGATAGATTGAATATGTATCCAAATTGAAAAGAGTGATTTGGTGCAGTGAACAAGTTAATTTGTTTGTTGTACTCAGTCAAATGAAAATGTGCTTAGAGTTTTGAAACATGAGCCATTTGATGATCTGTTTTGATTTTTTGTGCTTAGAGTTGTGAACATTGCAACAAAGTGATTAAAAATAACTGTACGATCTGCTATGAGGTTGGAATAATACTGTGAAAATGACAATACCTTTTTAGTGTGAGAGCTGTTTGAAAAAGCCGCCTGAAATTTCAGCCTGTTTTGGTGGCTGTAAATTAGTTAATAGACCTATAAGAAAGAGAGTTCCAAACCTCTCTGCCAGCTAGTTTTCCCCACTCAGACCACTCCCAGACAGTCCTAGAAAATTATTCATCAAAAAATTGCTATTTTTTAAGAAGCTATTTTTGTTTATTTTTACCAGTTTAATCCAAACAATCACAGTAAGGTACTTAAAGGCCATGGATTAAAGAGCTGCCACTTTCAAGGATCGGGACACTAATCCGGACGCTTCTAAGAAATTCTGCTACATCCGCCAACGAGCCGTCAAACAGGCAATTACCAGGAAGCATCCTATGAATCAATTGTGTTGAAGGAGATTTTCTCAGTGTGGTGTTGGTAATGTTGTAGACAATAGTGGCAATTGTTAACAGTTAAACCATACCAGCAGGTAGCTAAACTCCCTGATTCCTCTTCGACTTAAGCAGTCACATTTCCCTGCACTCCTCTCTGGCTTTCACTTAAATATTTATGTTGAAAAATATTCAACAACACCCAGCTCAGCAGAACAGACACAGTGGCTGCTTTTTGTAGAAGATTTTGAGAGAGAGAGAGCGAGAGAGCCACACACACAGAGAGAGAGAACATTACATTCAGAAATTCTAAAGAATAAAGACATTTCAAATGTCATTATACAGTGTTGTAACAATGTGCAAATGGGAAAATAAACATAAATGGGTTGTATTTACAATGGTGTTTGTTCTTCAACTGAATTTAGAGAGAAAGAGAAAGAAAGAGAAAGAGAAAGAGAGAGAGAGAGAGAAAGAGAGAGAGAGAGAGAGAGAGAGAGAGAGAGAGAGAGAGAGAGAGAGAGAGAGAGAGAGAGAGAGAGAGAGAGAGAGAGAGAGAGAGAGAGAGAGAGAGAGAGAGAGAGAGAGAGAGAGAGAGAGAGAGAGAGAGAGAGAGAGAGAGAGAGAGAGAGAGAGAGAGAGAGAGAGAGAGAGAGAGAGAAAGAGAAAGAAAGAGAAAGAGAAAGAGAGAGAGAGAGAGAAAGAGAGAGAGAGACATCTACCTGGAAGTGACAGCATTCCCTCCCCCATATGCCCCCCTAGGCACAACATAAACAAAAACGTGTCACAACTCCTGCAGCTCTGTCGCACGCTGGGTCTGTACATAGTCAATGGTAGGCGTCGAGGGGACTCCTATGGTAGGTACACCTACAGCTCATCCCTTGGCAGTAGTAATGTTGTCACAAACGTTGAGAGACGGGTCGGACCAAGGTGCAGCGTGAAAAGCGTACATGTTTATTAACTAAATAAACATTCAACAAAACAACAACGTACCGTGAAGTCCAAAGGGCTATACACACACCAGCCTAACAGGAACAAGATCCCACAATACGTGGTAGGCAATGGGCTCCTTAAGTATGATCCCCAATCAGAGACAACGAGCGACAGCTGTCTGATTGGGAATCATACCCGGCCAAAACTAGAAACACAACCTAGCACTGCAACATAGAAATAGACTAACCAGATCATAAACATAGAATATATAACATAGAAACTCACGCCCTGACCAAACCAACTAAAGACAACAGGCCTCTCAAGGCCAGGGCATGACAGTACCCCCCCCCCCCCCTCCCCACCAACCTGACTCATTGGGGGAGGGTCCGGGTGGGCTTTCAGCCTAGGAGGCGGATCCGGCTCCGGGCGTGTCGACCTCTTCCTCTCTGCCTCCCAGTGGCGCCCCTGGTCTGGACCTCGGCGCGATGCTTCCCCTCTCCTTCCTCCCACGATGCACCAAGCCCTGTCTGGACGCTGGTGTGGGAGACCCCGACCATGGAAAGGGGCTGACTTCTGGGTCTGGAGTGGAGCCGCTGACCGGAGCTGAACTGGACCCCGGTGGAGCGGACTGCTCTGGTTCCGGAGTGGAGCCGCTGACCGGAGCTGAACTGGACCCCGGTGGAGGGGACTGCTCTGGCTCCGGAGTGGAACCGCTGACCGAAGCTGGACTGGGCACCGGTGGAGCGGACTTCCCTGGCTCCAGAATGGAGCCGCTGACCACCCTGGGCACCGACGCGCTAAAGTGCTCCCTGCAGGGGACCGTCGCTGGAGGTCGGGAGTGAGTTGTGTGGTTGGAGGAGGTGTAGAAACGCCACCTCTCTCCCATTGTTCCAATCTACTCACCGCGCGCTCCATTGCCCTGCCGAGCGCCTGGATCCTGCTCGCCTGCCGTTGGATGCGTTCCTCCAAAGATCCGGACGGACCGACTGTACCTGCTGACTCCATTTTCGGTGAGTGTTCCCCAGTCCGGCACGGCCCTGTTCCAGGACAGAAACACGCACCGAAAATGGAGTCAGCAGGTACAGTCGGTCCGTCCGGATCTTTGGAGGAACGTATCCAACGGCAGGCGAGCAGAATCCAGGCGCTCGGCAGCGCAATGGAGCGCGCGGTGAGTAGATTGGAGCGATGGTGGTTTGGTGCGAGGAGCAGGCACGGACCGTGCCGGACTTGGAACTGGCATTGGATATGTACGACTGTTCAAGTCCTTCTCTCTCTGCGCCCAATCCTCCTCCAGTGAGGACTCCTCCGGGAGCCCCCACGAGTTAGGGAACAGAACCTCATCATCATCCTCCGGCTCCTCTGTGTAAAACTGTTCCCATTCCAGTTCCCATGGTCGTAGGGCCTCCAACTGGAACCCCACCGGGTGCAGTGGTCGGGGTTCTTCTCTCTCGATCCGCAGGTCTTGGACCTCTAAAATAGCGCCCTCCTCCTCTCTAGTTAGCCCTTTCACAGCCTCCTGCTGCCTCGTCATCCACCGCGTGAGCCCCCCCCCCAAAATGTTTCTTGGGGCTGCTTCCCGGGCTTCCTCTTCGGCCGGCACCGTTGACGTCGCCGTTGATCCTCTCCTACCCGGGCTTCCTCCTTCATTGCCTTACCGTAACGGACGGCCTCCTCCTCTGTGATTTTCTCCCAACCGAGGAGGACATCTACCAACGTAGCCTCCCGCTGTGTCCCGGGTGTTTGCTCCTCCTGACCACGCTGCTTGGTCCTTTTGTGGTGGGATCTTCTGTCACGAACGTTGAGAGACGGGGTCAGACCAAGGTGCAGCGTGAAAAGCGTACATGTTAATTAACTAAATAAACATTCAACGAAACAACGTACCGTGAAGTCCAAAGGGCTATACACACACCAGCCTGACAGGAACAAGATCCCACAATACATGGTAGGCAATAGGCTACTTAAGGATGATCCCCAATCAGAGACAACGAGTGACAGCTGTCTCTGATTGGGAATCACACCCGGCCAAACCTAGAAACACAACCTAGCACTGCAACATAGAAATAGACTAACTAGATCATAAACATAGAATATATAACATAGAAACTCACGCCCTGACCAAACCAACTAAAGACAACAGGCCTCTCAAGGCCAGGGCGTGACAAATGTAGACTACTTTATCAATGACCTCAACACAGAGTCTCTCAGAGCGTTCACAGTCAGCCCACTGACACCTCTATCAGACCACAGCAAAATCACAGTCTACTTGAACAGAGCAATACTCAATCATGAGGCATCAAAGCCAAAGGAACTGAATAATATTAAGAAATGCTATAGATGGAAGGAAAGTAGTATCGAAACCTACCAAAAAACAATTAGGCAACAACAAATTCAATCGCTTTTAGACAACTTCCTGGACAAATCGTTCCACTGTAATAGTGAAGGTGTAAACTTGGCAGTAGAAAACCTAAACAGTATATTTGACCTCTCAGCTTCCCTATCAAATCAAAAAAATCTCTAACAGAAAACCGAAGAAAAGTAACAACAGTGATAAATGGTTTGATGAAAAATGCAAAAACCTAAGAAAGAAATTGAGAAACCTATCCAACCAAAAACATTGAGACCCAGAAGATCTGAGCCTACGCCTTCACTATGGTGAATCACTAAAACAATACAGAAATACACTACGGAAAAAGAAGGAACAGCATGTCAGAAATCAGCTCAATGTAATTGAAGAATCCATAGACTCTAACCACTTCTGAGAAAATTGCAAAACACTAAACAAACAACAACACAAAGAGCTATCTATCCAAAACAGAGATGTATCGGTAAACCACTTCTCCAATCTTTTTGGCCCTATAACAAAGAACAAACAGCAAAAAAATATACATGATCAAATGCAAATCAACTATTAAAAACTACCAGAACCCATTGGATTCTCCAATTACATTGGGTACATTTACGTCATTTAGCAGATGCTCTTATCCCGAGCGACTTACAGGAGCAATTAGGGTTAAGTGCCTTGCTTAAGGGTACATCGACAGATTTTTTCACCTAGTCGGCTTGGGGATCAGAACCAGCGACCTTTCGGTTACTGGCACAACGGTTTTACCCACTAAGCTACCTAACGCCCCTTTGCGTGACCTACAGGACAAAATAGAAACACTCCAACCCAAAAAGGCCTGTGGTGTTGATGGTATCCTCAATGAAATGATAAAATATACAGACCACAAATTCCAATTGGCTATACTTAAACTCTTTAACATCATCCTTAGCTCTGGCATCTTCCCGAGTATTTGATCACCCCAATCCACAAAAGTGGAGACAGATTTGACCCCAATAACTACCGTGGGATATGCGTCAACAGAAACCTTGGGAAAATCCTCTGCATTATCATTAACAGCAGACTTGCTAATTTCCTCAGTAAAAACCATGTACTGAGCAAATTACAAATTGGCTTTTTACCAAATTACCATACCACAGACCACATATTCACCCTGCACACCCTAATTGACAAACAAACAAACCAATACAAAGGCAAAGTCTTCTCATGCTTTGTTGACTTCAAAAAAGCTTTTGACTCAATTTGGCACGAGGGTCTGCTATACAAATTGATGGAAAGGGGGGTTGGGGGAAAAACATACGACATTATGAAATCCATGTACACAAACAACAACTGTGCGGTTAAAATTGACAAAAAAAACACACACATTTCTTTCCACAGGGTTGTGGGGTAAGACAGGGATGCAGTTTAAGCCCCACCCTCTTCAACATATATATCAACGAATTGGCGAGGGCACTAGAACAGTCTGCAGCACCCGCCCTCAACCTACTAGAATCTGAAGTCAAATGTCTACTGTTTGCTGATGATCTGGTGCTTCTGTCACCAACCAAGGAGGGCCTACAGCAGCACCTAGATCTTCTGCACAGATTCTGTCAGACCTGGGCCCTGACAGTAAATCTTAGTAAGACAAAAATAATGGTAATAATTCGAAAACAAACCCAATTTTGATAAACTCCCTTATCTACTGGGTGAAATACCACATTGTTCCATCACAGCAGATGTGTGACCTGTTGCCACAAGAAAAGGGCAACCAGTGAAGAACAAACACCATTGTAAATACAACCCATATTTATGTTGATTTATTTTCCCATTTGTACTTTAACTATTTGCACATCATTACAACACTGTATATAGACATAATATGATATTTGAAATGTCTTTATTCTTTTGGAACTTCTGAGTGTAATGTTTACTGTTAATATTTATTGTTTATTTCACTTTTGTTTATTATCTACTTCACTTGCTTTGGCAATGTTAACACACGTTTCCCATGCCAATAAATTGTAAATTGTAAAGAGAGAGACACAGAGAGAGAGAAAGAGACAGAGAGAGAGAGAGAGAGAGAGAGACACACATAGAGAGAGACAGAGAGAGAGAGACACAGAGAGAGAGAGAGACACAGCGAGACAGAGAGAGAGAGAGACACACAGAGAGAGAGAGAGACATAGAAAGTCAGCGAGACAGAGAGAGAGAGAGACACACAGAGAGAGAGAGAGACACAGCGAGACAGAGACAGAGAGAGACACAGAGAGAGATAGAAAGTGAGACAGAGAGAGAGAGAGAGAGAGAGAGAGAGAGAGAGAGAGAGAGAGAGAGAGAGGAGAGAGAGAGAGAGAGAGAGAGAGAGAGAGAGAGAGAGAGAGAGAGAGAGAGAGAGGAGAGAGAGAGAGAGAGAGAGAGAGAGAGAGAGAGAGAGAGAGAGAGAGAGAGAGAGAGAGAGAGAGAGAGAGAGGGGGAGAGAGAGAGAGAGAGGAGAGGGAGGCAGTGATGGAACAAGACCTTGCTTGTCTCCTCCAATCAGCTGCTCCTGTCTTCACACACACACACACACACACACACACACACACACACACACACACACACACACACACACACACACACATATGTGTTTATAGACAATATCAGGACTTATGACAAAAATGTGACATATTGGGACATGCCTTTCCCAAGGTCCAAGAGACCTGGGAATCAGAATAGTTCCGTCCCATGATTCTAGGAATACATCCATCTGTTGAGATTTTGTCTAGGGCTATATTTTGTTCAGACCTGATTTTAAGAGTATATATGAGGACTTTTTCAGGTTCATGTGACTTATAAGGCCCATAGCAACAGCAGCCCATAGATACACACCGATTTTCAGGTTTATGTGACTTATGAAGACCCTGTAATACACAAAATAGGGTCTGTATTTGAACGCGGTTCCGGTTACATGTTGAAATGTCTGCAGAAGAATCATAGGTGTACAATACTTAACGAAAGCTTTAAAAAAATTATTATAATAATCATGCTCACCAGACAGGTAACCTTCAACAGAAATGCCTATCCATGTTCACATAGCTCATAAACATAATATATTCTCAGTCTACTGTTTAAGTCGTATTATTGTTATTTATAACAATACATTTGCAGTCAATATTCATGTAAAAAAAAGAGGGAACACTTTATGCCTTACTTTTATTGAATGCCAGTGAAAATATGCAAATTAACTAATCAATTGAACACCCAGAATAGACCACCTACACTTTGCCTCCTTCCCTGCTATGCACAAGGCAGTAGAAATGGCATGTTTGAAATGAATGAGAAACTCTCTATTAAAGCATCCAGCTTCTATGAAACATGACAGTGTACATTCAGCTAACCTGTCTAAATAACATAGGGATTTACATCATAATTACATAGTGCAAGTTACCATACACGAGGCCTGTTACAAGCACCCATTGAAATGGTAATAGTTTAACAGTAATTCAAAAAACCTTGCCACATTCAACAACTTGTGTTTAAGAACAAAGTGCTTCTGAAAACTTAGGAACAACAACAATCCCTTTAAGTTTATCTCTTTTCCCTGTCAATGAGAGCAGAGTATTAACCTATATCATCAACTGTTATTATCCCAAAAATGTTTGACCATAAGTGGCAAACATATGCTCATTAATAGCCCTCAATTATACATAAACATACGAACATGTGGGATCTACAGTCGAGCCTATGTGGCATGTTTGTACAAGAACCAACAATATAAATCATTTAAGGAAAATTAAATAATGCGAACATGAAACCCACAGATATTAACACTATCTGAGGAGAAGCTGATTGAAATTGGAATTGAATGGTACCTGAGCTACAGTTGGTATGCTCTGGTTCTATCTAGTCATCTTCCTTTTTAATGCTACGTTTCTGTTGTGGATGTAGTATTTGATAGCAACCCCAGTCTCTGTCTTTCAGAGCTACTGGCTCTGCTTGGAGGCAGGAGTCACACTCCTTTTCACCTGGTATTCTGCAGCTCGTTATGAAATTAAGCAAATGCCGCTCAACAGCTTTCACTTCATCACCTGTCCACTTGCTTCTCACCTTCACAGCTTTCATAAATGGAAACAATATACAACGGATTAACAATGAGCTCTGCTAAAGTGACAAATGGAGGATATGATACAAAGGATTCTAGTTAGTAGTTATATGATGTTATCAATACATGTGAATACAAAATGCTTACTAACCTTGCTTTCCTTTGGAGCACTTTGAGGATGCTTGGGATGTGACTATTTTACCATGTCTTGGTTGTGTGTTGCTCATGTGTACGTTATCCAAGGTGGTTGACTCAGGAGTGTCCTCCATGTTGTCCAGGGTGGTTGACTCTGAAGTGCCCTCCATGTTGTCCAGGGTGGTTGACTCAGAAGTGCCCTCCATGTTGTCCAGGGTGGTTGACTCTGGTGTTTGCCTCAGAAGTGTCTGGTCCCTAGAAGTCTCTGTTGTTGAGCCTTTGCAAAGTAATAATGAATGTGATTCTGTTGTATGAGCTTCATGACAATACGTTTGCTTGCTTGTATTATTCACTGTCAACAACCTCAATGTCAGGCAATATGCAATTCTAAAATTAGATATTAACTGATATTTGAGATATAAACATAAACTGATTGCAAATCCATAAATGTGGAATTACTTATCACCACCAATGTGATTGTTTAAAAACAGATAGAGGATCATTCGATAATCCCCACAGAAATGTGCATTTATGTGACATAACTTAAAGATATTACCACATATATACAAGTCAGGATACTTTTGCATTGATGTAGGTCAGCAATGGTTTCTTCGCTGGAATCATCATCACTCATTTCTACTTCATCTGGTTGGGTAAAAAAACTTTTACGGCCAATTATTTAAATTAAGGACTAACAACACTTATAATAGTTAATAGTAATTTGAAGTAGCTAAAAACTATATTTCAAACAAAATGTTACCTTCAGGATTGACCTCAATGTCATCCAGCCCTTTCCCCTGCAGGTAAGGCAGTCTTCCTTTTTCGATTGCTATCAACAGTTTGCTGACTTTTGCGAGCTGCAGGGTACTCTCTGGAAGCCGATAGAATTCTCTATGGACACACGGATGTCATGTCCTAGAAAGGTGGCAAGTTGATCCATTTCATTTTCTTTGAGGTTTAGTAGTGTGGACAAAGTGGTGACTTGTTTTCAGCAATCTTGTTGAGGTGAGTGCCTCTGGGTTCTTTGCACCACATTGCTTTGCATACTTGCGAAAGCAGTCGGAGCCTCTGTAATGGGAAAGGACACCTGGACGTGCAAACATGTGCACATTTTCTTTGTGGACTTGACACTCTTTTCTGCTTATCATGAGGAGGTCCATAGCAGTGATCATGTCGGGGGTTAGAAGCACTGGAACCTTTCTTGACCTTTTACCTCGAATCTCAACTCTCTCAAAGTGCTCTGCAAGCTTCCTCTCGAAGTCAGTAAGGCCCCTCACAATGTCTGGATTCAGCTCCGTGAGATCCCTGGATGTGAAAGACTGAAGCTCCATTTTTGAAACTTCCCCTTCCCTCCTTCTGTTAAATAGTACTACCTGCGTCAAAGTCACTTTAGGAAGATTTCCAAAGCTTTTGCTGTTGGGTTCTTCCTCAAGGTCCTTCATACACTTAGCACGCTCAGTAGCAAGAAACGTGTGCAGCACCGACACATCCTCTGTAAAGGGTCAAACCTGTGGTTTATTCCAATTGGCTTGTTGAAGTGTACCCCCAATGCGGCAGCTGAAATGGACTCTGTCCACTTTTTCTGATGTAAAGTGGCAAATTGCTTTGCAGACTCTGCAACAGCAGGGCGATTTGCAATGATGGCATTGCACTGCACAATGCCTGCAACTTTGGTTAAACTGTGTCCCAATTTCAAAAGCCAATGATGGGATTTTATACGAGTTGCTTTCGACATCATAACCAGCAACAGATCTCACTGCCTGTGTCACATGGGGAAAGTTACAGGGCATAACAAGGACTTCGGTGCTCTTCAAAGGTGTTATAGCCCTTGCCGTTATCAATAGTCTTGCCATCTCTCTCATTTTTTGGGCGTATGTAGTCATTCCTTCTCTCATATGGTTTCCTGGAATTCAACAGTGACTCGCCGATACAAAGGATTTCAGTTTCACTCCTTACAACCGAGGAAACGTCATCCTGGTTCATTTCACAAGCAATCTTCCAAACGGTTTCCTTAACTGAGTCAGGTCTTGGTAAGTGCAGTTGAATCCGTTTTTTCGCCCCAACTTGAGGCTCTCCCTCAACAGACTTCTTCGGGCAGTTTCTCACATGTCTCCATAGGGAATTTCTTGCATACAGTCCTTTGCAAAATTTGCAGTGACGGAGTGGTGCAGTGGTCTAAGGCACTGCATCGCAGTGCTAACTGTGCCACTAGAGATCCTGGTTCGAATCCAGGCTCTGTCGCAGCCGGCCGCGACTGGGAGACTCATGGGTGGCGCACAATTGGCCCAGTGTCGTCCAGGGTAGGGGAGGGAATGGCCAGCAGGGATGTAGCTCAGTTGATAGAGCATGGCGTTTGAAACGCCAGGGGTGTGGGTTCGTTTCCCACGGGGGGCCAGTAAAAAAAAAATATATATATGTATTCACTAACTGTAAGTCGCTCTGGATAAGAGCGTCTGCTAAATGACTAAAAATGTAAAAAAAATAATAATAATAATGTAGTCATCAGATGGTTTTGCAGTACTAGGTCTTTTACAGGCAACCATCTCTCCAGTGCCACAGCTTGCCACTTCAGTATTATGGTCAAAGTTTCATCTCTTCTTAAGAGAGTGTGACAACTCTCTTCTTTTGCGGGATCCTTTATTAAAACTGAAAGCCATTGCAACGTCAGGCTGGATGGATTCGAGGTGTCTTGCCAATTTATAAATGGCCTTTTTACAATAAAGACAAAATTGCTTCTTGTTGTACTTGCTTCCTTTTGCTGTTATTGACAAAGGTGTGACATTTATGGAGCTTTTCTGGTGTGATGTGTTCTCTGATGAATTGGCACTGCAGCTTATTACTGAAGTACAAGGATTGCTGCGTATCTTTGAATAACTTAATGTTCTTGGCTTCTCTGAACTGGTGGTACTATCCCCACTGTGTGCTGTAACATTCCCTAATGGTGTGTTCTCTGACAATTTGTGGTGGAGATTCTTTTCTGTGGTTTTATATTCCTTACTACAAGAACTTGTAGTTGTCACGATCGTTATAAGAACCAGACCAAGGCGCAGCGTGATAAGCGTACATTCTTTTAATGAGTACACACACGAACAAAACAATAAACGATACGTGAAGTCCTAGGGTTAAACACAAACCTTACGGATCAAGATCCCACAATACAAAAGTGCCAACAGGCTGCCTAAGTATGGTTCCCAATCAGAGACAACGAGAATCAGCTGCCTCTGATTGGGAACCACCCTGGCCAACATAGAAATACAACGATCTAGAACAGAAACCTAGAAAACTAAACATAGAAACTAACACCCTGGCTCAACATTAAAGAGTCCCCAGAGCCAGGGCGTGACAGTACCCCCCCCCCCCCCAAAGGCGCGGACTGCGACCGCGCCAACCAAACACCACAGGGGAGGGGCCGGGTGGGCATTCCGCCTCGGAGGCGGATCTGGCTCCGGGCGCGACCACCACCACCACTCTCTCGCTACCCCCCCGTAGCGCCCCTGGTCTGGTCCCGCTGGCCGGAGCTGGACTGGACACCGGTGGAGCGGATTGCTCAGGAAAATTTGCAGTGACGGAGTGGTGCAGTGGTCTAAGGCACTGCATCGCAGTGCTAACTGTGCCACTAGAGATCCTGGTTCGAATCCAGGCTCTGTCGCCGCCGGCCGCGACCGGGAGAATCATGGGCGGCGCACAATTGGCCCAGCGTCGTCCAGGGCAGGGGAGGGAATGGCCGGCAGGGATATAGCTCAGTTGATAGAGCATGGCGTTTGCAACGCCAGGGTTGTGGGTTCGATTCCCACGGGGGGCCAGTATAATTAATTTTTTTTATAAAAAAAAATTATGTATTCACTAACTGTAAGTCGCTCTGGATAAGAGCGTCTGCTAAATGACTAAAATGTAAAATGTAACATTAAAGAGTCCCAAGAGCCAGGATGTGACAGTAGTACTTATAATAGAAGCATCCGAGGAATTGCCACATGAGTCTGGAAGATAGTCTGCAGCATCTGAAGATTCATCAAGGTCTGAAGGAAAATGGAGAAAAAAAAGCATCTAATTCTGTCAATAACTTTATACATGTATTAATACCTAGGGTATGATACTCCCTACAGTACCATCACATTGTGCATAACACCTACATACTCACAGAAAAATGTATTCTAGTAAACTGATTGAAAGACCTCTGTCTCTCAGCTATCTCTTTTTTAGCCTTCTCATAACGATCCTCACAACGATCATGACGACGCCTCAGATTTTGCAGATGGCGGCTTTTTCTAAGCCTGTACACATTTCTACAATGTTTCCTCACATCAAAAATACCACAATGTGTTAACAAAGAACATGAACTATTTTATCTAATGACAAGAATGCAGCTTTCTTACCTGCTTTGCAGTAGGACACTGGAAGGGTACAATTCCACTGGACTTGCTTGCCTTGAATGAAATTATGAAGAATAAATATTTGTTTGTAATAACACAGTACCGTAACAGTAAATTAGGATATTATACATTATACTGTATGTGAAAATAATTTTGGTTAAGAAATTGACAATACTGTTTTATAGATGACCTATAGATGAAAAAAATGAATATGTGGATCTGGAGTTTTTAAGCAAGACTCTATAGAAATGGTTAAAACTGTACAATATCTGCTAACCAACAATATGAGGACCGTGTAACACACACACTCTACTCTGGTTGGGTCATACCATATCGGGACGTCATCTGAAACACATTTACGTCTTGAACAGACTAAGTACAAAATGAGGACATGACGACTGAACACATCTAGTGTCAAGGTTCCTGACTTTGAGTTATCCTTTTGTTGTCAAAGAAAGCTCACAACCTTAAAAGTAATGTAAATGGATCAACTGCCATATAAATTAAATCACGCAAATTGATAAGAAGTATGTTAAATGGGCAAAAACATTGCCCAAAAATTACAAAAACATAGGCATTAGAGAGAATAAAGATTAATTGTATGTTTTGAGGGGCGGTTAGTTCTGTCAAATGGTCAGGCTAATTTTGTTTACGCTATGATATCGAAACAAGTTATGGGAATGTTGATATTGTGAACATTTTACACAAAAGGTTGGTTTTAATACAGTAAAAAGCTATTTAATTTATATGTTTTTTATTTTTATTTATTTCACCTTTATTTAACCAGGTAAGCCAGTTGAGAACAGGTTCTCATTTACAACTGCGACCTGGCCAAGATAAAGCAAAGCAGTGCAATAAAAACAACAATACAGAGTTACATATGGGGTAAAACAAAAGAAAGTCAAAAATACAACAGAAAATATATATATACAGTGTGTGCAAATGTAGCAAGTTATGGAGGTAAGGCAATAAATAGGTTATAGTGCAAAATAATTACAATAGTATTAACACTGGAATGCTAGATGTGCAAGAGATTATGTCCAAATAGAGATACTGGGGAGCAAAAGAGCAAAATAAATAACAATATAGGGATGAGGTAGTTGGGTGGGCTAATTTCAGATGGGCTGTGTACAGGTGCAGTGATCGGTAAGGTGCTCTGACAACTGATGCTTAAAGTTAGTGAGGGAGATAAGAGTCTCCAGCTTCAGAGATTTTTGCAATTCGTTCCAGTCATTGGCAGCAGAGAACTGGAAGGAATGGCGGCCAAAGGAGGGGTTGGCTTTGGGAATTACCAGTGAGATATACCTGCTGGAGCGCAGACTACGGGTGGGTACTGCTATGGTGACCAATGAGCTAAGATAAGGCGGGGATTTGCCTAGCAGTGATTTATAGATGGCCTGGAGCCAGTGGGTTTGACGACGAACATGTAGTGAGGACCAGCCAACAAGAGCGTACAGGTCACAGTGGTGGGTAGTATATGGGGCTTTGGAGACAAAACGGATGGCACTGTGATAGAATGAATGATGTTGGAATGAACTGAGACAATAATGTAATTTAAATAGAAAAGATCTACAATAAATGTGTAATAACCTGTTGGAAGGATGAAGTGGATCTCTGTCTCACTTCTGGGTCTGCTGAAGGTTGAGCTGGGATCTTGTCACTTGGTGTCTGCAACGAAATACAACAATAACATGTCAGAAATATTGTGTTTTATAATATAGATCATATCTATTTAGTAAACTAATGATCATACTCAGTTCAGTCACAATATATTCCTACCACCTGTCTATCATAATCGCCTTTGGGGTGAGACTCATTGCTGAGGTCAAGGGCTGCATTGACCACAGATGTTAGGAAAGATCATTCATATGTGGATCTGGGCTTTTTATGCAAGACTCTATAGAAATGGTTAAAACTGTACAATATCTGCTAACCAACAATATGAGGACCGTGTAACACACACACTCTACTCTGGTTGGGTCATACCATATCGGGACGTCATCTGAAACACATTTACGTCTTGAACAGACTAAGTACAAAATGAGGACATGACGACTGAACACATCTAGAGTCAAGGTTCCTGACTTTGAGTTATCCTTTTGTTGTCAAAGAAAGCTCACAACCTTAAAAGTAATGTAAATGGATCTACTGCCATATAAATTAAATCACGCAAATTGATAAGAAGTATGTTAAATGGGCAAAAACATTCCCCAAAATAAATTACAAAACATAGGAATTAGCCAGAATAAAGATTAATTTCATGTTTTGAGGGGCGGTTAGTTCTGTCAAATGGTCAGGCTAATTTTGTTTACGCTATGATATCGAAACAAGTTATGGGAATGTTGATATTGTGAACATTTTACACAAAAGGTTGGTTTTAATACAGTAAAAAGCTATTTAATTTATATGTTTTTTATTTTTATTTATTTCACCTTTATTTAACCAGGTAAGCCAGTTGAGAACAGGTTCTCATTTACAACTGCGACCTGGCCAAGATAAAGCAAAGCAGTGCAATAAAAACAACAATACAGAGTTACATATGGGGTAAAACAAAAGAAAGTCAAAAATACAACAGAAAATATATATATACAGTGTGTGCAAATGTAGCAAGTTATGGAGGTAAGGCAATAAATAGGTTATAGTGCAAAATAATTACAATAGTATTAACACTGGAATGCTAGATGTGCAAGAGATTATGTCCAAATAGAGATACTGGGAAGCAAAAGAGCAAAATAAATAACAATATAGGGATGAGGTAGTTGGGTGGGCTAATTTCAGATGGGCTGTGTACAGGTGCAGTGATCGGTAAGGTGCTCTGACAACTGATGCTTAAAGTTAGTGAGGGAGATAAGAGTCTCCAGTTTCAGAGATTTTTGCAATTCGTTCCAGTCATTGGCAGCAGAAAACTGGAAGGAATGGCGGCCAAAGGAGGGGTTGGCTTTGGGAATGACCAGTGAGATATACCTGCTGGAGCGCAGACTACGGGTGGGTACTGCTATGGTGACCAATGAGCTAAGATAAGGCGGGGATTTGCCTAGCAGTGATTTATAGATGGCCTGGAGCCAGTGGGTTTGACGACGAACATGTAGTGAGGACCAGCCAACAAGAGTGTACAGGTCACAGTGGTGGGTAGTATATGGGGCTTTGGAGACAAAACGGATGGCACTGTGATAGAATGAATGATGTTGGAATGAACTGAGACAATAATGTAATTTAAATAGAAAAGATCTACAATAAATGTGTAATAACCTGTTGGAAGGATGAAGTGGATCTCTGTCTCACTTCTAGGTGTGCTGAAAGTTGAGCTGGGATCTTGTCACTTGGTGTCTGCAACGGAATACCACAATAACATGTCAGAAATATTCTATTTTATAATACAGATCATATCTGTTTAGTAAACTAATGATCATACTCAGTTCAGTCACAATATATTCCTACCACCTGTCTATCATAATCGCCATTTTGGGTGAGACTCATTGCTGAGGTCAAGGGCTGCATTGACCACAGATGTTAGGAAAGATAATTCATATGTGGATCTGGGCTTTTTATGCAAGACTCTATAGAAATGGTTGAAAACTGTACAATATCTGCTAACCAACAATATGAGGACCGTGTAACACACACACTCTACTCTGGTTGGGTCATACCATATCGGGACGTCATCTGAAACACATTTACGTCTTGAACAGACTAAGTACAAAATGAGGAGATGACGACTGAACACATCTAGAGTCAAGGTTCCTGACTTTGAGTTATCCTTTTGTTGTCAAAGAAAGCTCACAACATTAAAAGTAATGTACAGTGAGGGAAAAAAGTATTTGATCCCCTGCTGATTTTGTATGTTTGCCCACTGGCAAAGAAATGATCAGTCTATAATTTTAATGGTAGGTTTATTTGAACAGTGAGAGACAGAATAACAACAAAAAAATCCAGAAAAACGCATGTCAAAAATGTTATAAATTGATTTGCATTTTAATGAGGGAAATAAGTATTTGACCCCCTCTCAATCAGAAAGATTTCTGGCTCCCAGGTGTCTTTTATACAGGTAATGAGCTGCGATTTGGAGCACACTCTTAAAGGGGGTGCTCCTAATCTCAGCTTGTTACCTGTATAAAAGACACCTGTTCACAGAAGCAATCAATCAATCAAATTCCAAACTCCACCATGGCCAAGACCAAAGAGCTCTCCAAGGATGTCAGGGACAAGATTGTAGACCTATGCAAGGCTGGAATGGGCTACAAGACCATCGCCAAGCAGCTTGGGAGAAGGTGACAACAGTTGGTGCGATTATTCGCAAATGGAAGAAACACAAAAGAACTGTCAATCTCCCTCGGCCTGGGGCTCCATGCAAGATCTCACCTCGTGGAGTTGCAATGATCATGAGAACGGTGAGGAATCAGCCCAGAACTACACGGGAGGATCTTGTCAATGATCTCAAGGCAGCTGGGACCATAGTCACCAAGAAAACCATAGTCACCAAGAAAACAATTGGTAGCACACTACGCCGTGAAGGACTAAAATCCTGCAGCGCCCGCAAGGTCCCCCTGCTCAAGAAAGCACATATACAGGCCCGTCTTAAGTTTGCCAATTAACATCTGAATGATTCAGAGGAGAACTGGTTGAAAGTGTTTTGATCAGATGAGACCAAAATCGAGCTCTTTGGCATCAACTCAACTCGCCGTGTTTGGAGGAGGAGTAATGCTGCCTATGACCCCAAGAACACCATCCCCACCGTCAAACATGGAGGTGGAAACATTATGATTTGGGGGTGATTTGCTAAGGGTACAAGACAACTTCACCGCATCAAAGGGACGATGGATGGGGCCATGTACCGTCAAATCTTGGGTGAGAACCTCCTTCCCTCAGCCAGGGCATTGAAAATGGGTCGTGGATGGGTATTCCAGCATGACAATGACCCAAAACACACGGCCAAGGCAACAAAGGAGTGGCTCAAGAAGAAGCACATTAAGGTCCTGGAGTGGCCTAGCCAGTCTCCAGACCTTAATCCCATAGAAAATCTGTGGAGGGAGCTGAAGGTTCGAGTTGCCAAACGTCAGTCATTAAAATTCCAATCAATTTA